>JAJJMC010024384.1:339474-463395 GCA_023531435.1 Papaver californicum
AAAATGAAGAGGAGTGTGTTGAGATTGAAACTGAATTGATTAGTACTGTGGAAGACCCAATTGAACTTTCCGAGGACGATAGTAATAATGTTAGTGCCGAGATTTTTGTTGAGGCAGTACAGTCAGAAAGTTTGATAGAGGACCACGGCATACCAGAGGTAAGTAATACATTACAAATTTTTGAAAAAGAGAAGGATTCCACAATTCATGCGAATTTAGAAGGTTTGCCTAAACCTTTGTTTCTTAATCCTTTCCCTTTACCTCGTTTTGGCTTGGATTTACGTGCTTCGGAAGTGCTAATAAATCACTTTGCTTCTAAATATCCATTGTTGGAAGCACTTGATTCTCATTCTGTACAGGTTAGCAAAGAGGAGTCTATAGAAGTTCCCGAGTTCTATGTTCTTTATCCACTTCCGAGTGTAGAAAAGACTAAGTGTGGGGGAAACTTCTATCGAGCAATAACTTCACTATTAATTTCGTGTATTAATATTTTTGTGAAGTTAACGTTTGCAATGCAGATTGTTTTATGGGTGGATCCCCAAATTTTCAGATTATTGGTCTACGGGCGATCGGATAGTCGGGCTGAAGACGTTAAACTAAGCGCTAAATGGGAGGCAACCCATTGGTTTTGTATCTCTATCTTTTGTTGCTGAATTTTTATTTATTTTTAGAGCATGTAGAATTTCCCATCTTGACGTTACATTGGAGGATTCGATTCACATTGAGGACAATGTAAAGTTTAAGTGTGGGGGAGTAATTAGGCATATAGATTTTTAGGTAGAATTTTTAAGCATACACACATTTGCATGAAAACCTTTAACTTTTAGAGATTTTAGAGTCACTTGGCACACGGCTAGCTACGTTTACATACGGATTTCTACTCAAAACAACTGAACTGAGAAATATTAGAGAACTATATTCGGAGTGCTTAGTTTTTGAGAGGCTAGAGCCGACCAAAATGGACCTAAATTGCCAGTAGGAGAGTACAGGTTAGACTTGTGATCATTTAATACCCATGAGTGAGGCACCAGACCTTCAATTATACGTTTAGAGTGTTTCATCTGCGCTAATTCCGGGTAGAATGATGAGCTACCTAACCTCGCACCAATTTTCAGCACTACCTACCTAATTCCGGGTAGAATGATGATGCAAGTATATTCGGACACCCTGGTGGTCTTTCTTTTATCTTCACGGATCACATGAAGATGAGAATGTTGTCGGTACCATACCATATAGCGTGGATCTGCTTCATCACCTCGGTTTACAGGTCTCCCCTCGTTGATCATGTATTGCATCATGTTGTTCCAATCTTCAACGAATGGGTTACCAGAGTAAACTATTGTGATCGAGTCCTTACCACAAACACAATTCTCCACGTCCAATTTGAACTTGCCGAAGATGTGACTCATAGGTTCTTCTTGGACATAACCGAGTTGACGCATCACCCTAGAGGCATTGTACATGACATATCCATTAGGATGCCACAAGGGTCCATAGTAGAACGACAACTCAGACCTTCGCGCTATATGACCACTAGCTCGGTCTTCCCTGTATGGATCAAAGGATACATCTTTGGACGCCATCGAGTCTAATTTCCTCCTCAAAGAAATCAACTCCTGCTACTTAGTCCTTGAATGGTTGCCCTCAAAGATGTATTTTGTTCCTCGGGGTGTTCCTTTCTCCTATGTCGGATTCTCTTTCACTAACTCGAGGGACGGGAAGTTGTCATAGATCCATTCTAGTGTACATATCAAACCAAGTATGAGAAAATTGATTCTTAAAAGAGGAAAAAATAAATAACAATCAAAACATCAACAGAGTTACCAAAATACATGAAGTAGGCTCACGTTCCCGACAATTTGGCTAGTCTGTTCCCTGGATTCCTTTCTCAACTCTTCCATCAAGAACGCATGACATGCGGTGCCCTACGAATAGTCACGAACTTTGTGGAGGGGATGCAAAAGTTGTAGAAGGTTGGCGTCAACCCGTTTTCCACTAACATTGGGTAAAATTACACATCCCAAAACACAGAGAAGATATGCAGTGGATGCAGCATTGACCTGGTCATCGCTAAACTCTGGGTTCATCTTTTCTTTATCCTTGGTGCCTCTGAACATTTTCATCAGTTGAACCATGATCAATTGCCTGGTTTTATAAGGAGCGCACCATTTGAACTCTTCCTCGGATGTCGCTCGATCCCAACCAAGGCACCTCTCAGTGTAAAAATAAAGTTGTTCCCAGCGTAACTGCTTCATATAATAAAACTTCACCACCGTACCATGGTCAGTGAGACTTAGAATCTGCACCACATCATCGGGGGTGATCGTCATCTCTCCACACGTCATGGGGAAGGTATCGGTCTCAAGATACATCCTCTCCATGAAGGCCGATATCCACACCCGGTCGTGATGTAACATTGAATTCTCGGCAGCCGTAGATAACCCCAAGTGCAGTATAATTTGCTGGAACCGTCCACGCCCACCTTCTAACGGCCAATGTTTCATCTTTGTTGGTGCAGCCGTAGGTTTGAGTAGACGAACCTCATCAGAATGGTCCTAATATACACGGCAAATTAAAAAACAATTAGAATAACAGTTAACACTTCTACGAATAAAAAGACAATATGTTAAGAATGGTGTTTTATAATTATCACCTCAGTAGAGTAAAATTTCTTTCGCCCAAGAGTCTTTGTACCCAAATAATATATCTCCTCCATCTCTTGGGAGGCCAGGGATTTGGCCTTCTTAAGTACCCTTCATCTTCAAAGATTCGGGGACCTTGTGTCCTCCTTTCTTCTTAGCTGGCTTCTTTGTACCACTTCCTTCTTCTTGTCTACCACTTGGTTATCCTTTATCAAAGTATCTATCTTGTGGAGCACTTGGTTCTCCTTCTTCTTCGTTTCTACTTCTTGGAACACTTGGTTGAGTTCCTTCGGTGATAACAATTCCGCTAGCGCTCTTTTGTCTTCTTGCACTAGAGATTACCTTCTTACCCCCTCACGACGAGGCCCCGAAAGAATTGTATCGTGGGAATGCTTAGATCGCATTTCCCTTCTTTGATACAAAATAAAGAATAATTATTTCCAACAAGACATTGTTTAATCAGTAATAATCGGTAGACAAAGTACATTAAACTCAACCGATTAGTCATAATCGGTAGTCAAAAAAACAACGTAACTACCGATTGTGCATAATCGGTAGCTCGGGCTCTACATTATCTACCGATTGTGCATAAAAAATGGAACACAAAAGTCTATGGACACACATGCAATCGGTAGTTACATAAAAAAATTAACTACCGATTATGTGTAAATTTGGGTCCATGAATATAATCGGTAGTTTGTGACTAAATATAACTACCGATTATGGTCGATGTTTTGAGGAATCACTAAATTTCATAATCGGGAGTTTAACTCTATACGAAACTACCGATTATGCCTAAATTTTGGTTCAGGAATATAATCAGTAGTTAATGTGTAAAAATAACTACCGATTGTGCTCGATGTTTTTGAGGAATCACTAACTTTCATAATCGGAAGTTTAACCCTATATGAAACTACCGATTATGCCTAAATTTTGGTCCAGGAATATAATCGGTAGTTTATGACTAAACATAATTACCGATTGTGCATGATGTTCATGAGCAATGAAGAACAATAACATAATCGGTAGTTAAATACAAACACGAAACTACCGATTATGACATCTAACCTAAAACCCTTGATATTCTAGTGACGAATTCATTCGATTGAATCAAAATAAACACAAATAATGGTAAACCCTTACCTTATTGGAGCCATTATAAAGTTCTGAAGAGGCTGATTGTCGGAATCGGTCTCCGTTTCTAGGTCATCATCTCCGTGTTCTTCATTATGTTTTTCAACAATCTCTCTATTCCTTATTCTCTTTGCAAAATCCGGCCAGTTAGTATTAGCAGGTTGACGTGTTGTTTGCTTCTTTCTTGTCATTTTTAGATTGTAATAACGACGATGAATTGGTTTACGATTATACGATGAATTGGATTACGATTAGTCGGTTTACGATGAATTGGATTGTGCCACAATCGGTAGTTTGAAAACAAGAAAAGAAGAAGAGAAAACTGAGAGAATCGGTAGAGAAGAAGGTGCGAATGGTTTAGGTTTTTAAACTTTTATTAGTGAAAGGTTTAATGGTAATTGTTTGATTTATGAAAGGGTATTTAAGTATTTTTACATACCACTAGGTTATCCCTTAGCCACATCTATAGGATTGGGTTAAAAAAATCGTTTCAAATTAGTTTTAAATATCCCTCAAAATGGCTAGGAAAAATAAGCGTCAAAATACTAAACATGGAAGAGTCTCACCCTTACACAACAAGCCTTAATGCCTTCTGCTGGTCCTAATTCCATGTCTGACATATGAAAGTAGGTGCTCTATAACTACTATTGGAAAAAGACAATAACAATAAAAATTTGAAAAACTAGCTAACACTTTAGTGCTTACGGATGTGTGAGGTGCTTACATCACCATCAGAGTGGGATATGGATGTCCAAACACAAGGTTAATCCTTGTTTTAGCAACTGGTTTATGGTTTTTAGTGTATGGATAGAAATGCAATCTCAATCTACATTCTATGTTTTTAGAAGCAAATAAAAATAAAAATTTCTAAACACATATTCACTAAAGTTACAACTGTAGAACGATAACACGACAAGGAAAACTCCCATTTTTCCTCACTATACATAATACTAAAATGAAACTTAAGCAATTTGTAAATCTAAGTAATATTATACATATTTTTCACACACAAATTAACCCTCCCATGGCATTGGTCGTTGCACCACTTGTTTAGTGATGATTGACCATAGCGGACCAAAGAAAGCAAGCGAGCTTAGAAAAGCATCAGAGAAAGAAAATGGTGAAGACTTAGCTGAGGACATCGAAGCTCATCTGGAAAAGATTAGGAACTTCAAGCTAGTCATTAAGGACATCGCTAGAAGGGACCCGAAAAGTCCAGCCTTACTCAACATTGACGGTTTACAAAACTTGCATAAGGAGGAGTGCAATCCAAGCAAGATCAAATATAAGGAAACAAGTCATGAAAAGAAACAGAGGGAGGAGGCTAGCCAACAATCTGACACGAAGAAAAATAAAAATAAAGGGACACCTGTTAAGAAGGGGACCTATTTGAAGAATGATAAGAAGAAAGGAAAGAGAATAGCTCAGGAGTCTAGCGAGTGACATAATGAAGCAACACATGTAGAGCTGACAAATGAGGGCAGGGGGGCTCAACACCCCCAAAAAAAGTTACGTGAGGAGTATACTCTTTATGTTTAGAGGAAAAAATGTTTAAGCCTTTTATTTCTTCTTATTCGGATACTTGGTGCTCCCATCTCATTATAACCTTATTTTGTAGCTCTTTTATTCTTTAATTAAAACAGGATTTATCCCAAAAAAAAGACCATAGCGGACCATGACATGACACTAGTCATTCTTACGCCAATCTATTAGTCTACACAAGGCAAGAATTTAAAAGACTAAAAGAAAGACTCAACAATTTTCAACATCAACGACTATCTAATCTTGATTCTATTAAGGAAGACAGGAAGCCTTGAATCTTACATTCGTAACATCCGTATCTTCATGGATAACAACACTACACCTACCGGTAACGATTTTCTACTATTATTAAAAAAACAACAACCATACATACAGTAGAGACATATAAACAAAATAAAAGATAGTTTAGTGCTTACGCCTATTGGGAGATGAGGGTGAGCCTTGCTTTAGCAATATACAGTGTATTTCTAGTCTCTTTGAATTACCTTTACATGGGTGACTGCTCCTTGCGACATTTGAACTTTCATGGTTGCGCTTCGTAATAGAAATTTACAAAATCCATCTCAAACACCTTTTACATCGTTACTATCAATTTTTTGCGTTCATTGATATGTATTATATGTGTAACAAATTAATTCAAATATTTTCCCATTAATATTAATAAGTAATATAGTGGTAGTAAGGATTGTTCCCACGAGAAACTATGAATTGTTATTCGTTTTCAACTTCTTATGTAACTAAAGGGGTTTTGTAGCGAATTAAACTAAAGTAAACTAACAAAAATAAAAATGAAGTAAAATAGAGATTGAGATTAAGGTGAGAAAATACTGATTAGTGATTTCATCTTCCATCGTCAATCATGCTCCTCAGTCGATTAGAATCAACGTACGTTCTCTCTTCATGCCAATAGCCCTAGAGCAACCCCTCGGGAGCATATTCCGGTAAATTCCTTGTGTCATCACATACCTTAACGATAAATACGTGAATACTACTCAGCGAATAACCTAACGTAATGTGCTATCTAGTTTAATCCTCCAAGAGCGTTAGGTTCTCTGAATTAGGCTAATCAACGCAATTGAAGTACTACGAGTAATCTATTTAACATTGGTCAAGCTTCTACATGGAATTACATGAAGGTTTTGCGTACAATCATTAATCACACTATGCTACTTGCAACCGGGTCTATCGACTATTTTGGTATCTCCAAACCCTAGTTTAACTTCAGATATGAATATGTGTTCACTTAGTATGCATCCTCAACAAACACACCTCCAATCATACATGGCGATATTAAAAGTAGAACATGAACGATAAAAAGAGATCTTAAATATCAACAATAATCATCCATATCGATTCACATGTTTTGGTTTTTCAACTACATACCCAACCAATCAAAGAAAGTTACCTACTCATGGGTTTCTTAAAATCCATGGAAAATATATAAGAGAAGAGGTAGAAGAAGAAGAAGGTGTCACGGTTTTCCCCCAAAGGTGAAAACCCTAATTCACTCCAAAACTCCTTTGGTTCTTGTGTTGTAGATATTATGATGTTAAGATAGATAAAAAAGATCTAGGAAGTCTTCTCATATAGGAAACCAAGTATAGGAGTGTTCGTCTTCAAATACAGGTCATACTAGGTTTCAGAAACTCAAAAATAGCATAAAACCCGTCAAAATACCTAGCTTACGTATCTGCCTCAACCACTTGACCCCCCGAGAATTTTTTTTTTCTCGATAGCTTGACCCTCTGATATTTTTATCTTTCTCGATGGCTTGACCCTCCGAGAAAATTCTGAAATTGTTTTTCTCATTACTTCTCCATACGATGTCGGAATGACCTCATTCTTTTGCCGTTGGCTTCGTTTATTCATTTTCTTCAATATAGTGACAAGAAATCCTGGGTTTGGACGACTTCCATTTGGTCTTGAATTCTTCTTATTTTGCAACACTTTTCCCTTGCTTAGTCTAACACTTTATAGCTCCTTTTGGAATATTCACCTAATAAAAGACATAAACTACAAAACAAACTTAATATATAATAACTCACAAGAAATATAACAAATACTAGTATGACATTGACATTCAAAACATGTAAAATATGCACTTATCATTCATCCCAATGAATTCACTAATCATGACAATGAACGTTTCCACGTAGAGACAAATAAACACACAAACATTACGTCTTTACCTCTTTCCTCTCTCTCTATACGGACCCTTATTATTTCAAAATTAATGTTATTAATGCGCAAACAACATATAAAAGTTCATAGTAACTAGTTATAACTTGAAGTTGATAATTTGAGATGGCTACCATGACTTGAATACCACTTCAAGCTAAAGCTTTCATAGTAGATTCATTAGCATCATACAATTTGAATTTTTTAAATCTTATTATTTCCTAAAATATGAACAACTGGTAAATGATGTGATGCCATAGTTCCCCAATTCACTTCAATACTTTTAACAAACTCAAAATCCAACCAAATCTCAATAAATAAAATATAATAATACTAACCAAAAGCTTATTATTACCCACTTCCACCACTAGATATCAAGATTAAAGATAAAAAGATAGATCTAATTTCAGAGATGGACACTGATTTTTTTTTTAAAAAAAATTGTTAATTTTTTTTATCGAGGTTTTGGTATAAAATCAAAGCTTAGGATGAGATTATAACAGATTCAAACTCTAATTACAAAATAAATATGAAATTTAACATGAAACTAAATACACTAGTGTTTGTGGGGAAAACGAATTTAGAGGATAAATTTAGAAAAATGGGGTGAGAAGATGAGTACTCGTCTAATTCTTAAACATTTGTACTTTTGAAGTACTTTTTTTAGATTCGAGAGATCAATATTTACAATCCTGGCCTAAACCAAGAAATGGTCGTTCTAGTCTTGTTTCAGTCATAAAGGGAGGGGACGGGTTGGTCTTAGGGAGGGAAGTAAGAGCGAGAGGTTTAGGTCAAAGTATCAGATTCTGTAGGACGTAATAGGTGTGAATAATTATGAACAGTTTTGTGTGTGTGAATAAAATGATTGTATATAAATCAAGTTGCTCGAATTGTGTTTTCTCTCTTAGACTTGTTTGTATGTCCCCTTTTTAAAATAGATTGAGAATTCTATTTTATAATAGCTATTGTAGCCGTTCGCCTAACCTCATCTCATGAAGGAAGTGTTGATGGTTGAGTGGTGGTGAAGTGAAGATGGTGGATGATGTGTTGATAATCGTTCCCCACTCTATTTGAGGTTGAATAGACGGTTGCCCAACCTACCACTTCTCCAATCAATCTCTATAGTGGCTACATTGTTGCACCACGTGATGTAGACCGACATATCAATATTCTAGTGAATATCCCCCCATTTGTGACATCTTTGATGTTTCGTGTAATTTTATAGCATTTAAGTACTATTAATGTTAAGTCGAATGAGACTTGCTTAGTTAGTCTCTTAACTAAAGACTTGTCCTGCTTGACTAGCCTGATGAGTCTAGCAAGATCAAAATAAAATATGTATTTATCTTATTTTATCGTATTTATGAGGAATAATGTGTGTTCAACTAGGTCAATTTGCATTGGCATGTTTTCTTTATAGAAATTGGTGTATCATACTGAGCAGAAGCTTATATATGTCAGTGAGGCTTAGTATGGCCTTTAATAGACAAAGGTATGGCTTGGAGACTTGGATGGACAAGTTAGGGTTTGGAAAATTGGATGTGATAAGCAAGCTTGGACGGACAAGCAGTGCTAGCATGAATATATAAGCATTGCTAGCTTGGACGGACAAGACTTGTCCATAGATCTAAAGAAGACAAGCATTAGGAGTATAGATAAGGTGGACGAGCTTAGTTAGGGCTAAGACGGACAATCTTAGAAGCTAATATGGATAACTTTAGAGGCTAAGCTAAAGCAGACAAGCTTAATGACTAAGATAAGGCGGACAAGCATTATGCTAAAGCCTAAGACGGACAAGCTTGTTAAGCTGGAAGGACAAGCTTTTTAAGCTACACGTGCAATCTTGATAAGCTAAGCACGACGAGATTTGTATCCTAAGTAGGACAAGCTTTGTGATCAACTTAAGACGGACAAGGTAAGAGGGCATCAACCCCTTGGACTTGGACAGACAAGAGAATCCTTTTCCCTATCGATTTTTTCTTCTTCTTTTAGCGAAATAATGAATAATTTCGTGAAATTTCGTCGTTAGAATATTCAGATTTAGGGTTTTCACTGAAAACGTTGTAAAATCTTCATAAGGAGATAATTTTTGATGATCAACCCCAAATTTTTGATGCCCGGAAAACCAGATATCTCCTATCACGGAAGGATTTGAGTTTTGAGTTCATTCATGGCCTCAAAAAGATGAAATCATAAAAAATCAATTAGAATTCAGGGATTTTCCAACTGTGAGATAGTTGAATGTTTTGATCATATCTCTTAGTTCATTTGTCCGATTGATGTGATTTTTTAGTATGTTGTAAGGGACATCCATACAAAGAGTTTGGCATATAACTGGTCCCTAGATTCATTACCAATACTCCCGACTCACGACTTTGTACATGCAAGTGTAATTGCACCTGACGAGCTTGATGTAAAAACACAGTTTTAGGTCTTTGGACCATTTGCTTGCGTTTTGGATGTTAGATAATGAATCTTGATATCACTGATTCACTTGTACTATGAAATTTCTAGTTGGTGATTGAATTCTTGTTATGTAAAATTATAAAAAATATCTGGGAATGTTATAATGAGCACCATTGTTATTCTATTTGTTTTTTCAGGGATGAATAATGATTCATCTAATGAATTTGATCGTAAATGTAATAATCTGATGAGATCAATCAGATGACGCATTCACATGATTAAGTACATATAAAAAGAGACATGGATGGGCGCCTGCTTTAAAGTTCTTTCCAGAATTATGAAGTTCAATATTTCTGAAACCCAGTGTTGGAAATATTATCTTTATTATTTTACCCCTGACAAAAACCAACCATCAACAACGAAGTTTTTAAGAACCTTAAAACTCTTTTTGAAACTTTTATATCAAAATCGAGATATTAAGATAGCCAATGAGTTAAAAATGATAAGATGAGATAAAACTTATGTTTCAAATAATTTTCGATGGTGAAACTTAATAATTCAAGTGTTTATGAAGATTTTCTTCATCTGATCTCACCGATTTAGAGCATGTATTCAATAACATGCTCCCGATATTGACTTTAGGTTTTAAAATTGAATCAAGTTGAATTACATAGTTTCTGAATCTCGAATTTAGGTTTTGGATATAAATTAAAGACGATCGTAGCTTCAAAGAAACTTTTGATCTCTAATAAGTTGCAGAGATAACCCGAAATCAGCAGCTTCTGAAAACTAAACTATAAACAGAGAAATCTACACGAAAAGGGTAGTTTTGACTTAAAAAAATAAAAAAAAATACTACCTCCGTTTCAGGAAAAGAGTTACTATCACTTTTTCAAATTGGCCTATTTTTAGGCTAAAATGAAAAAGTGATAGTAACACTTTTCCAGAAACGGAGGGAGTATAATTTTAGAAATTATAGGCTTCACAATATGATTTTTATAATATTATTGCGCGACAGTGAAATTTTTGTACAATGGGTTTGAGTAAAAACAGTTAGAAAAATATGTCTAGTAAGGAAAACTCATATGGAGTAACAAATCATCCACATCTTTGTCATGATCCACATTTTTATGGATCAAAAATTGTTACTATGGGTGAATTTATCATTTACATCTTTGTCAAGCCTAAATGTTGCCCCCTCAAATATGAGGGGGTTCTTGTGGATAATCCATAACGTTATTGAATGATCGGATAGGTCAAAATATTAATATTTATATATATTTCCATCTGATCACTCATTGATCGAATATATATATTTCCTCATCCGGTTACCGAATGACCTTATGGCAATTATTTTTTATTTTTTCAATATTTTTTTATGCAAAAACTTAAGATTTTATTTATTCAAAAAAACACTAGTATCCAATTATAAACGTATCTTTAAGATGTTAGGGGGATTATCATACTAAGTGGTTGATATGTTATATCGTCAACTGTGTTTAGCAAGCCCATTAGCTGCCTTACAATCTCTGTTATCAAAGTTACAATCAATTGCTAATAGACTTTACTAATTTTAATACATCTAGCAGAATATCCCCATTCTCCCAGGTAATGGTGTATGCAGAGTTGTTGATATACTCCATTATGCTTTTGAAATATGTTTCAGTGATAACTCCTGCAATATGCAATTCGCTTCACCACTTGACAACCTCTAGGAAAGCGAAATATTCTGCTTGCTCTGAGTTCAAGACATCAGCCATGCTTTTGGACCTGCATCCCCACCAGTTTCCAGTAAAGTAACGCAAGATAATTCCAATGCCCATAAAGTTATTGTTTTTAAGAAAAGAAACATCAGATTTTAGTTTAAGATAAGGTTGAGTGATAGACACATTTTTGTGTCTGATTTGTCTCAATTCTTTATATTAGTGCTCGATTATGTACTAATTGTGTTATTTTATGTGTTTGTAGGTATTTTTGGGAAATAAATATCATTGGAAAAATTGGCTCGAAAAAGTGTTAAAAGAGCTCGGGAAATTTACTAAAGGCACCCAACAAGAAATGATAAAGGCACCTACACTTTGGATAGGGGCACCTCAGGCACCCATTCTTTTCGAATTCAAAAGAAAAACTTGGCGAGAAAGTCTTATCTCACAAAATATAGAGTCTGAGATGAGATTTTTGGGTTTTTTCTCTCGATCCGTGAATACAAGAATATGTTCTTGCCTTGTACACGTTTGGGAAGGTTAAAACAAATCAAATAAAATCTCGAGAAAAATTCTCACGAGATTTTCTTCCCTAAATTATCTGATTTTTATTTCTATTTATCGTGTAAGAAGATTAAAGAAGGAGACAGGTATTAATCTTGTGTTCAAACAAAGAAACAAAATCAGTTAGAAGAAGAAACAGAATCACCGAGACTTAAACAACCGAGAGAGGAAAAAAATAATCCCGGGATTTTCTTTTATTGTCAAGAGATTTGGAGGAGTAATTGAAGATATTAGGGGTTGTAGTATATAAAGAGGTGATGGGATATCAATTAGAGGGGGGCTGACAGATGCCAGAAGCTTGACAAAGAGATTCAAATTTTTTGTTGTTGTTGTTGTTGCTGCTGAAGAATACGAAGAACAGAGGCTACGATAACGGTTTCTTCAACCTCTCAGCCACGGTTTCTTCATCCATTTGCAACGAATATCTTCGTCTTTGCAACATTTATCTTTAGCTGCAACGGTTTTTTTAACACATCTGCAACGGATATCTTAGCATATGTAACGTTTATTTTCAAGCTCTATTGCAATAGTTACTCTGCAACGTCCATAAAACGTTATAGATTTCCTGTTACGTTACTTTTAGCTTCTTTTCATCTTTCAAGCACTTTTTGAGCTATGTATCAATCTTTTGAGGGTGTTTTGAGCAAGATGAGCTAAACCCCATCACTGAGGCAAGGAGGAAGCCATTTTTCCATGATTAATTGGTAACTTTTAATAATTCTTTTATGAATTTTGTATTTATTTTTAATTGAAATCACAAATTTTCTTAATTTATTGTGATTTTATTTGATGGTTTATGCTGGGACCTAGAGCTTTTGATGAACCATGCGTGTGATTTACAATTGATATTTTAAAAATCTACCTTTGGCAAAAATTAGAGTCACTTATTTGAGCTAGAATTGTATAAATTATTATTTTTGGAACCAATTAAAAGTGGTTAATAGTGAAATCCATAACCTTAGTATTTGTGAATATTATTTCCACATTTGTGTATATTTTCTAGTTTAAAATTAGTTTTAAATCTAAAATCAATCTTCACAAGTTCGAGAGTTTGAAACCCTTTTCTTACCACTATCATAAAACCATCATTGAGATAGTAGATTCCAAGTAGGGACCCTTGGTGCAAGTATGTATATATCTATGGAATTATTTTGATCACCACATAAGATAGTTCTTTTAAGATACTCTACAAATTAAGTTAACATCTCCAGATGTAGCTCTTCTTGGATTTGGTTTCTTATTCTGAAAAAGATATACAATCTTTCCTTCCAGATGCTCCAACAAACTACCAATGCCATATTAATCAATTCCCCGTTCCTTTGTTATTGTCTATCTTGGTCAACCCATTCTTCGAATAAGTAAGGTAAGGTGCTAAGTTGACTACTCAAAACTTGACTACCACCTGGAGTTTCATTCAAACTTCCTTCGAGAAAGAACAAGACAACCAGATATGCATAATGTCTTCATTGACTTGGATGCACATGTATCATGTCTGATTTCTATAACTACACACTCTATCCAGCCTTACCTTTGTGGGTAAGATGTCAGTGAGACACTTCCAAAAGAAGAACTTAAACCTAGGATGAATCCTTACACCCCAAAAATCTCTCCACTATAAACTGGGACCCTGAATTTTAAAAGAAAACTTCCACATTGTCCGTACTTAGATCATAAAGTTTATTATAGGCAATCTTAAGAGTAAAACCTCCATGCCTTGTTAGCTTAAAGATGACTCTATCTCCAATATTTCTTGAAAGTTGTTAAAATAAGATTTGCAATGCCACGATTAAATAGGTCGTGCACCAGCTGAATATTCCATGTGTTTCGTACAACATCAATGAGTTGACTGACCCAAATGAACTCATCTGCATTACTAGCACTGATGAGCTGCATAGGGGGTTGATCAAAACCATTAACCTAATTGACCCAAATTATATTTTTCCATTGCCCACCCTCCAAAAACTATTTTCTTTGATGAAGCATATATTTCTATGAACTCCCTTCCAAGCTCATGAGGATTTAAATTTTTTTGTTGATTGAAGCGTACTTTTTCTTGAGAATTATTTTGCATGGAATGCCTGCACCTAAACCTTATCTGAATGTACACAATCCTCTAGGCATCTCTGAAATGAAGTGTTTGATTCCAAATTTCTAAATCTCTGAATCCTTGGGCCCCAACATTCTTATGCATGTTTAATTTGCACCAAGAAGGTATATAGACAAGTTTTTTATCTTCAAAACCCCTCCAAAGTCTTCTATGTGATAAGTAAATATGATGAATGATATCATCAAGTATCTTTAAACAACTAATGAAATGAACCGTATAGCATTCATCACCTGCTTAACCATGATACCCCTTCCACTTTATGACATGGTCTTGCCCCTACATACTTTGAGTTTATTTTTCACCATATATATTGGATTGAAGAAACATAACATCTTGTTCTTTCCAATTATTAGAGGTATGCCAAGGTACCTTTTATCAGTTGTCATACTTTGTACCTTGAGTCTCCTTGAAAGCAATCTAAAAAATATTCTGGTAAGTGAGCACTAAAGTGTACACTTTGACTTGTTGAGATTAACTAGCTGGCCTGAAACATCTCCAAACTTTCGAATAATCTGAAGTATATTATTTACGCTATGCATATCAACATGGGAAAATAACAGGCAATCATCTGTGAATAACAAGTTTGGTATTGAAGAAGCGTTATTGCCAATCTTGATACCTTGAATCGGATTTTGTTGCTCAGCATGAGTTAATTTTCTTGAAAAAGCATCCATGACAATAATAAACAATTATGCAGACAGTAGGTCACCTTGCCTAATACCCCTAGTTGGCTGGGAAGCCTGACATGGAGAACCATTAAGAAGAATAGATATTTTTGTAGTTCTAAGACATTGATTAATCAACCCACACCAGACATCATTAAACCTTCTGCATAATTACCTCTTGTTTGTGGGTAAAAACGAATTCAGGGGTAAAAAGGTAAAAAGGTAAAAATAGGGGTAGCTGATGAAGAATTCGTTTGAATTTTAACATATTTGTACTATAGAAGTACTTTTAGATTCGAGAGATCAAAATCATACAAGACTGGCCTAAACCAAGAAATGGTCGTTCCGATCTTGCTTCAGTCACAAAAGAAGGAAAATGGTTGATCTAAGTGAGGGAAGCAGAGGAAGTGTTGAGATCGGAGTACCGAGCTCTGTTAGGTGTAATAGGTACTCCCTCCATTTCAAAATAAATTTACTCTTTGACTAAGTCAAATTATTAAGGAGACCATAGTAATATCCAAAATTACCCCTACTAAATGTTATATTGTTACTAAAATTAAAAATAAGGGAAGATTGTAGTCAAAAATACTTTTATGTTTAAAAGGAATGGAGTATAAGCAAGAAAGATATTTGCACATTTGTTTCCTAATTATACACATATTATTTAATATTTTAAATTGGGTCCCATTAAAAATAAGTTTATGAGTATAAAAGATCCAAGGGTATGTTTGAAAGTTTATCGAGATAATACGACTATAAACAGAAGTTGGACACAATTTTAAAACTGACGAAAACAAAATAGATGACAAATATTTTTAAACGGAGGGAGTGTGTAATTGATATGAAAAAGTTTTCTATGTACGATTGAGAGAAAACTTTTTATGAAAATTAGATAGTCGACTCGTATGTTCTGTTTATACGATGTCTGTTCTGATTTCAATAGATTGAGTAATCTATTTATAACTGCATAGCAGTAACTGTTCACCCTGTCCTCGTATGAAGTGGTGATTGTGAAGTAATGGTGAAATAAAGATGGTGGAGAGTGTGTTGAAACCATTCCACACTCGTTTGAGGATGAATGACTGGTTACACACCTACCACTTCTCAACTTAATTAACCGTCAAACATTCGGGACACTTTCCTCTGATGGGTGTATTGCTACACCGAATGTCGTAGACCACCAGACCAATACCCTGGTGACTATCCCCCCATTTGATATATCTTTGATGTCTCGTATGATTTTAGTAGAATTAAATATTACTACTGTGAAGTAGAACAAGACTTGCTTAGTTAGTCAGTTGACTAGTGGCTTGCCATGCTTGACTAGTATGCTGAGTCTCGATGAGTCTGACAAGACTAATGAGACTTGTAGAGAATAGGAAAACTAAAATAAACACGTATTTTATTTTATATTATTTTAAGTTTTTGAGAAACAATGAGAATTCATATGTGCCAACCAGTATTGACATGTTGAACTGATTAGGTGATGCCAGATATAGGAATTAAGTAGGTCAATCACTGCCTTTCACGTCATCAGTGAGAGGTGATGGATGGTCATAAAAGAGTGAGTAAGAAAATATTTAAGTACTGAAGTGGTCAAACATATGTACCAGGACATATGTGTGAAGTCACATGAAATAATATATTTCTGGCCAGACGCTATGGAGCCACTCATGGTCATCCTTGTGTTAATTGTATATATGGTATGTCATATATGACAAGTTAACTTTTATGGAAATATGGCTTACTATGTCAGTTACATGTTGTAAGTCATATGTTGTCAGTCAAAATTAATGTATGGCATACTTAATAAGTCGAATTCCGGAGGCTATATGAGTTAAGAACGTATGAAGTATGTCGTAAGTGTCATTACTACATTCTAGAAGAGTCATATATACCTTAGGAATAATTGCAACACTTAAAAGTGTTGTCCACTCCAAGCTCCCACGTTGCAACAATCTTTTGCAACGTTTATATGTGTGGCAGGCATTATAGGAAGAGTTTACAACTCTTACAAGTGTGGAAAACATTACAAGAAGAGTTTATAACGCTTATAAGTGTGGCAACCATTAGAAGATTACTTTGTAATGTTTATAAGTGTGGCAAAAAATTACAAGAAAAGTTTTGGATTGGCCGACCATTAGTTGTTTGCCAGGATAACTTGGTTGCCTAAAGTTGGGAGGCCAACCAACTTGGCCGGCCAAGTTGGTTAGTCAAGAGATTAATTTTGGCCGGCCAATGTTAGGAGGTAAAACTCTTAAAGCACTGTTTGGATCCGTGCTTTATAGTATAATAAAAAATTAAGGTTTTCTTATTTTCCCTCTTTTGTTAGGATTTTGGTGCGACCAACCATTGGAGGTAATTAACTTAGGCATGTCTAGGGTACTTTCTAGCCAGTTAGATCTTCAATTTCGTGTCAGTCACAAAAATTGTAGTTGTCTTATAATTGTGATTGACACAAATTTGAATAGATTTTATGATTGACACAAAATTGACTTGAGATGTAGGCATAGCCGTGGTACCTAGTCAAGTATACTCATGTGCAGCTTGCTATGAGTTTTTATACAAGCTTGTGTGGACACTTTAATAAATCAATTTTATTCAATTAGGTTTTGAGTATTGATATAAAATAATTATTCTAGGAATTCAACCGAGGAATATATCATTAGATAAGACTCAATTTGCTTTATACTGGTGGGAAACCCAACTAGGAGCTTGAGATTTATTCTAGAGAAGACCCAATTTGTTATATACTAGTGGAAAATCCATCTAGGAGCTTTGGTAGTTCAAGAACAAGAATATGTTTTGGATGTATATTCTGTATAGTTAGAAAACATCTTGAGGAGAATTGTAACCAACACCAGTGGCATTCTGAGAAAAATATTGTTCTACACTAGTGGTCAATCCATCTAGGAGATGTCTGATCAATGAAGATTCAATACAGATATTATATATATATATAAATAGGGATGGACACCTATCATGACTTAGTACATTCCTAAGTTTCTGTGCAGAATGAAATTATACTAAAGTTCAATATAAATTTTGATACGTACACGTGTCAGAAACATACCCTTTTTACGGCTTTAGCCTTGGAAAACCCCCGCCATCTAAACCTTTATAACAAAAGACCACTCTAACTTGTCGAATGCCTTAGACATGTCCAACTTTAGTGCAAGAAGCACCATTACCCTCTTTTTCTGTTTCACTGTATGGATTATTGCTTGGGAAAGTTGGATATTGTTTGAGACTTGCCTTCCTTGGACATAAGCCGCATGTAGAGGAAAAATAATCCTATTCATGGCTCTCTTCATTCTGATAACGATGATTTTTGAGATAACTTTATAAGTGGTGTAGCATAACGATATGGGTCTCAAACAAAAGGGATATTGCTTGTTCTTTTTCTTTGGAATCGAAGAAATTTTGTTTCATTAAATGTAGCCAGAAGTAAAGAACGAATTAGCCATACCAATCATCTCATCACCAACCATATCCCATTAGGATTGAAAAAACCAGGTGGGAAGCCATATGGACTTGTAGTTCTCCATGGTTTTATATTTTTTTAGGCCTTATGAACGTCTTCGGCATCTGGGATCTTAATCATCATGCGTCAGATTTTTATCTTTTATAATGGTACTTGGAATGCAGTTAAGTATATCATTATCTTTTTCTGGTGCAGTAGTAGTATGAAGATCTTGATAGTGGAGTAGTAAGTTCTCTAGATCCAATATGGTAGAACATCAATTACCATTTGTATCTTTAAAGGCAACAGTATTGTTCCTAGCTCTTATTTTATTGGGTTTTGTGTGATGATATTTTGATTTTTGTCCATATATAAAAAAAAGGTACAATTCATCTCTAGACTTATGTCCCCAGAAATCACTCTGAATTTTTGATGTCAGTGCTTCAACTCTTTTCAACTTGATGTGCTTTTGCATTTGTAACTAGACCACTTGCTTGTTGTTGAATGATTTATAGTTTTTGGTGAAACAGTCTAAGATTGCTATTAATGTTTCTAAATTTATCTCTATTGCATTTAGCCAAGATTCCTCTAGTTGTTCATACCTTTCATGAAACTTGATAAACAACTGAGCCTTCAATGTGGGTACTTCAGGCAACAAAAATTTATGACTTAAGAGAATCACCCTTTTCCCAACACTGGAAGTACTTCTAGTTTCTTTTCTTATCAATATCAGAAGAGTCGGAATCTGGCGGAATAGATCAGTGGTTAGAACCCAGTTGAGGAAGATGGAGTAGCTTTGCATCTAGGAAGTGCAAGAATCAACAACCATTATTAATAGCTTTACATAAATTTTTTACGTATGCCGGTTCCATGATCATTAGAAGACAAGTAAAAGATTTTCCTTTGAATCCCATGTATTCCAAACGAATCTAAAACGGCTTCTTTAATAAGATTCACTATTGTTGAGGAGCTTGAAATAGAAGCGGTCGAGGGCCTTTCATTATTACTCAAGATGACATTAAGGTCACCAACAGCCACACAAGGTAAGTTAACAATCGGACCAAGATTTCTAATATAACTTCATTGCGTCTTCTTTTTGTCATAGGATCCATATATAAAAGTAAGTAATCATTCTGGTTTAGAGGGATCATCCTGCACAAGATATTTAATTATCCAAGATTCTGTATTGATAACACCAAAGTGGAAACCATCTTTCGATAATAAAATTAAACCACTACCAACTCCCCTAGAGGAAACTAATTTATTATTAGGGAAATTATATAGCCCTATGAGTTTATGTATTTTATCACAATTTATTTTTGCTTTTGATATAAAAATAATGTCTAGATCATATTGACTTAACAAATCCCTGAGATAGTCCCTAGTAACCTTTCCATAGAAGCCTTAGCAATTCCAAGCCAATATTTTCATTGTAATAGAACTATCTTTATGAAAACTATTTGTATATAAAGAGATATTTAGAAAGGTTTTTAAAAAACTAAAGTGAAAACAACACAACAAATATTAAGATAACAATTATTTTTAAAGTAAATGCAATCAAAGGGGGAATAACAAAAATAATTATAAGACTGATAAATGAAAATTTTCAGATAGGAAAATAATAGTTGTGAGATTACAGTGATTGCATTATTCTTTTAATGTTTAAGAATGTTCTCATTAGAAGTGTTTTATTCTTCTTCATTTCTGTTCATCTCAACCCCTTTCGTATGGTCAACTTGCCCATTAGATAAAGTGCTGCTGCCACGGTTTTTGGTTGTTCGGGTTATAATGAATATAACATGAATTTATTTTAGAGATTCAGTACTTTCTATAGGATCAACTTGGAGTCTAGATATATTGTTTTTTCTATTATCAGTAGAGTCAGTAATGACATCTGCAGACTCACAAACCTCAGTATTATGATTCTATGAAACACAAACACCATTTCCATTCTCGTTCTCTTTAGCATCCCATTCCTTGCAATAATCAACATATTCATCATTAGTTATCCCTCTTATGTTGCAAGTGTCTTAATTATGATCCACCGTCCAACACTGATCATAGATGTTATATGGTTGTGTTTCCCAGTAATACTTCATCCAAGTAACCTCGCTTGATTGTGTATTCCATTGTTCACCCATTTTTAGGGCTAAACTAAGGTCTCTCTCCACCCTAGCTGTATATGACTGTGTTGTTGTATTTTGACCTGCAGTCTTTTTTGGAATAATCTTCAGCTTTTTTCCCAAGCTTAGTGACAACTTCATCAAAAACAACTATTTGCTGGTGCTTAAGTAGTAGATTCTTAAATTTTATACTCCATTCTTGTTGTTGTACTTTTCTAAGGTGATTTGGTAAGGACCTCCTCCTAATCCTTTTTCGAGTTTAGCTTAAACACAAACATATTTCTTCCAACCACCTTAAATCCTCTTTTTTGTACTTTTTCCACAAAGCATTAAGTTTTTCTTTCACAGTAGTGGTTGTGTCAATGTCATCAACAGACAAGATTTTCCCACTAACACTATTGGACCATTCATCTGCAGCATCAGAAAGAGCCTTTGAAGAACCCACTACACCAGGAGTTGGCCTACCATGTTTGTCTTGGATACTAGCCACATTTATCTTACGAATGATTTTTGAAATTTAATTATTAGTATTATCATCCATTATGCTAAACTGAATAGGGCTAATAGAGTTATGGGGCAGCTGGAAAATATATTTTTATTAGTGAAAAACTTATGTCACTTATGAAGACAAGTACCGTAGTAACCATAGTTAGATGGTAATAAGATATACGTTTTGTTGGGATATTGAGTAACTAAGGATCCGTATCCTATACTTTTAGTTAACTTTATCTGGTGAATTTATGAAACCTTTATACGTAGTAAAAGAAAACTTACGGAGGCCGGAGGGAGTATATCAAAATTTCCAAGATGGGATAAATTTCCATAAAGTTCTGATCATCCATATTTATTAGGATTCTCTTTGAGTTGTGGATGTTTTAACATCCATACCCTAGTAGTTGCACTAATATTTTCTATATTTCCCAATCAATAAAGTGTCCTAAAATCTTCCTTACAAGTTATAAGTCAAACTTCACTATCTAACCCGAGACCAAAGATGTAACGCATGATAGAAATTTGGGGAAAATTATTTGTAGCCCAAAATTATTTTACATTTTTAATATAAAACCCATCAATAAAATTCCATATATGTACAAACCATAATTAAAGATAATAATATTTGATTACCAAAATAACCTTTTATAAGTTAATTGTTTTTTCATTTTTTTGCCAAAAAGAAGTGATATTATGTAATCCCAATTCTTAGAAAAACTCTCGAAAATAACTCTTTGACTATTATCATCGTAAATCATTCATCTAATAACTACTTTATCCCGTCTTATTTCTGTCTCCTCTGGAAACCTAAAAAATTCTATCGGTGAGACTTGCAAATGTGAAGTCATCATACCTGCAAATGGTCACGATAGTTCAACAGACATTGAGGTGTAACCTTCCCACATAAATGAAATGTCAAAGAATTTGTTTGGTAACCTTCCCATATAAAAGAAAATCAAATCAGTGTAAGAAATAACCGACTTTAAGCTTAAAGACTAAGTGAAAGTTTGATAATTCCACATTAGAAATAGATGATAATTTGATTTTTTAATTTGTGGTTAGGTGATAGCTGGACTTTTCACATCAGATAGTAATGAAAGTTTGATCTTTCACCTTAGAAAATGGATGATAATTTTTTTTTCAAGCATAGAAAATGGATGATAATTTGATTTTCACCTTGAAATTAGGTGATAGTTAGAAAGTTCACATGAGATCAAAGTGAAGTTTGATCTTTTCACTTGTAATTCTCGTATTTTACACTGTAATACTCTAGATCTTAAAAACACTTTGCAAACAGAAATAAAGAAGTAAAGACCCATGGACACATAAGGGTATGGGAAAATCATGTTCTTTTATCTCCAACATTATCAACCTTAGACTAGTTGTCTCGTACATGAAAAATGGAACATTGTAATCCACAAATGAAATGAATATCAAATTCCCACGAAAGCTAGTGTTAATTGTGGTTCTAAACTTAAGTCACAGTGTAGTAGAAGTAATAATGAAAACCAAGGGAATACATACAATCTGGTGATGTCGTTCTTAAACGAAATTATGATTTTTCTATTGTTTCCCAACAAATATCTTAAAGCTTTAGAATATTTCAACAATCAATATTTTTTCCTTATTTATACAAATTTACGTTCATCTATTTAGATTTATATTCGCCCACAAATAACGCCTATAAATTATGCCCACGACTAATTGACTTTAAATCATTTTTTTTTTGTAATTTGTAATAATAATCCTCCCTTCGTTTCTAAATGATAGGTTTGTTTGATTTAGCACAAAGATTAAGAAAACCAATCGTTGCAATCATTTTTTCATGTTTTTTACTAATTTGTCCTTCTTGTGTTAGATGGTCCCCTCCATTACATATTAGATAAAAAAAGGAGAGATAAGTGGTCCCTCCTGGTAAATTAGTAAACTAATAACATATGACTTTCCTTAAATAGAAACAAG
Organism: Papaver californicum; assembly: GCA_023531435.1. Classification (NCBI taxonomy): domain Eukaryota; kingdom Viridiplantae; phylum Streptophyta; class Magnoliopsida; order Ranunculales; family Papaveraceae; genus Papaver; species Papaver californicum. The sequence goes on from JAJJMC010024384.1 coordinate 362,456, forward strand.
TCTATCTTTTTGACATACCTATTTATGGAAACCTTGCGTATCTTTTAGCAAACAGATGGAGTAGATAAAGATTAGATTAGTCATGTTAAAAATGTGAAAATATAAAGTAAATCTAAAACTTACTATTTATAATTAGAAATCTTACATTTTGGGACTAGATATATATACCATCTTAATAATTGGTTTTTAAAAGAAAAGAAGCCTGATATAGGGGCTCCAATGTCAATAGAGGGGCTCCAATAATAAGACAAAATAGGGACATCATGAAGTAAAACTCAAAAACCCCTTATCCATAATATTTTTACAATGCCTAGACCACCCCTGATTAGTTAATCTTAATTAAACTAACTAATTAAAAAATTAAGCTAATCATGATTAATTAAACATAATCTTTAACTTAATCAAATGATTTGAATTTTTTTTTTTTTTGAATTTGTGTTTGGTGGGAAGAAAAACTAGATGAAATTTAAAAAAAAATTGTCGTTTTTTTTTTAAACCTTAGATTTTGATTCAATAAACCATAGTAGCATTGAGTACACCTCTAACTTATACTCTTGATCTTTTTATGGCTCAAATTTGATGAAATCACGATTTGAAAGATTGATTTTTTGTTGTTCAGAGAAACTTACGGTTGGGTTTCATGTCGAACCCAACCGTAACCCTAAGAACACCAAAGAACACCATTTTTTCCCAAATTTACTGTTGGGTTTTCAACCAAACCCAACCGTAACTTGAAGAACAATGATGAACATCAAAAAAGTGAACTTATTCAATCATTTTAACTATATTGAAGGTAAATTGGGTCATTCAAACAAAGAAAAACTGAAAATCACACAAATTAGAGAATCCAATTTTGTGGTATCCAGTAGAATTTACGGTTGGGTTTTGGGTTAAAACACAACCGTAACTTATTCTGTTAGTTTTTTTTACAATTTCAACATGTATTTACGGTTGGGTTCTGCCTAAAAACCCAACCGTAACCCAACCGTAATATGAAGAATAAACCTTCCCCAGACTTACGGTTGGGTTTTAAGCCAAAACTCAACCGTAACAAATCTTTAAACCTCAATCTTAAAATTAGATAAATATATTTTAAGATTTTTTCATTTCTATCTTGTAGAGAATTGAAATACGAAGCTAACCCAAAAAAAATGAGGTCAATCGGACATCGTATGAAGGAGTTATGATCAAAACGATGAATGTATCCAGAAATATTTACGGTTGGGTTCGCCAATAAACCCAACCGTAAATTTGGGCTCAATGAAGCCCAAAAATCTCAAATTTACGGTTGGGTTTATTGCCGAACCCAACCGTAAATATTCTTGGATACATTTCATCGTTTTGATCATAACTCCTTCATACGATGTCCGATTGACCTCATTGTTTTTGGGTTAGCTTCTTCTTTCAATTCTCTACAAGATAGAAATTAAAAAATCTTAAAATCTATTTACCTAATTATACGATTGGGGTTTAAAGATTTGTTATGGTTGGGTTTGTTTAATAACCCAACCGTAATACGAAGAATTAACCAATTACAATTGGATTTTACCTTAAAACCCAACCGTAAGTCGAAGAAAAATGAAGAACACCATTTTTTTCCCATAGTTACGGTTGGGTTTTGCCTTAAAACCCAACTGTAAGCCATCCCTTGGAGCATTGAGTTTTAAGGACAAATTTGGGTTTCAAAATCAAAAAAGTGAACTTATTCAATCATTTTAACTATATTGAAGGTAAATTGGGTCATTCAAACAAAGAAAAACTGAAAATCACACAAATTAGAGAATCCAATTTTGTGGTATCCAGTAGAATTTACGGTTGGGTTTTGGGTTAAAACCCAACCGTAACTTATTCTGTTAGTTTTTTTTACAATTTCAACATGTATTTACGGTTGGGTTCTGCCTAAAAACCCAACCGTAATATGAAGAATAAACCTTCCCCAGACTTACGGTTGGGTTTTAAGCCAAAACTCAACCGTAACTAATCTTTAAACCTCAATCTTAAAATTAGATAAATATATTTTAAGATTTTTTCATTTCTATCTTGTAGAGAATTAAAAGAAAAAACTAACCTAAAAAAAATGAGGTCAATCGGACATCGTATGAAGGAGTTATGATCAAAACGGTGAAATCTATTTGTATCCAGGAATAGTTACGGCTGGGTTCGCCAATAAACCCAACCGTAAATTTGGGCTCAATGAAGCCCAAAAATCTCAAATTTACGGTTGGGTTTATTGGCGAACCCAACCGTAAATATTTCTGGATACATTTCATCGTTTTGATAATAACTCCTTCATACGATGTCCGATTGACCTCATTTTTTTTGGGTTAGCTTCGTCTTTCAATTCTATACAAGATAGAAATGAAAAATCTTAAAATCTATTTATCTAATTTTACGATTGGGGTTTAAAGATTTGTTACGGTTGGGTTTGGTTGAAAACTTAACCGTAAATTTGGGCAAAAATGGTGTTCATCATTGTTCTTCAAGTTACGGTTGGGTTTGGTTGAAAACCCAACCGTAAATCTGGGAAAAAATGGTGTTCTTCGGTGTTCTTAGGGTTACGGTTGGGTTCGACATGAAACCCAACCGTAAGTTTCTATGAACAACAAAAAATCAATCTTTCAAATCGTGATTTCATCAAAATTTGAGCAATAAAAACATCAAGAGTATAAGTTAGAGGTATACTCAATGCTACTATGGTTTATTGAATCAAAATCTAGGGTTTAAAAAAAAAAAAATTCTACTATGATTAAAATGGAGAAGGAGAAGATATGGAGGAGATGGAAAGATTTTAATTAAAGGACAAATTTATCTTTTTTTTATTAGGTAAAGGGTAAAATGGACATTTAACTTTACCCCTAGGACATCCCTTATCGTAAAATTGGGTCACCTCGCCTCCACTTGGAGCCCCTTTATTGATGCTAGAGCCCCTATATCAGGCTTCAAAAAAAAAGATCAAACATATGTTCCTTAGATATTTCTATATAGAAATTTATCCCGTGGCCTAAACATCTACCCGACTACTTTAAATCTAGGTCATGATCTAGAATTTCACTGTGACCCAAAATTCACTGTGCCTAATTTTTCTTTTGTGATATAAAATTTGCTTTGATTGTCCCTGCTCTCGCCCTCTTACAAGTACCTGCACAGCTCCTTCGCACCATACCTTACCATACCCAGTATCTATTGTTAGCATATAACCAAAAATCATCGAAATTAAGTTTAAGTATAATTCTCCCTGATGTGTTTTCCCTGTACTTAAATGTGCATCTATTATATCGGGTGGGCTGTACCCCATTCTAACATTCACACCGTAAAAATTGTGTTGCCGCTCTTTTTTGAGCGGGTAATATATTTTCTAGCTACCCTGTTTCTTAAAAAAATAAATAAATTAGTTAGCCGATTATAAAAAGAAAACCGGCTACTTGAATGAAAGCAATACTGATGAGATCCTTAGTTTCTTCGTGGAGTTGAATACGTTTATGGAATTTTAACTGAATTTTGTAAAGTTAGTGATCAAATAACCCGAAAAGATTGAATTGGGAATTGGTATGATTATCACTTTCTCCTTCTCCTTCTTCTCTACGGTTTGCCACTCTAATCCTTCACAAATTTACATTCGCAAGAAACAACGAAGAATCTTTCGAACAAAAAAGTCATATGAGAAGTCCAAGCGGGACTCACGCATCTGACATATTTTCTCAGAAACAAACACTCTTATTGGCTACATATGGGGTATATTGTCTTATAATGATCATAATTTCCTAATCCACAGAAACATATTCACAATTTCATCAGGTGCCGTGTAAAATGGTCTGTACTATTCATAACCTGTGTTTTAATGTAAGTTTGAAAACTGTAGTCTAATATTTCTGAAGTCAAAAAAAGGAAAGGAAACATTAAAGTTTGGGATCAAATAATTAGTTAGTCAGTCAATAGGTCAAAGTCTTTGTTATAGTCAAGTCTACATCACTTTCCCTCCTAAAAGTTTCCACAAACAAACAGAATCCTCAAGAAAAAGGATACAAATTCTCTTGTTTATCTCCACAAACCAAACACAGAAACATATGATAAGCTTCACAAATCACTGAAATGAGCACCACAAGGTATGTTCATCATGGTTCTTACTCTCTTTGCTTTTTGGTGTTCTTGTTCTTCAGTTTCATTTCTCTTGTTTTCTCACAACTCTCTAGTAATCAAAGAGAAACCATGATTAAGTTATCAAATTCAGTTAATAATAAGAGTTGGAATAGTACAACAGAACCAAATCCTTGTTTATGGGAAGGAGTCAATTGTAGTACTGTTGGTGTCAATAGCTTTGTAACTCATATTTCTCTATCAGGTTTAGGTCTTTCGAGTTCTGATTTTCTCACTGAATTATGTCAAATTGATTCATTAGAGGTTCTTGATGTCTCAGTAAATTCTTTATCTTCAATCCCGGATGTGTTCATACCAGATTGTGGAAAACTAAATGGGTTAAAGATGTTGAATTTTAGTCAGAACAAATTATCCGGGGTTTTGCCTAATTTAACTGGGTTTGCTAGTCTGGTATCTTTGGATTTATCCATGAATAGTTTGACTGGAAATTTAGATGGGTTGATTGGCAAATTCAAGGTTTTAGAGAAATTAGAGCTGTCAAGGAATCACTTTGAGGGTACTATTCCTGATGAGCTCTTCAGCTTTCAAAACCTAACTTTGGTTGATCTTAGTGGTAATAATATTTCTGGGGTTCTTTCAAATTCAATTGGAAATCTCTCCAAATTGAATACTCTACTCCTTTCTTCTAATAATTTGAGTGGTGAAATCCCTAAGAGCCTTTCCAATATCAAAACCCTAACTCGTCTTGCTGCAAACCAGAATAGCTTTACTGGTATGATTCCTTCTGGAATTTCTCAGTATGTGCAGAGTTTGGATCTCAGTTTCAATCATTTGTTCGGACCCATACCCATTGATCTCCTTTCCCCACCTAAGTTGGAGTATGTTGATCTAACTAACAATTCACTAGTAGGACCTATTCCAGAAGATCTTTCTACAACTCTGATTCGGTTACGATTAGGTAGTAATCTTCTTAATGGAAGCATTCCATCTGCGACCATTGGAAAACTTTTACAATTGACTTATCTCGAGCTTGGTAATAATAACTTGAGTGGTGAAATTCCTGTAGAGTTGGGGAACTGTGTGAAGTTAGCATTGTTAGACCTGTCTCAGAATAACCTATCTGGTTCATTACCTAAGGAGTTAGGTAACCTTCGTCAGCTTCAGGTTATGAAACTCCAATCCAACCGGGTATTTGGTGACATTCCTGATCAGATATCACAATTGCAGAACATGTTGGTGTTAAATATCAGCCAGAATTCTCTTACTGGTTCAATCCCATCAGCAATTTCAAGCTTAACGAAGCTCTTAAACATCAATTTAAATGATAATAAGCTCAATGGTTCAATACCAGACTCGATCAGTATCTTGAATTCTCTCTTAGAACTCCAACTGGGAGAAAACTGTTTAAGTGGAAGGATTCCAAAGTTGCCACCAAATTTGCAGATTGCACTTAATCTGAGTAGAAACTGCTTTGAAGGAACAATCCCTGAAACTCTTGGTGAATTGAAGGCATTGGAGGTTCTAGATATCTCCAACAACAAATTTTCAGGTAACGTCCCAGAATTTCTCACCGAAATGGGATTTCTGACACGGCTATTGCTTTCGAATAATCATCTCTCAGGAAATCTCCCGTCATTTCAGTCATTTGTTGTAGTTGATTTCTCTGGAAATAAGGGTCTCGTCAATTCAACTACCACTCATACTTCTACTTTACCTACCAATAATACCGCACGGAATAAGAAAATTTCAGTCCCTATAGTTATTCTAATCACAGTTATTAGTGTTGTTCTCGGTGCTACAATCGCCCTAACGATTGTTTTACTTGTTACAAAAAAGTATTATCGGGTTAATGACGAGAACACATATTCTGAAGAACAGATTTCACTTCCTCAGATTCTCAATGGTCATTTATTAACTGCAAATAGAATCCATAGATCAAATATTGATTTTACAGAGGCGATGAAGTCAGTTAGTAATACAACGAATATCGTAATTAAGAACAGATTTTCGACCTATTACAAAGCTGTTATGCCATGTGGGAGAGATTATTATGTGAAGAAGCTGAATTGGGATGATAACATACTCCACCTTGGGAGCCGCGAGAAGTTTACTAAAGAACTAGAGATCCTGGGAAGGTTGAACAATTCCAATGTCATGGTTCCATTGGCTTATGGATTGACTGCTGATAGTGCGTATCTCTTTTACGAGTATGCCCAAAAGGGCACTCTCTTTGAGGTTCTTCACGGGAACTTGGGAAAGGCTTTGGACTGGACTAGCCGTTATAGTATAGCTGTGGGTATAGCTCAAGGTCTGGTTTTTCTTCATGGGTGCAGTAGTGGTTCAATTCTCCTTCTCGACCTTTCGTCGAGAAGCATTTTCCTGAAGTCTTTAAAGGAACCCCAGATTGGTGACATTGAGCTTGTTGAGTTGATCGATCCATCAAAAAATACTGGAAGCCTTTCGACAGTTGCTGGTTCTGTTGGCTACATTCCTCCAGGTAAAGCAGTACAAAACCTCATTTTGGTACAATTTTGCTTATTTGAAGATTCAGACATAGCTGCATGCATGAACATGTATCAGTTCTCATGACTAATTTTGAGTTCATTTGTTCCTGTTTTGCAGAATATGCTTACACAATGAGATTGACAGTGCCAGGGAATGTCTACAGTTTTGGGGTTATACTATTGGAATTGCTCACAGGAAAACTAGCAGTCAGTGAGGGGATTGAGTTAGCAAAATGGGCATTGAGTAATTCAACTGATCGTGAAGCTTGGGATCAAATTCTTGATCCTACTGTCAGCAAAACATCAAGTTGGGCTCAAAGTCAGATGCTATCAGTTCTCAAACTTGCTTTAGGCTGTGTTAGTATCTCCCCTGGAGCAAGGCCAAACATGAAGAACGCTCTAAATATGCTTGTCAATGCAAAGTAACAAATTCTGCTAGCCAACCTTGTCTGAGCAAAATAAAACATCAAGTTCGTCAGCGGCCACTTGGTGTCCTATTCTTTATGTCGAAGTAGTAGTTGTACAACTAGTATACATGGATACAACTTGGACAGGAAATGCAAAATACCTGTCCTACTTTGTTATATATAGGCTGCTCAACTGAGCTATTATGTACCTGTGTGTATTTTTTTTTATCTATTATCTAGGAATATATGCTTAGTGATCTCCACGGGTGTTGTATTATGCCGAAACTCTGTATATAAATTTATAATCAAGTATCAACACATGGTCTTTGGAAAAAAGCTGTTATCTTATGTATGTGCATTAACTAGTAGTAGTTTGATTTTCTCCAGGTATATACGGAAGCATTTGCGTACACATGTTTCTCCAATGTTGTATGAAAGAAGAACTCTATTGATTATTTTTTCCTAGCTGTTGTAATCACAGGGGACACCGTATATACACATTAATCTTTCTCTATCTGGTGCTACAGCCTATGATCAAGACATATGTGGTGCTGAGCCGATGGACAAAGGCAATCCCATGTAGTAGTACCCAAATGTCCATAATGTTGAGACTATATTCATCATGCAACAAGTCCGTTGAAGAATGTATTATATGTGTGGATGCTCATATCCATGTATGATATTTTTAAATCTATCCATTAGAAATGGAATGGTGAGTAACCAAGTACTTACTTAGTCATGTAATGTGATGTTTCTCTACATGAAAACTAAGTGACATGAAGCAACTTAATAGATTGATACTAATCTAGTAGTAGCTTATGTCAGTAAGCTACTTGATGTCTTTGTACATGGTAAACAAGTTGGGTGTTGTAGACATAAGTTGACACTAATGGAATTAGGTGTCATCCTTACAAACATCTATTCCATATTTGGCTTCCTATAAATACCCATGGAATTGTAATAGTTTGATTATCCCATTTCTTATAAGTTAATAAGATCTCTCCTATTTACTTATACTCTTCTACTATTACTTTGAGATAATTAACTAGTAGTTAGTGCTAAGTATTATAATTAGTAACTTAATTATTACACGTTATCAACACGAATTAGTTCTATTTACTTGGAGCTTTGGGTCGTTATTGGTTCCGATAAAATAGATGTTGCCAAATTTTTCGAAGCTGAAGGTAACTCTAATTACTACATTATCGTTATGTCATCAAATGTAACTAAAAAGTAACTATTGGAAGGTTTCGCCATTAAGCACTACTGTTTGTAGCATGTGCAGTCCAATATTAGTTTTACTCTTTGTTTTCGGTTGTTCATAAATATTGTTAGACCAGGTACAAGAAGTACTAAAATACAACAATATTGAACAGTATCATAATATGGATGTGGTACTAAAACGGTTCCCATAGCCAATGATTCTACGCATACCAATAGTGTGGTAAGCCGTTCGTTTGCACACATCTATGGCTTTTGTAGAATCCATAAGAGAGCAACGTCAATTGACGGCAGATCAAATATGTTGAAATTCCCAAGTTTATCTTGAGGAATTTGCCCGAAGCAATTGTTGTCTTAGTTCTTGATGACGTGGTATCATGGTGGAAGATGAACAATCTATCCATACCAGTTGGAATACCAATATAATTGATAAGCTCGCAATAACTGTAGTATGCACCAGATTACACTTACTAGCTAATGAGAAATAAAAATCTCTCGTATTTTCCTATCCCAGTCTCGTACTTGTAGTATATACTTTATCATACTTGTGTGTATATGAGATGTTGTGTTGTTGTCGTAAGTCGATCAATACGTAATACGTTATTACAGTATACTTACATGTTTAATATACGACGTATGTTTTATTAACTCACTATTATTCGTGTATTGTATTTATTGTGAAGGATATGAGTAATCTGTCAAAAATCAATCTGGAGGGTGAAGATATTTTTTTGGAAGATAGCGGAATGACTAATACAATATTTCGGAGTTATAAGTATTTTATTGATTTAAAAGGATATAAGTAAAAGTAAACACTGTATCTGGTTCAACAAATTTAATGGATGGTTTCGATAGAGCCAATATTAGAAATGAAAATCAGTGATGCCTTGTATTCCCCGAGATCTTTGAGAAATCTGTTAAGTTTCAAAGATATTCGTAGAAATGGATATCATCTAGAAACGATAAGTGAAGATAATACAAAATACTTATGTATCACTTTATCTGACACATGCCAAAAGCTTGTTGTAGAGAAGCTATCTCTTCTGGGTTTGTTACAACAATCAAAGCTATTGAATCTTATAGTGTCATAAACCAGAAGTTTAATGATCCAAAAATATTCAAGCTTTGGCATGACCGACTAGGGAACCTAGGATCTACCATGATGGTTATAATTGTACAGAACTCTGAAGGACATCCTTTACAAAACCAGAAGATTTTGTAAACTACAAATATAAACTGTATTGTTTGTTCTATGGGAAAATTGATCATCAAACCGTTATTGACAAAAGTTGTTTTTGAATCACCAACTTTTCTTAAGAGGATGTATGGAGACATATGCGGACCTATCCACCCTCAGTGTGGACCTTTTCAGTATTTTATGGTCCTAATTGACATATTTCTAGATGGTCACATGTTTGTCTCATATCCGCACAAAATTTTACATTTGGTCGGATTCTCGCCCAGATAATTAGATTGCGTTCACATTTCTCAAATTTTCCTATAAAGTCTATTTGATGCATATTGCTTATCTATTGTTATTGATGTTGAACATCATGCAACCCATATTCATACTCAAAATGGTCTTGCGGAATCATTTATTAAATATTTGCAGTTAATAGCTCGACCCATGTTACTAAAAATGAAATTATCCATTTATGCATGGGGGTATGCTATTTTACATGTTGCGGCCTTAGTTCGAATTCATCCTACTGCAAATCATCAATACTCGTCCTTACAACTTGTTTTGGGCCATCAACCAGATGTCTCTCATCTGCGTGTTTTTGGTTGTTGTGTATATATGCCCGTTGCACCTTCACAACGCACTAAATTTGGCCCACAACGTAGGAAAGGCATATATGTTGGTTTTGACTCACCATCTATTATTAATTATCTTGAGCCTTTAACTGGTGATATATTCACATCCCGTTTTGTTGATTGTCATTTTGATGACATAATTTTTCCACCATTAGGGGGAAAACTTAAGCCGCCAGAAAAACGGAATAAACTTTCGTGGTATGTACCTACTCTGTCTCATCTTGAACCACACACAAGTCAATCAGAAACTGAAGTGCAGAAGATTATCCATCTTCAGAAAACTGCTGATCAAATGCCAAATGCATTTGTTGATACATCAAGAATAACTGAATCGTACATACACACTAAAAATATCCCCACACTACTAATGTCCCGTCTAGACAGGTCGTGACCGTTCCAATGAATGAGTCGTCTAAGGTACTGATAGACACATTTTAGTGTCTAAATTGCACCTTAATTTCTAGTGAGTTAGTATTCGATTGTGTGTCTATTACGTGTTTTTATGCTTTTGTAGGTACACTAGAAGAATAAAGATTTGTGGAAAAATTGGCTTAAAAGGTGTTCAAAGCACCCGGGAAAATGGATCAAGGCACCCACACTTTGGATTGGGGCACCCTTGGATCGGGATGGGCTGGATCGGACCAACTCGGCGGGTCAACTCAGCCCAGTCAACTCGGTCAAAGCCAGTTGACTCAGTCAAGGTCAGTTGACCGAGTCAAGCCTTCATCGGGACAGTTCATCGGCAGCAAAACTCAAATCAGATTTTCTTTGCGGTTTCAGCGCAAATTGATAGTTACCCAAGTTAATTAAAGGTCCGTATAACCTATTAGAAGCATCAGAGCCGAGTAATTTGGGCCATAGAAGCATGTATTTGGTCGGATTCCTGTTTCAATTGGGAAGAGGATTTGCGAGTTGTTTTAGAGAGTTCTATTAGGTTTAGAACTCTCTCTAGGGTTTGTAGACCCTATATAAACCAAAAGAATCGAAGAAAAACAAACAGAGAAGCCTAGAGAGCGATTCAGAAGAAATCCGGTGAAGTTCCGGTGCCGCCGGTGACCTGCTGGTGCTCCGGCCGGCGTGTTCTTCATCCACCATCACCGAAGAAGACGACTCAGTAACATTTATAAGTGTTGTTGTTCCACTGTTGCAGCTCTGCTCCTGTTGCGTTAAGTTTTGAACGTTCTGTTGCTTAAAGCTCTTTGTAACAGCTGAACCCTGTTCTGTGACACTTATATACGTATCTGTTCAGCTGTTGCACTATTCTTTAACCTTGTAATCAATATTTTGAGCAATGAAATAACTTTTGAGCAAGTTTTCTTCACCATGGGGTAAGTTTATTTACTGGGATGATGGATAAGGTATTTTTCTCAATTTTATGTGATTTAATTATTTTCTAATAATTATTTATAATTCTTTTATTATTATTTGCATGGATTTAAATTAGAAAAAAATGGTTTTTATTAAATAGTTGTGTTCTCTTTTGATGGGTCATGCTTAGTTAATTACTCTTGATGTCTCATGCTTAGGATTTACAATTATTCTTTTAGGAAACATATTTTTGGCAAACTTGAATTAAATTGTTAAAAAGAATTACATGATTAATCACATGAATTGTTAGAAATAACTGAATCCTGATTCCTAGTTTTCTCCATATTTTCTAAAAATCATCTCTAGTGTATTTTCCTGATTTTTATTAGTTTAGGTTAAGTCCAATATATTCTAAAATCATTACCTTCACAAGTTCGAGTAACGAACCTTTATTTACCACTATATAAAATCACATCAGGTACACTTGAAGCGTGGATGCCCTAGATTCTGCTCTTAGAAAAAGGAAAAACCTACAAAAATCAACAAAAGATAGTGCTCAAAATGCCCCTGAAAGGGAACTGATACTAGTAAATGAAGAAATTTCCATATATTTTGCATGTAAGAAAGAAATGAGGGATTGTAACAAAGTTCTTGTCGATAATAAATTTTTCGTTTTCAGTAGTTATTGAGATTACTATGGATAAAGATGGTTTTGAACCATAATCTATAAAAGAATATCGTGAAAGACATGATTGGACAAAATGGAAGGATGCTATTAAAGCAGAATAAGTCTCTCTCATTAAACGTAATATTTTTGGACATGCAGTTCAAACACCTAAAAATATGAACCCAGTTGGTTGCAAATGGGTATTCATAAGAAAACGTATGAGGAAAATGAAGTTGTTCGCTATAAAGCAAGACTTGTAGCACAAGGTTTCTCACAGAGACCTGGGATTGACTACGAATAAACATATTCCCATGTTATGGATGCTATTACATTCTGATACTTGATTAGTATGTCAGTCTCGGAAGGACTTGATATTGTTAAGATTATAGATAAGTGGTAAGAAAGAATTCATTCTCTCATACTTGTGAAGATTTGATTTTAGACTTAAATTCTAATTTAGCTAGCAAATAATTAAAAGATTATAAAAATATCGAGAGATACCGGGACTCAGGATTCCACCATTCTTCATATTCATGTGATTCATATATTAATTCTAGACAATTATAGCTCATAAAATAAAAATATTGACTCTAATTCTTTGTCAAAAGTAGATTTTTAAAACGTTAGATGTAAATCATAAGCATGGCGCATCAAAAGTACTCAAGACTAAGCATACACCATCAAACAAAATCAGAACTAATTAGTAAAAATCATAAATCAATTAGAATAAGTGCAAAAAGTCATAAAAGAATTAATTTATTTACCACAATCATGAAATATGGCTTCCTCCATTGTCCCAGTGATGGGATTTAGATCATCATGTCCTAAACACTCTCAAAAGATAGGTACATTGCTCAAAAGTGCTTGAGAAGAAAAAAAATACAAGAAAGAACTGACCCTCAGCGTCACTGAATGATTAAAATCCTTTATTGGATTTACAACAGACTTGGTGTCCTGTATAGCCAGACTGTCGCTTGTATTGTTACTAAAATTGTCGTCAAAACTATTGAATATGAAAGAATTAGTAACAGTTTTTAACGATAATTCTTCTTTTTCAGCGACAGTTTCTTCTTCTTCCTCCTTCTTCACGAGCAGCAACAGAACCTCTCTGAATTTTTTTATTCTCTCGTTTCTGGCCAGAGCCAGCCTCCCTTCTCGCTTCATAGCTTCTCCATTTTTGTACCAGAACCTCCAATAACTCCTCAAATCTTCGTTTTAAGTGCACATCTTTTTGGCAGATCAAGATCAAATCTTGAGTATATATTTCTTCCATGTTGTTTTGATTTGGTTTTGATTTTCTTTCTTTCTTCAATTAAATCTCGATATTTAACTCCCAATCAAACTCTTTGCTTCCGAGAATAAACATCTTCCCCTAATTCAGATTCGAGAATGTTTCCTTTGCAAACCCGAGAATATTTTTCTTTCCATTTTCAAACGTAGACAACATCTTGGTTGTGAGATTATGTATTGATTTCCACGTACCTAATTTGTGTTCAACTCTTTTAAGTAGGGCAAGGAAATATCTTGTCATAAACCTCTAAAAGTTTTCTTCTTAATTTATGTAAAAATATCACGAAGTTAAGAAGAGAAATCTTCCTGCCCAATTTTGGATTTGAATTTGGAATATGGGTATCTTTATAAAATGCTTGGGTGCGTTTAACACTTTTGGGGGTGCCTTTATAACTTCTTAAACCAATTTTTTCACGATTGTTTATTCAACGAAAATAACTACAAATATAATAAAATAACATTAGTAATACAGAAATTGAGTAATACCAATATAAATATGAGCTCAAATAAGACATAAAATTGTGTCTATCAGATATGCATTTAATGGATGTGGTTACAACATATTTGTATGGAGAATTCGATACATATATACATATGAAAATCCCATAAGGATTTAAATAGTCTGAAAAATAAACCACGCCATATATATTCACTCAAACTTAACAGAACTTTATATGGATTAAAGCAATCTGGCCGAATGTGGTATAATCGTCTTAGTGAATTTTGATAACTAAGGGATATATACATGATCTTATTTGCCCATGTGTTATAATAAAGAATACCACAAAAGGAGTTTTGTATGGGACGTGTAGTAGAGAATGTCCTTGGATCAAATCAACTGGTGTATACAAGGGCCCCAACGGTCGATTTATTAAATTTGTTATCAACATTATCATTGAATACATTGACAACATGATTGGATCATTTGAATCCAAGCGCATAAACCTCTTCAGTAGATTACATGATAGTTCCCATGGATCCTGCGTTCCATGCTTGCTTAGGAGAAGGAGAAAGGAAGAACACACACATATTGTTATCCAAGTGTCATTTTTTTTGTTGATTTATTGGTCAAGTTCAACTAAACTAATGGGGATTGATCTCAATCACTCTACTTCATCCTAGAGGCGACGACAAGGCGATACTAGTGCCCCACCAAATCACTTTGAGAAACACAAAAAGTTGTAAAAATAAAAACAGAATGTGATATGGTGATGCTCCGAGATATGATGACGAAAATCATGTTATTTCTAACACCTGAGCTGTGTCCTTTTATCAATAGATCATTTAGTTTGGCACACCAACTCCTATAGACAAGAATTTTATTTCCATCTACCTAGAATGGTTAGTGTCATCCTGAATTGTTCACAAGTCTATAAATTTTGGATTTTTTGGTACAACTAAAAATTTCTCCCTTACCCCAAACTTAAGTGGAACATAGTCCTCGATGTTCTAAAGATAAATGAATGAAATCGTGAACAAAGAGAAAATATTGAACAAAGTAAAAGAGATAAGGAAAGATGTTACTGGCACTGTGTACCAAAAGCATATGGGTTGCCTCCCATAGAGCACTAAGTTTAAAGTCTTCACCCAGACCAAGAAAGGATTAGTCACAGCTTACTAATCATATAATAGTAATCAAAATAATTACGGATTTTAAAGTCAATCGGATTTGACTCACAATATTGACCACAATGGAATATAATAGAGTGGTGGTCATTCTCATGAAAATGGATCGATTCAGATTTCCTAAAATAATTAGTTTTAACACATTTATATATCTGACACATTTGAAATTCATATGTTCCAACATGTGGGAAGGAAAATTATGGTGGGACAAAAAATTCAATTATGGCATCATAGCCCGGGTGAACCACATTAACAAGATGACGGGTTTCTAACGAATGAATTTCTTTTTGGACATAATCAGGCTCGGGGAAAAGTGTATGAAGATAATATCTTAAAATGGTAGAGGCACATATGTCAAGTTCCAAGTGAGGGATTTTGATCAGGGATATTTAAATATCACCATAATCATCGGTATCCCCAAACTTAGGGTGGACATTATTCTCAGATGAACCAAAAACTATTGGTTGGGTTCTAATGTCCTTAAGTTTAAAACTACGCTCAGATTCTTCTGAGAACTGGTTACCCAAATGATGCAAAAGAACATCATCATCAAAACCATACAATGGGTTATCCAAGGTGTTCCTAAGAGCCTATTCTTCTAATTCAGTGATCCCAAGAGGTTCATCACATTCATATAATAGATTGTTAAACACAGTGCTTTGTAAAGGATCATGAACAGTCTTACAGTTTATGAAAACATCCTCACTCATATTTAAAATCCCTACGAGTCTATCATCTTCATTAGAAACTATTATTTTTGTACTAGAAATGTTAGAAAAAGTGAACGAAAGGAGTAATAAGAAGTGAAAAGGACAGAGACACTTCCCAACCAGAAAGCAAAGTTCCCACTGATGGTATACTTAGTGTAAGCGAGCTCTAAGATCACATCTTTGGAATAAAATCCAGTTAGAAAAGGAAATCCGTGATTAAAATAGGATTGCAAGAGCATTCATATTCAAAGCTTTTTATAAGGGCTTTGGAAGAATCCCTATTGGTAGAGCGACCTATTTATTGGAGAGCCAATTACACGTGGAGAGCAAAAGCCGCCCAACAGTTGGTCATGAAGCAGGAAACCTAGTATCTGCACTTCGACCAGCTCCTGTCGAACAATCTACGAGCGTATCCTCTGAAGGATCTCCACTTTCTCCATTAGCTGATATCAACACACCAAATTCTACCATTTCTAGATCACCACCTGATAACATCTTCTTTCGAGATGTATTTTACTGCATTGGGAGAGGAAAAAGGACTGTAAGCATCTAGTTTGTGATAGCTAGATCTCATTCCTACCTTGCCCTCCAATCCGTCCGGATATGATGGGTCAATCATTTGCTTCATTGGTTCCAACGGTGGCAGCGGCGGAATCTGCTATTGGGTTAGCCATTTTCGTTATTACTTTCCGAGTACGAGGAACTATTGCGGTTGAATTCATTAATAGCATTCAAGGCTAGACTCCAGACCATGCTCCACTTTGAGTCTTCTTTAACACTTTACCCATCTCCTTGAGAGACAGATTCCATTAAACCAACTGTGAGATACGCCTCTACTAGATCAACTGCTTCAATTAAATCAACTGCGAGCCGTCATTCAGATCGAGAGAACTTATAATCAAGTTGACCTTTGAATCGTTAGACTCTAAATTATTAGTCTCAGGACAAACTCGTTCTTCTAAACCATCATTGTCTTCATAATAACAAGGAAATATCTCACCGTCTATAACAATGGTATCTCTAGTTAAATCCTTTTCCTCTTGAATAAGTAAATAATTATCAACATTATTAGGATTGGAACTAGAAACATCATTATTATCATGTAGCTCAATTGGTGTTTGATCATTATGACTGCTAATTTCAAATTCTTTATCACTACTATCCTTATCCTCATAATGACATGAAGATGATTGAACCTTATTTGAATAAGTAGTGTCTTCAATTCTAACCTTGTCCTTATAGATTAGGTAAATATTTGTCACTATTATCAAGGATAAAATTGGAAACACTATTTTGGTAATTAAATTCATTTTGAGCAATATTAGCAGCTAACCGTTCTTCTTCTTCAATTTCATGATAACGTGTATTAAGTTCACTGAGAGCGGTTTTTAAAGCTGCAAGTCTTTTATTTTGACCTAATGACTCTTCATAAATTTCTTCATTAACATGTCAATCCTTCATGAATTTTCAGTCAACTTCTTGAGTGAATCTTCTAAATAAAGACTTTGATCATAAGAAGTATTATGTTGGAACTGCTTCATTAAATCCTCCAAAGATGGAGAACACACATTATAATCATTATAGTATTGCTCATTTACCCATTCGTATGACTGTGAGCGTGCAAATACTAATTGGGATCACTATGGTATGAACCATAACCTTCAGAAGGCTGATAGTGGTCCCAAGTACTATCTACAATAGATTTATATTACGGATAATCCCCATTTTAAAATTCATGTCGATATTTATTGTATTGGTCCTCATAATACCAGTCCGACATTGTTTTTTGTACAAAAGCAAATGCAAGTTTGACGACAATAGGTAAGCTCAGGTTACCTTAGCAAAATATACCTACAGTCAAAGACTGGTCAAAAGTACGAGGCTAAGGCTTTTGAAATTTCAGCTGGTAACTCCCATCAGGCCCAAGGCACGGGTTCAGCTTACTTTTCCTCGAG
Source organism: Papaver californicum (assembly GCA_023531435.1). Classification (NCBI taxonomy): domain Eukaryota; kingdom Viridiplantae; phylum Streptophyta; class Magnoliopsida; order Ranunculales; family Papaveraceae; genus Papaver; species Papaver californicum. The sequence goes on from JAJJMC010024384.1 coordinate 380,054, forward strand.
TTTTCCTAAAATCGATAGTCTGGCGATGCAATTGGTGTGTGCATAGTTTTTTTTATACAAAAAATAAAATAAAATCTAAAATATATACAAATAAAATAAAAATTTAATGAATTTTTTTTTTTTGTACTACTTACCTTTTTTGGTAAGCAATCCCGACAATAATCGCAAAACTTTACCTGCATAACAAAGACAAGGAGAATACCCACATAAAATCTAAAAAGGAAAAAAAAAAAGAAAATCCTAATTAACCTAAAAAAATAATCTAAAACCGTAACCTAAAACAAGTCCGCGGTGGCGCCAAAAAATGATGGGTTTATAGACAAGTGGTAAGAAAGAATTCGTTCACTCAGACTTGTGACGATTTAATTTTAGACTTAAATTCTGATTTAGCTAGCAAATAATTAAAAGATTATAAAAATATCGAGAGATACTGGGACTTAGGATTCTACCAATCTTCATATCCATGTGATTCATATATTAATTCTAGACAATTATAACTCATAAAATGGAAATATTGACTTTAATTCTTTACCAAAAGTAGATTTTTAAAACATTAAATGTAAATCATAAGCATGGCGCAATAAAAGTACTTAAGACTAAGCATACACCATCAAATAGAATCACAACTAATTAGTGAAAATCATAAATCAATTAGAATATGTGTAAAAAGTCATAAAAGAATTAATCTATTTACCACAATCATGAAATATGGCTTCATCCGTTGTCCCAGTGATGGGGTTTAGATCATCATGTCCTAAACACTCTCAAAAGATAGGTACATTTCTCAAAAGTGCTTGAGAAAAAAAAATCAAGAAAGAACTAACTCACACAGTAGTTGAATGATTAAAATCGTTTATTGAATTTACGACAGACTTGGTGTGCTGGACAACCAGATTGTCGCTTGTACTGTTCACTATGAAAGAATTAGTAACAGTTTTTAACGACAGTTCTTCTTTTCAGCGACAGTTTCTTCTTTTTCTTCCTCATTTTTCACGAGCAGCAGCAGAACCTCTCTGAATTTTTTTCTTCTCTCATATCTGGCCAGAGCCAGCCTCCCTTTTCGCTTCATAGCTTCTGCCTATTTATACCAGAACCTTCAATAACTCCTCAAATCCTCGCTTTTAATGCACATCTTCTTTGCATATCGAGATCAAATCTTGAGTATATTTTTTTTTCACGCTGTTTTGATTTGATTTTGATTTTATTTCTTTCTTCATTCAAATCTCGATATTTAACTCCCAATCAAACTCTTTGCTTCCGAGAATAAACATCTTCCCTTAATTCAGATTCGAGAATGTTTCATTTGGAAACGCGAGAATATTTTTCTTTCCATTTTCAAACGTAGCCAACATCTTTGTCGTGAGATTCTGTCTTGATTTCCACATATCCAATTTGTGTACAACTCTTGTAAATAGGGCAAGGAAATATCCTATCATAAAACTCTAAAAGTTCTCTTATTAAATCGCGTAAAAAGATCATGCAGTTAAGAAGAGAAATCTTCCCGCCTAATTTTGGATTTGAGTTTGGAATATGGGTGCCTTTATCAAATGCTTGGGTGCGTTTAACACTTTTGGGGGTGCCTTTATAACTTCTTTAACCAATTTTTCCATGATTGTTTATTCTTCAAAAATACCTACAAATACAATAAAATAACATTATTAATACAAAGATTGAGTAATAGCAAATATGAGCTCAAATAAGACACAAAATTATGTCTATCAGATATGCATTTGATGGATGTGGTTACAACATATTTGCATGGAGAATTCAATACATATATACATATGAAAATCCCAGAAGGATTTATATTGTCTGAAAAAAACAAACCACGAATATATTCACTCAAACTTAATAGAACTTTATATGGATTAAAGCAATCTGGCCGAATATGGTATAATCGTCTTAGTGAATATTTGATAACTAAAGGATGTTTAAATGATCTTATTTTCCCATGTGTATTTATAAAGAAGACCGTAATATGAGTTTTGTATGGGACGTGGAGTAGAGCATATCCTTGGACTGGTGCTGGTAAAATGAGGATGAGTCTTCCTAATCATGATTTCCTAAGTCTCTCCAAATCCTCACAAGTAACAAAATTGGATTATTGGTTCATCGGTGGTGGACGATCAATGAAGGCATGAACTTCCTCATCCCCTTGAGCCCTTGAAATACCCGCCTCAGTCGTTGTCATGTGAGTGTTCCTGGCTTGCTCCGTCAGGTGATGACGTTGATATGGAGAGAGTTGATCCTTTAAGGTCTTCAGACAAGTTAGTACTTATTTTTGAGTGGTAGCCATGTCTTCTTGTGTTTTGGCCAGGACCTCCTGCCTTTGAATTTGATCGACTATATTGAGCGGAGTTTGAGTGTTTCTGGTACTCTCGACAGTAGTATTACCAGGAGGAGGTGCGATGGTGGCGTCAACAGTGATGTTGGTAGGAGGATAGTTGGTAACGACATGAGTGGTTTCATAGCCGCCACCACCAGTATTACTGGAATTAGGATTAGGAGTAGTAATTGATCCAGACCTAAGATCCACCATTTTTGACAATTGAGAATTTGGCTTTGTAATCGAGAGGTTGATCTCCCGCTGTGGTTGCCAATTGTTTTAGGGTGAAAAAGGATGTACTGCAAAAGAGTACTTTCAGTATGTTCGAGAGATCAAAATCGTACATGACGAGCTTAAAACAAGAAATGGTCGTTCACGTACTGCTTCGGTCACAAAGGTACATGGTTGATCTTAGGGTAGGGAAGCAAAGAAGGTTGAGAAATCATTGTGTGATAAAAAGTGTGTAGTTTAATACTGGATTATCGATGGGATAGATCTCTTGTTTTCTCTGTTTTTGTCGAGTCGATGAAGCCATCTATTTATAGTCTTGTAATGAACATACTAATTTCTCGTAAGTAGTGAAAGTTACGAAGAGATAGAGAAGTGATGATTGCGGAGATTGTACCAGAGTCATGTCCGACAAAGCAGGAGGACTGTATGACCACTACTCCTCATCCTATCAACTTCTCATAACCGTCCCACTACTTGTTACCTACTTATCGTGGATGTGTTGCCACATCGCACATTGTCGTAGACCGCCAGACCAGTACCCCAATGAGTATCCTCCCATAGATATGTTGTATTTGATATCTCGTAGAAAATAGTGGAGTCATGGACTGCTGCTATTTTTCTCAGTTCACTAAGTTGGTTAAGTAGACTAACCGGTATTGAGTCTAGCAAAATAGTAAGTTTGGTCATGTACTAGTTTAGAAGTAGCAATGCATAAATTTGGGAGTGTTCGAAGCCAATATTATATGAAAGTTTTCAAGGACCAAGCATGGCGCACTCAAGGACTGAGCAAAGAGGTTTGATAAAGAATTATATAGGGCTAGCGCTGGCATTAGGCCAACGCCATAAGAAATGACGTATCCCTGAGGGGCCGCGCAATGAAAAGGGCACGTCCTCAATGACGGGTAGTAAGGGAATGTTGCTAGCTTTGCGCTAGTGCCAGCGGCCAAAGGAAGTAACGCGTCCCTAGGGATGCATCTTAAGATAGATGGCGCTTGGAGAAAGGGCTGGCGGTGGCACTAAGGCAGCACCAGAGTTGGTGATGCGTCCCTGAGTGATGGTATAGAAAAGTGACGCACCCTTAGGGAGCAGTATTAGGGATGTGGTGTTTCCAGGAGGGACGATGCCTAAGAAGTGACGCGCCCTCGAGTAACGATGTTAGAGTAACATGTATCCTTGAGGGAAAGACATCATATTGTGATGTGTTCTTTGCGAACATGGAACTAAGCAGAATACATCTTCGAGGATCAGGCATCATCTATTCCCAGAGTAAATCAATGTTGTTTAAATATTGATGCGCATTCGAGACAAGTTCAAGAAATTCAACCATGAAAGTTATGCGACTTGAGACTGGTTCGATATGGCATAAATATTTTATATATTAGAAAGACTACAAGATCAATATAAAACGTCTGCAGTTATTTGTAGAGACTGTATTTTGATTCTCTTGCGGAATATAATTAAAAATATAGTATTTCTTATTTCCATACAAAGTCAAAAATATGCGTGGAAGTTTCTATATTTTCTGCTGCTGGGCAGAGGGCGATTTTATAATTCTAGCTTCAGTCAAAAATCCACCATAAACACTCAGTCAAATCCACAATTTCTTTTCACCATGTCGAAGAGAGCGAGAAAACGAATCCAACAGCAAAAGAATGAAGTCATTCCGACTTCGTATGAGAAAGTTATGGGTAAAAAGGGTATTTTTTTTATTTTTTTGATAAACGGAAATTTTATTAAGAATAACTAGGTTGGTTAGATATGCCTGCTTAACAAGAACTGAATCCATGGAGTGTAATCATAGTACTCCTCAATAACAAGTTTTTCCTTCCTTACTCTCTTAAAGATAGTATCAAGAATATTATTACTATCTCTACTAACAAAAGAAATTTTCCAAATACTAAAACTATAAAGAAGAAGTTTGATGTCTTTAATAAACTTGTTATTCTCCCATCTGACACTAACTTTGTCAGAGTTGATAGATTGCACGAATAATTCAAAGTCTGTATTGAGATGAATTTTTTAATGTTTAAACCCTTTGTCCAGTTCAATGTCTCCAGAGCAGCCATCCATTCTCCAGCTTCACGATCAATTTCTGCATAGGTTCCTTTGACTCCATGATAGATACATGTGGTTGAATATAGCACTATGCCAGTGCCAGCAGTGTTAGTAAGATAATCAAAAGATGCATCTACTCTAACTTTACATAAATCTGTGTAATCTAGTGAAACTGAATTATTTACAATGGGATTAGCAGGACAGTTTTGCATAGCCAGATTAAAATTATGAATATGAAAGTTTATTCTAAATGGAGTATAGATAGGGTTTAGAAGTTTATCCTGGTAGATGCATTCATATCTTTCTTTCCATATTACACAGCAACCCACCATTAGAAGAATCCTATAAGTAGTATGTTCATCTATACCAGTTATAGCAATACCATTGAACCAAGAAATAATCCACTCCCCACTGAACCACAATTAGCCGCAACTTGATCAATATCGATATTAACAAGTCTCCACACATCTCTAGTATGATTGCAGTTGATTAAGAGATGACAAAGAGATTCCTCTTCATGATTGCAGTTAGTGCAGTGAGTTTCCAAACTTCTGTTGAATTGGGATAGCCTTTGTCTAGTAGGAACAATTTTTTTGAGACACTTCCATGTGAAAAGTTTGATTTTGTGAGGTAGCTTCATAGACCACAAATTTCCAAATCTGTTTTAGAACAATGTTGACAGTAATTTGATGTAACATTCTTCTTTCTACCAGTTTGTTATAAGCACTTTTGACTGTGAAAATACCATCTTTAGTGGGTTTCCATCTAATGATATCTTTCTTATGAGGAGTGATGTGCATTCTCTGAATTTTGTTTGCAACTTCAGTGGTAAACAAAGCGCTAAGAAGGTGAACATTCCAAGAAGAAGTATTAGGAATAATGAGTTTACTAACATAGTGTAGATGGTGGATTTTTAACAAAGGTTAAATTAGTAAAATTACCTCTACCGAGCAGTAGAAGTGTAGAAACGATAGAATTCTTTATGTTGTTGGCCCGGTATCAGAAGCATAAAATTCATATTTTATATTCTGCGAGATAATTAAGATATAAAGCATACACTATAGGCATCTCACACTAATCCTTCAACTCTCTGAAAATATACATATATATACATATAATATTAGAAACTCACCTGACTGAGCTTTTAATATTATATATATATATATATTTGTATGTATGTATGTATGTATGTATGTATATGTATACAATATTAGTATTGATGACTCAAGGCTCACTCCTCTACAATGATTGGACGGCTCCTAGATGAATTAATCACTAGTATAGAGCAACATCGTCCTCAAGGTATCACTAGTGGTGATTATAATTTCTTCCCAGATGATCTCTGACTATATAGAATAAATATCCAGAACACATCCTTGTTCCCGAATGGATAAAAATGCTCTTAGATAGATTGCCTACTAGTATAGAGCGAATCATAAAAAATACTAGTGCTATATTCCCTCGCTGAATTCCTAGAATTCTCTATATCAATACTCAAGCCCTAACTGGTTAGTGTTGATTTAACATAACGCATGACAAGTTGCACACGAATGACTTTGTTCCGCCAAATGCAAAGTGAAAGCTCCAATTGACCAATTGCTAATGTTGATTAAGTTTGAATTACATGTTTCCAATATTTGTCGCACTAAAATCCCAATATTGGTCGAAATACAACGAAACCCTAATATCGGTCAACGCTCAGTTTCTAATGTATCATCATGATCACCTTGGAAAAACGTTCCAATGGATAGAGAACAAGGTAAAATATTCTAAATAACAAATGTTCCCCTATATGTCTACTACGACATACTAAAAGGGCGTCCCATTCCGAGCAACAGTCTAAGAGATATGGCCTAAACCCTAGACGAAATACAAGATGAAAACTGTCATAAAATTCCTGGAAGGTTTCTGTTTGCTCCGTTTGACTAACAAAACAAGCTCTAAACCTGAATCCTTCCGTGTAAAGAGATAGCTGACGATTTTCAATTCTGAATTGGGGTTAACCATAAACAAAGAACATCGTCTTTACTAAAAACGTTGTGTCTACAATTTTATAATGACAAAAATCAACAAAAGATTTCATTCATTCACATATGAATGTTCGTAAAACGTTCGCGATATATAAAACGTTCATGATACGTGAGATGTTAGTCATATATAAGTCGTTAATGATATATGGGTTAAGAGCAATAAAACTGAAGAGCTAGAGGAAAAAAATAAGGGAGTAATGGGACCGGCACTAGCCAATCAGCCATTCATCCCATGGCCGGTCCCCACTCTCCTATTTTCTTATTCCTAGTTCTACTATTTCATATCATTACAACCTTATTTAGGGTTTCCCTCTTCTTATCAAACTTTTGCTCTTTCTATCAAGAGCCTAGTCTTCTTCTAGTTTCAAAAACATAAGCTCTGCAAAACTGTATAGAATGGTCCCGTTACCATGTTAACATATTAAAAATATTATTATATTTCATAAATTCTGGTTTTCAGTCTTTACATCAAAATATTCTTAAGGAATGGTCCCGTGACCACTGACTCGTGCTCAGCCAACCTGGTCGGTTTCATCTATCACAGTCTTCATATATCACAGTGTTCATATATCACGATCTTCATATATCACGGTCTTCATCTATCACAGTCTTCATATATCACAGTCTTCAAATATCACAGTCTTCATGTATCACGGCCCTCATCTATCACGGCCTTCATTTATCATAATTAAGGTTTTATTATTTTATCTTAATTGATCATGCTACCAATGATTAAAATAACTTGACCACTCTAACATAAGTGAATGGTCATACACTTAATGATCACCCGCTTAAGGATTATCCACTTAATGATCATCCTCTTGATGCTTATACGCTTAAGACTCATTCAACTTGATCCTCATACACGATCAGTGTGACATATCAAACATTGTAAGCCTCTGATCGATTCAGCAACTCATCATATTTATTCTTATTAATCCAATAAGATCATCTGGATATCATTTGTTGTCTCAACTGATACGATGATATACCATGAGTACCAATGTCAATATCAATCAGGCTCTCTATGCCTATAATCTATTAAACACCATTGCTTATCTCAACATACATCTTATGATTTGAGTCAACATGCTAGAACTTATCAATATGTTAAGACTAACAGTCTAACTAGGTTAACAATTGACCAAATAATACACGTCTATGGAATAAACTTAATCATACTCAAGATATCAATCATGTCACATGAGGGGATATTCATTAGGGTTTTGGTCTGGCGGCCTATAGAACGTGCAGTGTACCAATACGCCCACGATGGGAAAGTAAATAAGTCATGTTGACAGTTGAAGATATGAATAGAATAATGGTCGTACAATCGTCTAGTCCCACTAGCATGACAGAATTAGTTTTCACCACGATCACCATGTCTCTACTCAACACTTATTTACAACTGTCACCACTTACGAGATTAATGTGTTGACTTTCATTGATATAAATAGGTTTTTCAACCTATTAACAAGAGGATGGTCATCTAATAATACATCCATCTTAGAAGAGAGCAAAGATATATGATCACAGAGCTATCAAGTTACAAGATCCTCAGAAAAACTCAGACCTTCTGATTTTCATCTTCATAACAGTTTAAACATATATTGTCACTGACATTCAATCTCATTGATCATAATACCTTTCTTTGCTTCCCTCCCTACAGATTAACCCTTCTCCTTCCTCTCTGACTGAAAAAAGATTGGAACGATCATTCCTTGATTTATGCGAATTTTGTACAGATTGATCTCTCAAATCTTAAAAGTACTTATATAGTAGAAATATTTAAGGTTTAGACGAATTGATGTGACTAGCATTTGTCTACTCCATTACTTTTCTCTTTTTACCCTTAAATCGTTTTTACCCTCAAACACATAGACATAATTCAGGTGAATATGATCTAAAGGTTCAGATTTGTTATTCAGACCAATAATCCTGGTGTCACAAACATCGGGATCCATGTTATTACTGAATAAGTTGGATGATTTGTCAAAGTTAATGACCTTACCAGATTGTGAACTAAAATCTTGCATGGCTTGTAAGAGATTATTCACACTGGTTAAATTAGCATGAGTAAAGATGAGACAATCATCTGCAAATAAAAAATGATTTATAGGGTGGCACCTCTTGCAGCCTTGATTCCTATAATTTGTTTAGTATGATGGGCTTCTGTTAAAGTTCTGGATAACCATTCCATGGATAAGATGAATAAATAAGGAGAAAGAGGATCTCATTGTCCAATACCTTTAGTTGGTTGAAATTCAGTGCAAGTAGAACCATTAAGAAGGAGAATGAAGTAGTACTAATACATTGCTGAATTAACTGATTCCAATCTTCAGAGAAGCCAAAACTTTTAAGAACCTTAAGAAGAGAATTTCATTCCAATCATTCAAAATCTTTTGACATGTCTACTTTCAAAGCTAGTCAGCCACCTTCTCCTTCATCTTTTCATAGAGTGTATAAGCTCATGGGTAATTACAGTGTTATCATTAATCAACCTCCCAGAAACATAAGCAGCTCGATAAGGTGAAATAATTTTTTCCATAATTGGATTCATCCTGTTAACCATAATTTTATATATAACCTTGTATGAAGTATTACAAAGACTAATTGGTCTAAATTTATAAGGAGTAGTGGGCTTCTTAGTTTTGGGAATCAAACTGATGTAAGTTTTGTTCATTGACTTGAGAATATGTTTAGTGGAGAATTTTTTTTTGATCATGTCACATACATCACTACCAATAATGTTCCACTTAGATTTATAAAATCCAACTTGAAATCCTTCAGGTCCTAGAGTTGACCAATTTTCCATGCCCTTAAGAGTTTGAAGAATTTCTGCATTCAACAGGAGTAGCCAGGAGCATTCTATTGTCATCATCTGAGACTATTGATGGAAGGTGGTTATAATTTCTCTCTTGTATGATTGTAGATGCAGAAGTGCTAATAACTTTAAAATGATTGTAGAGTAATTCAGCTACATGGTCTCTGCAGTGCACCCAATTGCCATATTTATCTTTTAGAGAATCAACATTACTTCTAGCTCTTTTCCTTTTAGTTAAAGTATCAAAATATTTGGTGTTGTTGTCCATGTCTTTGAGAAAATTATCTCTGGATTTTTGTTTGTGGAATTCATGCTGAGTTTGATGCCACTTCTGCATTTCTTCATTGACTGCCATAACTTTGATAGTGTTCTCTGGAGAATGAGGTAGAGATTGAACATCAGAAAGTTATTTTTACATGTTATCCACATTTTGGTTAATATCACCAAAATGATTCTTGTTCCATCTGGATAAAGTTATTCTTATAAATTTCAATCTTTTAGTGAGTTTGAAAGCAACAAATGTACATCTCTTTCCCAAGCCTTAGCAATCTCAACATCACAACTTTTATCATTCAACCATGTGAGGAAAAATTTGAAAGGTTTCTAGATATTTGGTTGGTTGTAATCAGAAACCAATATGATAGGACAATGATCACTGCCATTTTGAGTGAGATGTAATAATTTTTAAGAAGGGAAATATGTGTTCCAATCAGTATTACCAAGTGCCATATCAATTCTAGATCTCCTTCTACCAGTTCCCAAGTTGTTACTTGTCCAAGTATGCTTATACCAATGAAACCAATATCTTCTAAGCCCACAGATTAAAGTATGTTATTTACCTATCCATCACTTGAAGTAGAAGTAGAATTATTAGAATTAAGAAAAAGGATATTAAGATCACCAATTAGACACCAAGGCTGAGAAAAATTACTGCCAAGTTCCTTTATGAAATCCAATTGAACCTTCTTTTTGTTGATATTACAGTAACCATACATATAAGACAGAACCCATTCAGGCTTACGAGGATCATCTTGAACAAGAACATGAAACATGTTGTCCTCACTACTCAGGACTTCACAAGAAAAACCATTTTTCCACAAAAGCGCCATACCACCGGCTAAACCTTCAGAAGAGATGTACTTAATATTGGGGTATCTATAGGTAGCTAAAAGAGGTTTCATTTTGTTTTCATCTAGTTTTGTTTCACATAAAAAAATTATAGCAGAATTTTGAGTTATGCTTAAATCTTTCAAATGATATCTGGTGTTGGAGTTTTTCAAGCCTTGAACATTCCAAGATAACACTTTCATCTTGTTTAAAAACCAAAGACACAACAAAAAATATGAGAGTAAAATAGTGGAATGTTTGAGTTTTATTTTGAAAGACAATTTTTTGCCACAAGTGAGTTTAAGAAGAGGGGATAATCTAAGTAGTATATGTTTTAGTAAAAGTCTAAGGAAACAAATTTTAATTACGCTATTACTAATTAACTTTATAATATGAGAAGAATTATGGAAAGCAGTGAAGATAAATAATTTTAAAAATATAAAAAATAAATTGATATGGATAGCTATTACCTGCTGATTCTCCCCATTTATGTTGCAAGATTGTTCCTCATTTGTTGTGACCATGTGAGTAGCCTGTGTTGTTGCAGGAAGACCATTATTAGGCTGAGGAAAGAGTGTTGTTAACAGTAGAAGAATCCTCACTGCGAAGTCTTTTACCAACTCTAGAAGAAGTAGTATTTTCTTCAGATGAACCACCAAATATGAAGTCCATATTGACTGCAACGCCATCCTTTGGAGGAATAAAGGTGGTAGGTTTATCTATTATCCTAGGATTTTTCTTGGATATGGGAGTGGGTTAATAATCTTCAAATCTTGAGTACCTCTGTTACCTCTGACTTTTCCAAAGAAATATGGTTTTTCATGAGCTTTGGTCAGATAAACAGTTGCATCCTTACAAGCTTGTTTTGAGTAGTTAGTAATGAAACAATCAGTGCATAACTTGTTTGGTTGCTTTTCATAAAAAAAAACTTAATACATCTTGTTACACTAACATTAGTTAAAGATGTAACTCCTCTTCTCAAAGGGTTTGTTAGATCGATTTGCACATACACTTTCATTGGATCTCCTGCCATCGGAATTGTATCCTTATGTTCTATTGTAATAACTTCACCCATCTTTTTGACTGATTCTGGATTCATATGTTTGGCAATAAACCCTCAAGTTGAATCCAGAAACATTGGAAACCCCATTCTATGTTGGTATGAATTTTCTTAAGGATGCAGTCATGGATAACTATTAAATAAACATTCACACTCCAGAGTCTTAGCTCCCAAACTTGATTGAGGATTTCCCAGTTGCTAAACTTCAAATCCATGGTATTTGGATCAATTTCTACCAGTTTTAGATCTTCAGGTGAGATGCATGGCCACGTGAACTTGATGTATTTTTCCACAGATTTATGACTCATTTTTCCCTCTATTATTATTTTACAATTCAAACAAGCTTCCCACTCCGAGTCTTCACCATTGTCACTGTTGTTATCATTTTCATAAACCACAACTTCAGTAGTATCTCCTAGTTCTAGAGTAGCCTTCTTGAAACTTGATACAAGGTCAGTAACTTGATTTGTATTTTCAGTTTCCATGTTGATTGGTGAATTGGTGCTGGACGGAGACCAAAGATGTATGTATTCTTGGGATCTTTTATGTAAGATGAAGATGATATTAAAGTTACTAAATATACTTACTAGATAGTTTGAGCATGAATAATTATTGTACAAGATATTCAGAGGATATTTTTGAATGATAGGTAACTGTATGGAATAGCTGTCAATGGGATTAAGGAGCAAAAAAATGAAACAAACTTTGAAAACAACAAAGTTTTGACTAAAATTGAATTTTCTCATGGGGTGGGATTTGAACTTTTGAAGCTGAGAAGAATCGGTACTGGTTATCCTTTTTCACAGTAATAGCCTTTATAAAAACAATCATCGCTTCAACGAGCTTTAGAACATACTCTGCAAACGCTTTAATCACAACAAATAACAAGGAAAACGCCATAAGGAAGTAACAATTTGGAAACACATTAGGGAGAAGAGATATGCTAGTTATCCATAAAATAAATCAAGAACGTTGAACAAAAGAAAGGAAGAACAACATCGAAATGATGTTTAAATATAAAAAGAAGAAATACTTCAGATTAGAGAACTCTAGAGAAATGAAAACCCAGAACCTGATTAGATAACAGAGTTCAACAAGCAAAAAAACAGAAATTATTTTGAACACTGAGTTATCTCAGTGTTGCCCGATTTGTAGAGCTGTTGAAGTTGAGTCACACTTTAGTGATTTGTAGTGAAACCCTAATTTGAAAAAAGAGTAGTTAAACTTGTTTGTTTAATGGAACAGACAGTTGGACGAGTTTAACCGAAAAGTGGAGCAGTCATGTTTTAAAGGAATTACTAAAGGAAGACGCTGGAATTATAATGGGGCAGTTGAAATTCAAAAAGCACTGAAGGTAGACGCACCTTCTACTCAGGGCCACCATCTTTTATTAACCCAAACACAGAGTTGGATCGGGATTTCTTCTTCAGTTCACAAGCAGTTTTCTGGTTGTATTTAGACACTGCAAGCCAAGGTACGATGGATTGGTAACGAGGGTTTAAATTAAGGTCATGAAGTCGAGATGAATTAGGAGAGTTTTGAGACCAACAGATAACCAGGGAGGAATGAGAAGGAATTGATGATGCTGAGAAGAAAGCAATGAAGTATGGGTTTGTTTTGAGAGGACCTGGTGAAAATTTCTTTCACCATCGTGAGTTGACGGTGTTGAAATTAGGGAGTTGATGACCTTTGAGAGAAAGACATGGAATGTTGGATTGAGGCTGTACAGTCGACAAAAGATGGAGAAGAAAGAATTAGATGGTGGTTGTTGTTTCTGCAGTCTGAGAGATGATGGGTTTATGAGACTTGAGATTGAGAAAATGGCTGCAGTTGAGTTGAGAAGTTGTTGTGGTTGCAGACAAGAAGAAGGAGTTGATAAAATCTGGAAGTGAGAGACATGGAAGTATGGAGAGGAGTATTGAGCTCGAGAGAAAATGGAGATGAGATGGTGTTTAACTGCCGGAAACAAAAGAGGATGGGTTCGTGGCTTGAGTTGTGAGATGATTTTGATATAGCCGAACACAGAGATGATGCGAGTTAGTGAAGGCAGTAAAGGAAGAAGATAGAAAAGAAGATTGTTGCTATGGGTTTTTTGGGGACGAGGTTGGTAAGGGTTGGTGTTCTCTGCCTGGGTTTGTTCAAGTTTGCAGACAAAACATGAAGAAAAAGAATTGCTTCCACGAAAGTAAGGGTAAGACAGTGAGATAAAAAGAAGGAAATAGCAGTCGAGATAAAGCAGGAAAGTAGGAGTTTGATATATTTTGAAACTCCAAAGCCTTACCGAGAGTTCAGTGAAGAACAAGGATTCCTGCCATTGATCCTCATTGGTGAATGGATCGAATCAAGAGGCGCTAATTTACTCCTTTGAAAATAAATTTAATCGGACACCCATATTAAACGGTGACCAAAATTTCATATTTAATTAAAAGTGAATAATATCCACCCATTTCACCTGCAAAACTAAAACAATTTTATTGGCCTCAAATGATGTAATATCAGTCGGTTGGGAAATCGTGAATAGCTTAGTCCAAGAATCATTAATTCCATATTCCTTCATCACCCAAATATCCATACGAACCTTATGATTATTAGCCAGTAAGCAAAGCAAGCCTTGGTAACCACAAACACTGACATGAAACTCCTCACTCAAAGACTCAGGTTGGGGCACTCTTGAAATGTCTCACTGGAAATATCAAAAGCAAGAACTACTTTTCTTTCAGACTCAATTGGGTTTGCTATCCAATGAATAGTTTCATTATCAAGCACACCAGGTGTTCTTCCATAAGACAAATGTGAGGAATAAACCCAAAGCAAACCATGAATCTTTCTCCAACGTATAAACCCTAACTTCACAACTATCATCCTCACTAGAAAAATTCACAATTCTAATCATTTTAATATTTTATAATCATCAATCCATACAGGGAGACAAACTTCTCAGCAGATAAGTTAGCTAAAAAGGGTGCTGGACTGGCAAGAGGAGAGGAAGTTGTATATATAGTCAGACCTGCCTTATTAGTTAATTTAGAATCTCCACATCAATTTACTACCGTTTTACATGATTTTAATTTTTGTACAAGTATTTTTATGTGAGTACTTTAGCTTTTTCTTTGCTGCCCTTTAGGGTGAATTTTTGTATTCTTTGGTTCATCCTTTTGCTTTAATAAGAATTATTAATTAAGCAAAAAAAATAATATATATATATATATGCTCAGTATGTGCCTGAAGAAAGTTTTAAAAGAAATATGTCCTTTGTAATCACTCTGTACAGCACATTCATCAGGTTTGACCACAAGATTATTGATTGATTACAAGCTGATACCAACTGTAAATCCTTTGAGAGATGACATTATGGAGTCTACAATCAAGGTTTAATGCATCACGACAGAGCAGGGCTAAATCCAAAATTCTCATTAAATATGGCCGGTGTGTACCACGGGCACAAATCTAATAAGAGTTTAAACAGGTTTCTGAAACTTGGGTTGTTATCGAAATTGAATACTTGTGCAAAAATTCAGAGAATTGTAAAGTTTTATTTGGACTTGGACTGAATTTTAACTTGAAAAACAGTCACCAAGTGACCCTCTTGCCGTTGAATTTCAAGATGAATTGTGAAGATTAAAGCGTGTTTAAGTGTTCGTGGCTGTTAGGACCTTAGTCCCACATCGTTAAGATTGTGCAAAATAAAGTAGTTTATAAGTCTATGGGTTCCCTCAACTTGTAGACCGGTTTTAGAGATGAGTTATGTCCATGGGCTTATGACGAGTTAAGGTTGGTACCCTAACATTTGGTATCAGAGCCAACCACCATGACCCAATCCCACTTCACAGAAGGGGCGACCTCTAGGCTAGATTAAGGTGGGTGGTATTATGTATGGGCATAATGTCTCGCCATTGAATACTGATAGGTGGATGAGGACATCGGGTCAGTATCGATAGAGTGCGCCAACGAGGATGTTGAGCTTGGAAGCATGGTGGCATGTTATGACCTTAGTTCCACATCGTTAAGATTGTGCAAAATAAAGTAGTTTATAAGTTTATGGGTTCCCTGAACTTGTAAACCGGTTTTAGATATGAGTTCTACCCATGAGCTTATGACGAGTTAGGGTTGGTACCGTAACAGCGGCGGTTAAGGATTGTCGTGCGATTATCATATTCGAATTTACATAGTCAAATTCTCTATAAAAGGAGGCTCCAATCACCACCAAAACATACTCACTCACCCTCGTTTTGGCGCCCACAATCTGCTTGAAAAAAGTCCTCAGAGAAAAACAAAAGCAAAATGAGTTAGTTTATACATAAGTAGTTCGATTTCGTGGCGATTCCGGCGCGAGCTCTTCTTCGTTTGTAATTTTCTTTCTATCTTTTTTCTGATTTGATTTTTATATTTCAATGAGTTCTAATTTATTTTCTTTGGTTAGGGATGTAGCCTAAAGTCACAAACATGTTCGTTAATTAATCCATGATTTTTATTCATTCATTCTCTTTTTATCGTTCATGTTTTACTACGCATAATAATTACGTGATTTTGTTCATGTAATATGATTAGTTATTTTACATAATTAAGTCATGAATTAAATATCTTAATAACTTATTTATCACTAATTAGAAGTCTTAGGTAATTTTATCAAGAATTCTAATAATTAGTAGCAATTTTTTTATTATTAGGGGTGCGAATCGTGAAAGAAGTCACAAGTAAACTTGACCTAGGTTGAATATAACACGATTGTGTTTATATTACCTATGAATAACCCTTCTCATAGAATTTAAAGCTTTTCTTAAATTGGATCTCTTTACGATAAAGCATTAGGTCATTTGTTGGAAAAAAAAATCATATATTAGCGATTGCAATATTTGTTGATTTTTGGAGACGTAACGAAGTGTTAACACTGATTGGGGATACTTTAGGGTTATTGGTAACATGAGAAAATGATGATAATATTGATGCGTAATTGAGTACTATGTGTGGTGATGGACGTCGAATTCCTTAACCATCTTTTTCCTCTAATATATTCTTAAACATTTTCAACTTAGTTCTTATTAATTTAAATTATTTTTTAAACGATAAAAAATTCCCCCGATTTAATTGCTTAAGTTTCCAAATATAATTAACAAGCCATATCTCCCTATGAATCGAATTCTTCTTATTGCTATTTATTTATAATTGTGAGTGAAAAGAACTTAAAATAATTTTGCTTGGCTGTCAACCGACCACCCATGCTTTTATTAGCTACAACCCATATAAAATAAACTATTAAGATAACCAAACATATCTTTATAATTATTCAGCATAACCCATAAAATTATTCGCAATTATTATATGTAGCCCAGAATAACTGAATAAATAATCAAAACCTTAAATCAACAAAAAAAAATTAGTTAATTACATAATTTTCATAATTAAATTTACGTAAGATTTGTGACATATTAATGTAATCATGATTGAGAAAAAAGAACATCATCTTAAAAAATAATAATTATAGAATCAAAATATTTATTAATTCCATTTCAATTGGTGTTGTTGTGGAGATTTTTTAAGGAATTAATTGGAATTTATACCCTCAATCGATATTGATGTAATCATGATTGAGAAAAAATAACATTATTTTAAAGAAAGGTATAGATTAGGGTTTAGTTTGTTCTTGGGAAAAAAGTAAGAATTAAGGTTTATAATTGATCAACTTGTGAGTGAGAGAACAATTAGAACATTTTGAAATATAATTTAGTTTATATTTTTTTTAAAGTTAGGGTTTATATTTTAATTTGCGGAAGAAGTATGATTTAAATGGATTGTCATTAAAGAATTAAGACTTACTTGGTTTTTAATATAACTTAAACTTTTGGGCTATGGATAGTAAATGTACATGCTATATTCAAGAGAAGTCATCATTTATTCAGTTGATAAAAACTTGCATATGCATGGACAATGATAATGCAACTTGATTTGTTACATTGAATTGCACTGAAATGTTTATCTATACTTAACTGTATCTATTTGGGTATCAATTGTAAAATTGATCGGTTATTGTATAGTTCGAAACATCATTATTTTCTTATATATTGATTCCTCTACATGGTATATCTACAATAGTTCTTGGTTTTTCAGATCTCAGCTGTTATCGAAAATGAAGTCTTAAGGTCCATCATTTATCTACTTCTAGAAGAAAAAGCTCAGAATTAATGAAAACAGTTTTATGCATACAATATCATAAGTGGTAGTCCACCAAAGACTCCAGACCTAAGCATTCATTTGGTTTATTTCCCACTCCAGACCTAAGCATTCATTTGGTTTATTTCCCAACGCTATGTCCAGTTCTCCAAACTCAGTCTCCTTAATTCTTGTATGTGGCCATATGTGAGAATCCAAACTGCACAGCATAACAGTTAAAATTAGCAGTTAATAAACATAAATTTTTGCTTTTACTAGGTAATAAATAGGATTGCTATACTCACTGTTTGTATACCCCCATGATTGAGGGATGTTATAGGTGGCAGTATCCACCAAACACTCCACAACTAACGTTATAGCATCTCCAATTGACATATTAAAATCATATCTCATGGTCAACCTCGCATAAGCATACTTTTTTCCTGATCCCCCACAGTAAAACGTTGGAATCTCAAACCACCTTCCTTCGTGGAAAGTACAGAGAAAGGAGGTAATCTTCCTCCTCATCTCTCACATCTTATCCCCTAAGTAACAACCGGAAGGTCAAATGTCTAATAATTGTATTATTACGGAACTGTGGTTGTAAAGAATACTCGCCATTTATGCGTAATCAGATACAAAGGGTTTTATCTAACTACTAAACCAACATAAAATTAAGGATTTTTAGTAGATTTCAATTTCTACTTTTCAGGAAAAAATAAAATTTCCTTAATTTTATCTTCATCAACTTTTTTTATAGTAGTTTCAAGTTTCCAATTTACATGAACCATATGGAGAGTATTTTAATTTACTTGAAATTGGTGTATGATATTCTTCCCACGTTATCTTTATCGCCACCAAATTTTTCCCGACTTCGTCTTATCACATACTCTCAATTTATATACGCAAAATTTGCAGTATGATTTTTTTTTTAAAAAAAAATTGCATACAATATTTTTTTTTGATATAAAATTTCCTTTTTATGTATAATATTTGTTAGTAGTATGTTTTATTAATATATAAGTATTACCAAAATAAAAGTTCAAAAAATCATGAAAATTAATATGTTTATTATGTTTATTATGTGCATTAAGACTAAGTTAAAAGTATATAAAAAAATTGATGTGTTAAAGATACAATATCTTATGATATGATGAATTTCCTTTTTTGCATATAAGCATTCCCAAATGAATATCTTTTTTTACATATAATTATTCTCATATGATATAATATATTTTTTTTGCATATATTTGTTTTTGCGAGTTTGAACATTTTGGTATACATAATTATTTTTTTTAATAAATCATATGAAAAAACGTAAGTTTGAAATGTTATATATTTTTAATGAGTTTGAATATCAGAATCATCTTTTCTACTCTCGTTATATGTTATGTCCATTCTTGATTATGATCTTGAAGAAAAAAACATACCCCCATTGAATTAATATTCTGGATTCGCCACTGGCCATGCCAACGTTCATTCAATTGCAACCCCCACACTCAATGTGGAATTGCCTCATGAAATAGTCGTTTTGGCAGTACAAGCCCGTGTAGCACGCCTATTAGGCGAAGAAACTTTATTGTCTCACATTTTACATAATAATCCTCAGAATCATAAGCATCTCCTTCACTTCTGGGTCAATTTCTGGCGTGATGATAAAATAAAGTTCTACGAGTTTCATCGAAATCTAAAGCAAATACATCATCAACACTCCATCGATCTGAAGTCTTTTACAAAGTTATTCTTAAACCAGTTAGGATCTGATGGTATTCAAACCTAAATTATAAAAATCCCCTCTTTTCCCCAAACCCAAAGTTACTCACGTCTTTCTCCTAGAATCAGTCTTAGTATTATATTTAAAACGATAAATCCACACATCAATATGAGTGTAGTCGACAGTATCTAACCTTAAAAAGAGTTGCATCATGTTTTCTCCAATTCTTGAAAATGGATCGCTCAAATTCTTCTGATGGAAAACTAATGCCTTCGTCCAACTTTTGTTGTGTCAATATCGTTTCTATAAGCTCTGGAACTTCTGGGTGTGTTATTGTAATGACGGTACTTCTTCTTCTTGGGGTAAAGGATCCGGTAATTGATTGTTGGAACAATTGCTGAGTTATGCCTACAGAACAAATAAAATAAAATATGAAACAAATAGCATGGCTGAGTCACAGACTAGGTCGCTCTATTTAAGACGCTTCTCGGCTCTGCCAAAGATTTTGCAAGCAGTTCATCGTTGTCGCGTCATCCCCAGGATAAAACAGTCGAGTTTAATCTCTTACACAATCACTATTTCACGGTGAGAGGATGTGAAACTTCTATACTTCATTCTTGCTCAGCGACTATTTTAGAAAAAACAATGATGATCACACACTTGTTTTTCTTTCTCATAAAAAAACCATTTTCTTTAGAACTCGAAAACATAAAAAGAAAACTCTCACATAAGAAAAAGGCTTCAACAACTCTTCAAAAAAAACTTTGCATCAAAAAATTCTGATTTCTAATAGACAAAGTAATAAATGTAGGATTAAATAAAAGACATTATTAAGATGTTAATTAGCATCATTTACCCATTGAAGAAAGCACGGTTTTTGGTATTAAAAAAAAATAAATTTATTCTTTAAGAGAAAGAATAATGGTCACATTAAAACCATTTAAATGAGAGACTAAATATTTATAAATCAATTAATGTTTTTAAAACATATATCCCCAACAGAATTCATAGGAGTCCCAGGTAGATATTTGAGGAATGAAAATGACAAAAAAGAATCCATTTTTATTATAAGTGATCAATAAAAGAGGTTAGGGTTTTCAAAATTTTATTAGAAAGAAAATTCGGATGCAGAAAAAAGTGGATTTAGGATTCTTAAGTAATCGAATGATGGGTTAATTATTACCAATCGATACAAAAAGGGGTTTTGGTTACAAAGATTAATGAAAGAGTTTAGGGTCTTAAAAGTCTTTTGAGAATGAAAGTTCTTGTTGCAAATTAAGGGTTTTGAATTGGGGAACGAAATTAAGGGTTTATTAATAAAAATGAATATAACTTAAATTGCAATTAAAAACAGAGCTCGTGAAGAAACAAATGTTTGGGTAATATAAATAACGCTCTTGGAGAAAGAATGGTCGAGAAAAAGAAAAAAAACGAGAAGAATGGTTGAGAAGAAAAAAAACGAATTTGTATATGTTTGTGATAGATTTGGATGAGAAGAGAGAAGAAAAACAATATAGCCGTTATATTTATATCTTGCATACTTTATGCCTTCAGGTTCAACTTCCAATGCATTCTTTGCGGTAAGTGCCCTAAGACATATGGTTAATGCTTCCGAAAGAATATATGGTATTAAAAGCCATTGCTTTAAATACTGTATTAGACGTGCTTATGACACCCTTTCTACTGTGGGATTTTCTTAATTATCTTCTTTGTGCAATGATACTTCTAAACAAGACAAAAAATATTTAAGAGGAGATTCCCTTGAAGAAAAAGGTATCTTATAGAGTTGATGAATTCTTTTTTGTGTACCCATATGTGAAACTGATTGAGTCACTTTGGCTCAACTTTCATTGCGCTAGAAATCATGTTGGCATTGGACCAAGGATAGTTTATGTATCTATTAGTCCAAGAGAAATGCTTATATTTGCAACGGTCCTCGGTTTTGTTTCTGATGCAATCTCTTTGAAGGTGGGTTCATTAAGGATATCATGTCGTGGGATTCATTAAATATCATTAAGATATATAAACATCATTAAGAGTTTAAAAAATAAAAATATAACTCAACCTTCACCGTTTCAGGATATCATGTCGTGGGATGAATTCTTCAAGAGTATGATTCCGCATCTCCATATTATCTATGACTTGGTGCCACATTTGAACCTATATTTTGGAATCTCACTTCATAGGTAAGAGTCACCCTTTTGAATCCGCTTCACAAATAACTAATCTCAATTACGCATATCATCGATGGCTTCGTATAGTCCCTTTGAACCTATTTCTAGGTTGAATATCCATCAAAGATGACTCAATATCAATAAGCATTAACCTCATCCCATAAGATGTAATCACACCTTCTTATTAATCCTTTTGTCAAAGGATCACCAAAAACTCTTTCTAGACTTTATATAATCCATTCTCATAACATCAACTCTTGTAATTGTAGTTAACAATTCTCAACTCTTGCAATAGTCGTGGTACTATCGCATTGGATTAATATATTTGTTATTCCTCCATTTAATAGAGGACTGAATCGATCCATCCCGTAGAGGATTCATCTAAAAGGATGTCCAATCAGCTTCGCAATATCCTAAAGGATTGTTATAACAATTTAGATAGTATATTTCTAGGTGTAAGATGCATTTCAAACACCTCATAACCTTCTCAATATTTTACCAATTTTCCATACTAGGATCGATAAATCTACATATAAAAAAACTCCACTACATAAGAAATATATTAAACCTCCACTATGATATATATATATATATTCAATCACTTTATCAAAGAAATATACTAAGTTACCATATTCATGTCTAGTACAAGCACACACAATCGCAAAAGCATTAACACTAAATCAAGTGAGTGAAAACTAGTTTACAGTCAGGCTATATACATTTTTATTTTATTTTTAAATCTCTTTTCATCTTAATTAATGAAATAGATCCAAAAGAAGAATAAATTCAATTTAATCATATATATTATCTTCACTCAAGTCTTTATATCAAATAATAAACTAAGCATGTTCTCATTTACATTAACATCATATAAGCTAGAATATAAATTCAACAAATCATCACTTATATGCATATAAACAAAGAGTGTTATGCATTTCACTTTCATCAATTCTGAAATCATTCAAAGTAATCAAGTAAACAAGTTTTTCATTATTGCTTCAAAGTTTGTTTCAGAATATATATGATGACTTATCTAACTTATATATATTTTGTTCTTATATAAACTACATAGTTTTCCATGCTTGGTCTACACAGATTCTTCTTATCTTTAACTTACACAATCAAATATATATTTTTATATATGATATAACAAATCATGCATAGTAAAAACAACATCAACAAAACAAGAATGTAAGTTAATTTAACGACATGAATGCAAGTGTCAACGAAGTATATATTATTTGTTTGCTTATTTAAAAACAATAGGCTCACTAATTTTTTTTGCCAAATATCAAAACTTTGAAGAATAAAGTTACTTTAAAGGAGAATTTATCTTCCAAATTATAAGCAACGTTATATTCAGAACTAAAGGTTAGTCTAACTATATATGCTTTTTTAGGTTCATTCTTAGTGTGATACTTGTCACTTTCATTTTTCTAGTTCCTCTAATTTAAATCTTTTCTTTAATAGATAAACCAGGGACTAACCCTGAAAGTTATAAAAGAAACAAAACAAGAACATACAAAAAGGATGTGACACGAGGTGATTTCCATAATTAACCAGACTCGTGCATAACCAGAATCCTGTAGCCAGAATCCCAATCTCGTAACCAAAATCGGATCGTTAAATAGTAACGTAACAGTAACATCCCGTATACATACATATGAGTTTGGATCGGTGAAACTTGATCCACAAATCATTAGGAAATTTTTAAACTTGATCTGACAAAACCCTCCCCCACAAAGAGATATGCAATAAACCAAAGTTGATTCATCTTCCATGACGTGCAAACAACTAGCTCACCGAAAAAATCGTCGGAGCTTTTCCACTGGCCGAAAAAACACAAATCCAAATTGAGGTAAAATATATTCTGAAAAGGATAATCACCAAACTTATAACATATCATTATCAGATCACAAACAACCCATAAATTTAAAGAACTAGAATCAGTCACATGATACAAGAGATCATTAGTCCTAGTTGGTAAATTAAGTACCCGCCGAGGATAACCATCTCCGATTACAAGATATCCATCTTCCCTAGTTGGTAAAGCAAGATCTAGAAAGTCTTTCAATTCTTTTACCCGCTGGAGAAGCTTGCCGTGAAGATAATGATCGTTGCAAATAAATTTATTTCATCCCTACTAACATAACATACAAACGTGGAAGAACTAGAGAAAACCCCTACCAAATAGCCGAACAAGCCATTTACAGAGGTAAAAACTAGAAGCCATTCACAAACTAAACTGAAATTAAAGAAAAGAGGGAAACTAGTTACAATAACCCAACATAAATTGAAACTAACATCTACTAAAGAAATAAAGGAAAGAGATCTAACCATATCTGCTCCATAAGGAGCCGATCTGAACAGAAGAAGAATAGACTGAAAAAGTTTTTTCGTAGAGAGAAAGAGGGAGGAGAGAGACAAATAGGAAAATCATAAATTTCTCGTCTGAACACTTTTCTTGAAGAAACCTATTATTGGGGCTGCGGTCCCTTGGTTTTGAGGGCTCACAAGATGATAAAATAAGGTCATTAAGTAGCAAACCTAAAAAACCCTTATCCAAGTCATTTTGTTAATGGATAAAGTGCCCTCTATTTATTAGTGTTAATGAAGTTGATTAACTAAACTAATTAAGATTAATGATTGAATTAAATTAATGATTTTATTAAAGAAAAATATTTCACTTTTAGAATCAACGAAGGGGGCCTATACCCCCTTATTTTTTCATTTTCAGAGTTACTTAGATTAATTCCTAGACATAAATAACAAATTACGGCTAGAAAACTAGTCGTAAGTAGTTCATTTACAATTACGAATTAATCAATTCCTACCCGTAATAGGCATGTACTCTGTATTGAAATGAGTCGGCTAGAAATTAATCATTTCCTAGTCGTAAATAATAAATTACTACTTAGAAATGATTAATTCTTAGCTGTAAGTAGTTCATTTATGGCTAAGAAATTCTTAGTTGTACATAGTTCATTTATGGCTACGACTTCATCATTTCGTAGCCGTAATAGGCATGTACTCGGTATGAAAATTAGTATACATTTGTACTCATTTTAAGATTGAGTATAAACTGATACTCTGTTCCAAAATGAGTATAAACTGATGCTCATTCTTCAAACGAGTATACGTATATTTATACTCGTTCTTAAAATGAGTATAGATTCTCACTCTTGAATTTCAAATTCATTTACGGCTGGCCATAAAACTTTCGAGGTTAGAAATTTATCATTTTCCAATCGTAAGCAACAAAATTTACTATTCTACGACTGAAAAATATTTAATTCCTAACTGCAGATGAATTACTTATGGTTAGAAACAGACGAACTCCTAGCCGTAGGGAGTGTTTATGGCTAGGAATTCAGTTGTTCCTGGCCGTAAGTAGTTCCTGAAACTGAAATTGACTATTTTTTTTGTGAGTTTAATCATGAATTATGAAGGAGAAAAGAAGAAGAATAGTAATAAATTTAGTTTTTTTTTAATGAATTATTGTTATATTTAAGTTTGTTTATGGAGGAAGGTATTTCTGACTTTTACTATAGATTAGGTCACATATCCACATTTAGGACATTTGAATCCTATACAGCCCTTAAAACACAGGACCACCTCCCCAATAAGAGCTTTCTTTAGGTACCCCACTATGCTTACATTTTAGTTATCCCTTTCTTTCTTAAGTATATAACAAATAATGTCAAACAAATAAACTGAAAAAAGAAAGATCGGAGAATTGTTGAAGCATCCACTTTATGTATTCTAAGAAGACCGATGAATCTGAGAAGAAATGATGTTAGGAGTGATCTCCTACCATTTTGATAAAGTTCATTCCTTAAAAAGATGTGCTTCTATGAAGAGGAAGTGATATCTTTTCTTTGGTGATTAATAATAAATCCTTAGATCCTAGATTTATTTCTTCTTGAGCTTCTAGAATCCGTCGAAAAAATACATCAATCAACTCAATCCAACTTGATAAATCATTCCAAAAGTTACGAAAGAACACCAAAGAGGTGCAACGAGATAAGACGGAGTCGGAAATCGACATGGGAAAATCGGAAAACGACATGAAAATTACGAAAACTATCCCGAGAAAAGAGGAAAAGAAAACACAAAATAAAGAAGAACAAGTACTAAACTACAACTAGAAAACAGTAAAGGGGGAGCTTAGATCCACTCCTTAGAACAGATCCGAGCTGGACGGAGCATATCTGAATCTGGTCGGAGAAGAATACATCTCTAGAGAGGAGAGAGAGGAGGTTGGCTTGGAACATCAATTCTAAGTCATTTCATATTGACCTTCATGCTCTAGCGATACCTTCCCGCTTCTAAAACTAACCCTAGAAAAAGTCGGTGTAAGAGATCATCAAACGCAGAAGCAGTGGTCCGGGGTGTGTCTGACTAAGACACGCGGATCCATCACTGCTTTACCGATTTGGATTTATAATCTCCTTCATGCTGCTTCTTATTTCAGACTTGTGATTCCAAAATGCTTCTTAGGTTGAGAAGCTGCGATGGCTTTGGGAAGCCATTTATCACATCTCTATCTACTGCTTTCAACCGTCTACTTCACTTCTCAGATACTACTACATCAGCAACAACATGTACAAACCCTAAACCCCAATTAAATTCAACAACACAAGAATCGATCACTGCATCAGAACAACTACTTCCTCCCATCAATTCGATTAAAAACCCAATTTCAGTTCTCAATTTCCTCAGAGATACCCAAATCAGGTGCCTTCTTTCTTCTTCTTCTACTCCTTCTCCTACATTATTCTCTTCTTCTCATGTTAAAAAAACAGTAAAACCTAAAATAAGGATTTTCGAGATTTGGAGTTATCAGTTCCAGCTATTAAGAGATCGAATTGGTTGATTCAACCCAATATACATTTCTTATCTAAAAAATGTTGTATGTATGATGAGAAAAATCAGAAATTTTTATTAAGTAATCAAAGACATTTCATGAGTAAGCCTGATGGGCTTAATAAGGTTGATGATGATGAGAAAAACACTGATAAAGAGAGGGATTTGATAAAGAAAGGTCCAAATTCACCTCTGGAAACCATTCTAGTAGAAGTTCGAATTCGTTTCATGTGGACATCCTTTGGTCTTGGTATGACATGGTTTACATGTTACTGGTTCTCAGAAGAATTAATTTTCCTATTAGCTAAACCATTTCTGACTTTGAATTCGGATTCGCATTTTGTTTGTATACAATTAACGGAGGCGTTGTCGACGTATCTTGCAACAGCTTCAATAGCGTGTGCTTATTTTGTGTTTCCGTTGCTTAGTTATCAGTTGTGGAGTTTTTTGATACCCAGCTGTTATGAAGAACAAAGGATGAAATACAATAGGGTCTTTCGGTTAAGTGGTTTTTCATTTGCTTTCTTCCTGTGCCTCACTTTTTCGTACGTGGTTCCGAATATTTGGCATTTTTTATACTCCATGGGTGCAACATCAACCAATTTACTCATGATCAAGTTACAACCTAAGATTTATGACTATATTATGTTGATTCTTCGTATTTCATTGATTTCATCGATTTGTTCCCAAGTGCCTGTCATTTTGATCTCTTTGCTAGAACAAAAGGCTCTTTCTGTGGAAAGCTTTATGAACAATCGTCGGTATTTAGTGCTTTTTTCTCTTTTCACTGCTGCTCTTTCCACACCTCCGGATATCTGGTGTCAAATTGTCGCCTGTTCTGTTCTTTATTCAAACATAGAGTTGGCTATGTTTGTGGCATTGGTTAAACAAGTTCGTGAAGGAGTGGAATGAAGTTGTTTAGCGGCTAATCTCATCCTTCAAGGTAGTTTGCCGACTCATATGCTCTATATGTGATGAAGGGAGTGGTACATTTTATCGACAAAGAAGAGGAGATTTATCTTGTTTGTTTCCTCATTCTCCCACTGTTTTTTTATTTTAGAGCCATTGATAGACTCACTTGTTACTTGGCTATAATCTCATCATGTATGCACAAATTTTGAAGTTCAAATGACTATATTGATATTTGGAAATATTCACAAATTTTTGTTTTCGTTGTTATTTGGGTTAGAATTGAGAGCTAAAGAGCGTTTTTAGGTGACTCGTTTCAATCTTATTCAAGATCAAGAATGGGAACAAGGTTTCTTTGTTTGTTTGTTTTTTTGTACTAGGAGTATTGGATAAATGTCTGTTACTTGCACTCTGTCTTGACTGGATGCCATACATCACACTGTTATGACTGTTAATCTGATCACCATATATGCAAAAATATGGTCTTCTTTTCATTGTAATTCGAGTAGTTTTTTAAGGGAAGTTATTCAGTATTATGCTTAGAAGCGCCAGTAGTCCTGTTATATCTTTAGTGGCATGGAGATTTTTGGTTCACTGTGAGAAATGCTTGAAGTTTTTGTCTATGATTCAGTCTAGATTTTTACACATATACTGTGAAGGCAATGCACTGGCTTGTTTGCTAGTTAAGTGGTGTGTCTTTAATGGTACTCAATGTTGGGATCAACCACCACAATTTATTCACTCTACTATGGGATGCAATAAGTCTCATTTATCTAATTATCGCTTCAGATAGTGTTGTAATATGTTTTTTCGTTTTTTTGACTTGTTTTATTCTCTTATTTTCTTTGTTTTATTTTGACTTGTTCTTCACTTCACGTGCCCTGACTGCACGGTCACTTGACCTGGTCTTCACTTCACCGTACGGTTGCCTCGGTCCTTCTCTGCACCTCGGCTACCGGTATATACGTGATATATACTCTAATAATTTCCCAGTTTATATACTAAAAATCTGGAGAAATTAGGAGATGGTCTGAAAAGTATTTCTATTTTAACTGAACAGGGGGTCACTTCTTTAGCAGTTGGCAATAGCAAATAAGAGCATTGGTGGTGGCGTTGTTGTGGTTCTTGCAGTAGAAGACAGGGAACAAATGGAGATGGATATAGAGGATCTGGAGTTTGATTTATGGGTACCTATGTCATCTGCAGAAGTGGGAGTCCTCCTATATTGGTTGATTTAGAAAAGGTAAACTAGCTGAAGTTATGGTTTCTGTAACCACTTGTTTTGGTAAAGTATTTATAAACTCTGTACAATATTTTGTTTGCTTATTGTAGGTTTCAGTTTCAAAAGCACGCGATAATAGTTTTGGCATCAGACGAAAACGCAGACCAGGTTCGCACATCCTATGTTATTATTTTGTGTTTATCAATGAAATTGCTATTTACCACCTTCAATAGCTACAACAACCTTACGTATCATAATAGGTAATTGTACTCTCTGATCAGAGCAATACATGTGCTTTGTGAGTTGGGCTGAGCCTCAGACCAGTAAAAGAGGGTTTGTCTGGTCATGTTATTGTAGAGATGAGCAATGTAGACAATGAACAACTGTGTAGTTTGTTGGAGGAGAGGTCATTGAAACAGTAGTTGTTCGTGATGTGACTGGTTGCTTGATGATATAATGTGCTCCTAAAAAAAGACTAGTGTTAACGATAAACACCAATTGTTAACAAGCAGGCCCTTGTAGTACAATAAGTATGATCTTTTAATCTCTATTGTATTCAAATTGTTTTTCTTTGATAAAGATAAGATTATTTACTTACCGAGGAAAGAGGGACTGGCATTTATTTGTTTCATAGAGTAGTAAGTAATCCTAAGTTCAGTGTGCCAGTTAATATTACGACAGTTGAAGTGTTCTGTTTCACAAACGGCATTGCCAGCCACACTAAATTTGTCTCGATGCTTGAGCTGCTCTTTCTCTTTTAATCTTCTCATTATTTGCCGCATTATGTTCTGCAAATAGTTGTAGCATTCGTTGGTTAAAGATATCATACTTATTTGCCAATGTAGTAATAGCTTACAATTATGCTTTTTGCTGACTATTTAGTTACAGTAAATTGTGAGGTTCCTTCTTATATTTTACATGCTCAACAATTTAACGAGAAATGAGGTGGCATCAGTTCTTGTTTGAAAGATTTTGACAAGCAGGCATTTCTAATCTTACCTTCCAACTGAACACCCTGATAATACTAATTTCAAGGCAGTTGAACATGAAGTCCATTCAAATATATGCTTCATCTCGATAATAACACATGGTTTTAGCAAGAGTTTTGTTTGCTCTGTAGATATAGGAGGACATTTGAGGATTGGAGAACACAGAGTTTTACATCAAAAGGTGGCCACAGTTGGACCCTTTATGCTTTGAAGATGTGCTAATTTCATTCCCAGATGCAGTACCTTGTGGAATTAAGGTTGCTGCAAGTGGCGGGAAGATTGTTCTTTATCTGACTGATGATTATTTTCAAGCTGAGGATGATGATACGTATAGCCCAGGTCCCATACCAGAGGTTACTTTTCCTTCCACCTATAATTTCAAGTAGAATATATTCGTTATCATTAGTATCTTTTAGATCACTCATGAACAGGCACAAAATCCTGTTTCGTGAGATAGGCACTTGTAGAACATGGTCTGACATCTTTGCATGTTATTGCATTTTAAGTTTCACTATCTCATTTGAATTGATTACTCCCCTCGTAGCATGTTTTGTATGGAACTGAATCAACTGATTGTATAGCATGAGCTGCACATATAAGTTATAGACTCTGAAAAGGAGCCAAACAGTTTTTTCTTTATTTGCATATAGTCTGGCAGTGGCATCGCATTTCACAGCTTCTGACTAACTTTAAGTACCTTGAAAGGTGAGGCTGCCAACATTCGATAATCAATATCGTGAGAAGTCATCTGGATTTATAGCGAATGGGTAAATAGTTGTGGAATCATCATACCTACATATGCATGAAAGGAAAAATTAGGAGAAAGTTAGATCAAGAGTGGTACCAGTATGATGAAGTCTGCAGTATGGTTGTTAACTAGAACGGTATTCTGCAGCCTAGCAGAAAGAAGCTGTAGGAGAAGAGCTACATCCTAATATTAGATACATTGTTCGGCCCGTAGACCTTATGGGACAATGTGGTTGAACTAGACAGGATTGAGGTAGGGTGAAATAGTAGAAACATAGCCCCTTACTTAGAAAGGCTTGTCACTTCAATCGCAAGGAAAAGCTGCTTAGTGAACTGATAATATGATTTTGCTTAAGAACTAAAATTTCGCAGATAAAGCTGGTAGCTCAGCTGTGCTTGGGCTTGGCGTCGCTTCCATATTGGGATTGGTGGTCTCATTCCTACTGGCAGATTTCCTCCATTGTACTGTCAGCATCTCTTTTGACACCTCATCATACTTGAGGGTCCATTCTTGGGGTGGTTGCTAACTGTGGGTGTAGTCTAGCCCATAGGAAAAAGAAAGAAATGGCTCAATAATATGAGGAAAATTATGAATTGAGACTATGTCTTGATACCGAAAAGTCGAAAATAGGGTTCTATAATCTGCTTTCACTTAATAGGCATCAACCATGTTCGCTTCTCTATTCTATGCTTTATTGACTCGATACTAATTGCCCGTCTCGTCTATCTGTTCCGCATGCTACAGGTACACAGCGGATGTTTCCCCAGTATTTTTAACCCTCTAAAATACCCAGAGAAGATACTGTTCTGTGGTTGGCGTCGTGACATCCATGATATGATCATGGTAATTTTGTACTGTATTTGTTTAGCTACTGAATTCCGTCAGATTCATGTCGTAAAAATGAATACGGTTCTGTTCCAGTTAGTTTTTCAATGAAATGACCAATTTATGTTTTTATTAAGTTTTGATATTTTCTATTCACTTTCAGGTGTTAGAGGCAGTGTTGGCTCAAGGTTCGGAATTAGGATTTTTTTAATGAGGTTCCAGTTGAAGAAAGAGAGAGGAAACTCATTGATAGTGGACCCAATATTTCTGGACTAGCGAACCTAAGTCTTGCCCTAGGTATGGTAATGCTGTCATTCGGACTTCTAGAGAGTCTTCCTCTAGAGACATTTTGGGAGGGAGAAGTTTTAATTTTTATCTTAATTTAGAATCTGATCAATTAGTCTTGTGTTGTGATGGAGCTTCTCGTGGCAACCCAGGGCCTGCAGGTACTAAAAATATTTTGAGAGGACATAGTGGAAAAGTTTTGAGAGTTCAGGCAATTGGCTTGGGCATTGAAAGTAAACTACATTGCAAAGACCTTGGCAGAGTTGTGGCACGATTAGAATTGGCAATTGACTGGTATGTTTTCTGACGTAAGGTCGTCTCAGCTTCAAAAAAATATTGTCTTAGTTTTTAAAAACAACTCCATTCTGTGGGTTGGCTTGTTGCAGCTAAATGGAGAAGAATTAAACACTATGAGGAAATCAGTTAGGAGCATCCACATGGAGCTTAATTTTGCGGAGGATATGATGGCTAAATGAGGTGCAAGATTGCCAGAAAGTCGGCCTGAGAGATTTGAAAAGCCTGATCGTATATACTGAGTAGACGGGCAGGGAGTCGGCTACAACAGATTTGTGTATTTATTACCTTTTTGTTAATTTTGTGATGGAGTCGTATGCTTCAGTTATTGATTCTTTGTAGCTATTCTTTGAGGTTAATAACATTATGATACAACGAAAAAAAGATCTCATAACCAGTTCCAACAATGAGGCAACCCTCAAGAAATTCCAATAAAATTGGATCTAAGAGGATTGAGCAACTTTTGTTTCCAACTCTAATGAATCATTGATGTCCTGAATACTGCTGAAGTAATGATCAAATCTCGCCCAGTTGAGAGCATGCACCTTTACCTCGTAATACTCAGCATCTAAAGAACCACTGATATGTACTAGTTGATAATCGACTCTAATAGTTCTGAAGCTGTAATATTTAGAGTTCAAAAAGAGCTTGGAAGAAGAGAATTCATTATTTCTAGATGATGTAATCTCAATCTTACTTCTAGCACTATGGGACCAAGAAAAGATGGATAACACCAATCTCCATCAGAAATAGTACCACCAACACCACAATTCTTCTTTAATATAATCATCAATAAATGAATTTCCAGTAACTGAAAATCGATTAAGCACACCATTTTACAATTCTTATAAGATGATTACATGCAAAAAGAAAGCAAAAATAAAAATAAAATAAAATTGCAGACAAAAATTGAGACTGTATATCATGATACTGCACAACAAAATTCAACTTCATGCACCCGCTGTGGCATTAACATCAGTCTCAGCCTTCCCCTACACAAAAAATATTTAAGAATAAGAAACAAAAGATGGTGATCAACCAATTCAAAGCATTTTCTTTTCACCGACTTTCTAACCTTTCTTTTTTTTTAATCAACTTTCTAACCTTTCTAATAGAATGGAGGCTGGATTATTAAGAGTTCTTATGATGCACTTAACAAAAAATAAGAGCAAATTAACTTCAGCCACTAAAAACATTTTGTTTACGAAAGTTCAATCATATGGGCCAGAGATCATGATGAACATATAATCTTGAGGGATCCTGGACAAACCTCAGATTGGGTGCTCTGACGAATCTTTCTAGTTGGATTTCTCATGGTCACGAACTCCTCTGCTGCTGTAGGGTGGATTCCTATTGTAGAATCAAAGTCAGTCTTGGTTAACCCAGCTTTAATAGCAATAGCGAACCCCTGAAAGTGAAAATTTGCAATATATTACATAATAATATCATTATATGCTGCACGAAAGCAAAAATAAGAACATAAAACTGTAAATTATGCTGAAGAAACGAGCAGAAACCTGAGTTATTTCGGGTGAATCATCCCCACACATGTGTAAACCTATAACTTTGTCTGTCTTCGCACAAACTATAAGTTTCATGAAGGCCCGATCTGGCAACCCAGAAAGAGTGGCTTTCAAGGGCCTGAAATTGGATGTGTAGACGTCAATATCTCCATACTCTTGAATAGCCTGCAAGAAAAATAAAATTTTAGTGTTGGAAAAGATCATCCACATGCTCTACAGTTGCAGACATGGTGGATCATTTAGGTACCTGTTCTTCTGAAAGACCAACTTGTCCAATAGGCGGCTGCGAGAATACAGCTGATGGCACAGCACTGTTATGTGGCAGCAATAAGTTAGTCATCCGTATTAGACAAGATAGCATTGTATAAGAAGACAACAGATCTTGACACAGAAGTAAAAGCTTCTTTATGAAATTCGCAGAAAGTACTATGCGGAGTTCTTAATGATACTATTCAACAATTAGTCCATGAAATTAAAGAACTCGTACCTATAGTCTGGTTTGGAGCGTTCTTTCCCAAAGACTGATTTTGCAAATGCTCCTCCCTCCATCAGTGCAACTGGAGTCAAATTTATCCTGTCAGTAACATCTCCTACAGCCCAAATGGAAGGAACTGATGTTTGCGAGTATTCATCGACCTAGACAAATCATAAACAATTACAAGAAACCACAACAAATCAAGGCAAGCACAGCAATCCCCAGACAGGTGAAATAGTTACAGCCAAAGCCTTAGAGATCAAACCTCAATTGCTCCATTCTTGGACATCTTTACACCGACCTCTTCAAGTCCCAAGTTCTGGTAAAACAGTGAGTGTTAAGGAAAGATCATTACCCCAACCCATCCTAAACTGTTACCTTAGAAATAAATATTATGAATGTATATTTATTTATCAATAACAAAATGCCAAACCTTTGTGTTCGGTCTACGGCCTGTTGCAAACATAACATGTGAAAAACCGTCAAACGTTCCCTTGTTAGTTTTGACAGTCAATGAGCCATCTGGTGATTTTATGACCTCTTGAGGTGATTCCTCGGTATGGAACTCAATTCCTCTCAGAGACATCTGCTCAGCAACAAAATCTCTGACCTGCATGATAAAAGAATGTAAGATGAAGAGACTACCTAGCCCATTCAGACATGAAACCAGAAAATTAACATTCCACCAAAGCGCACCTCCTCATCAAAACCCCTTAAGACCTGCTTTTGCCTAATAAACACATGAACATCACTTTTCAACCCGTTGAAAATTCCAGCGAACTCTACAGCAATGTAACCACCCCCAACAATTGCAATCTTTGTTGGTTTAGTGGGCAAGTCAAGTGCAGCATCAGAATCAATAGCGTACTCCTTCCCAGGTATATCAGGAATAAAAGGCCTTCCTCCAACTGATATAAGAATGTGCCTTGCTTTATACAGCTTCCCATCCACATCAACAGTGTGAGGATCCAAAATCTGCAAACACCATAAATTCATCATGATTAAATAATTTGCATACATTCAATCGTCACAACAACATCTGGTCATTAACTTCACACGCTAAATTTAGACTCGGGAAGATCAACGAACCTTTCCACGGCCTTCGATTAATGTGACATTAGCATTTTTCAATATATTCTTGTAAATTCCAGTAAGACGTTGTAATTCAGCATTCTTATTGGCCATTAATGTTCCCCAATCATGAACCGGATCGGTTTCATATTTCCATCCAAACCCACAACTATCGTCAAAATCATGGGAATATTTGGAGGCGTAAACGAGTAATTTCTTTGGTACACATCCACGAAGTACACACCTACAGTACCAAAAAACAAAAACAAGATCAACTTCAACCAGATCCTAGCTACTCAATTCAATATAATACTACTAGTTTGACTGATTTTGACTAATAAAGGAAGTTTGAACTTACGTTCCACCAACGCCACCAGCAGTATCAGAAGAGATAGTGTTAAAAGGGAGCTCACAGACAGCAACAGAAGCACCAAAATTAGAAGCGAAACGAGAAGCACGAACACCACCACTACCAGCACCAATTGTGAATAGGTCATAATCGTAATTAACATCACCACTACCATTTTCCGATGGAGTCTCAGCTCTTACACTAAAACGACGTCCTCCATGGAAATTAGGAATGAGTTTTAGGGTTTGGAATCGAGTAGATGAATGGTATGATCTACGTGGAAGGAAAATAGGAACTCTTCTGCAAAGATTTATTAGAGTTTTTGAGGAAAAAGTTGTGGCTCTTGGAGCTCCTAATGACGTCGCCATTGATGTTATCCCTCCCTCTCTCTGAAATCTCTTTTCTTAATAAACCCCTCTTTATATGTACTGTTACTTGTATCCACGTGCTACACTTTTTATATTTTGTTAGTTTTTTTAAAATAGAACCCGGTGAAGAGTTGCCAATGACAAGTTTTGCGATATGATCTGACTTTCAACAGTATCCCAAGGAAACTCAGACGATTCAGGATCACACTCTCATGTCGACTTGGATTGCACTTATACGGACACAGTGATACGCATACGTATAAATTCTTAAAAATTAGGATGCGAATACGCATACATAAATATTTATACAATAAATTATATATATATATATAAATTTATATAATTTTTATATATAAAAGACTGATAATAATATAAATGTTTAATAAAATTTTTATTATTTAAAAAAAAATATTGTGGAATAATTATAAAGTATCTACAACTTTGAAGTTGAGGATGTAGAATTGAACATTGCTCTTATATGTAATATAAAGTAAAATTATTGGACCTTACAAATTTGTTTAAACAAAATATAGGTAGGAAGATGTTATGTATAAATGTACTAAACATAAAGTGATGCAGATCGGAAACGTTAAAATTGATAAGATGCATCAAATATAATTAAATGAAAGAAAAATGATAATTTGTTCAGACTATCCTTATGAATAACGACTATGAACGAATGATCCAAACTTGTAATTTCGAAAAATCACAATTACGGATAAGATGATTATTTAGACCTCATGATGAAACCGACAATAATAAAAATCAAAATAATGTTAAACAAAGTTTAACAATAACAAAATAATTTTATTAATCAAAAGAGTCCCCTAGTTTACGTTTTTGGAGCTCCTTATATAGATAACTCCTACTAAACAAACCCTAAACTTATCAAAAACCTAAAAACTTGTTTCTCAAGGTACTACATTTATGCAACTTTCCTAACTTATTAAAACTCTTAAAATAAACTTCTGGACTCTTCTAAAATTACCCTAAATATAAATCCGAAAATTAATTATTTTTCTACAAAAAATTACATTAATAAAATACAAATAAAAATAACAAAATAATAGACTTATTTTCTATAAATCTCCCTCCATTATAAAGTATTAAACTATAAATAGAAAAAGAGCTCGTGATATATTGGTGAGGGTGGTTTCTCAAGGAGTTTAAGGTTAGGAGCTTCAAACATCTTTGAGAAAAAAAATTAAATGTGCGTCCAAAACATGTGTCTCATATATCCGACGCGTGTGTCCATATGCCAAGTCACGTGGGACATGCATATGCTGCATCTGACACGTGTCGTAGATGCGTCGGATCTGCATTTGTGTCCGACACACGTCAGAGGAAAACACGACACCAAAAATGGTACATCCGTACACATATGTCGATGAACCGGGGACCCTCGGTGAAAATTCTTCTTAGAAACAAGTCTTCACTCTTCAAGTAATAAGATGTACTTCTTAATTGTATCAACTATTAGTTTCAACCATTTCCACTTGATTACCTACAAAATAGTATTTCAAATTTTTAAAAATACATTACTCTGAAAATTAAATTAGATTAAGGAAATATCTATAACAAGCAACCAACCATTTCCACTTGATTTCCTATACAATAATATTCAAAATTCTTAAAGTGCATTATCACACTGAAAATTAAACTAGTTTAAAAAAATATTTATAACATGTCATCAATTTTACCATTAAACTCCACTTATTTAATATAGTCTTCTTTGTGCACGATAAATGGTAGATGATGCCCCTATCTTGATAAAAACACACAGATTCACTTTACATAACAGTTTATTCCTTATGGAGGAAAGTAAATATAGTTTTAACCAACATATACATATTTCCATGTTTAAAAAAAATCCATGTTAAAAGGTTCAGGTTCTTTTGTGAAGTGATTCCATATAAAAGACGTTTTTCTTGTCTCAAATCTTTGCTCATCTACAGCTTCAAAGCCTTGGAAAGTACAGTTGTCTCTCCAACAACATTCACTCCTCTCCAACTGCAATTATTAATGGCTCATATGTAGCTGGAGGCATAGGAGGTGAAGATGGAGGTAGAGGCAGAGGTAGAGGTGGCCGCATTCCACTAGAAACATAAGGCTGCATTAAAGTTTTTCAAAGAACCAATCACATAAAGAAATGACTTTGAAAATGTAAACAGATAACTAACATAACAAAAAATGTTATAGGTGAGGCCATGACTGCATACAAAAAATGTTATAGGTAAGGCCATGACTTTGTTGCATGCAAACTGACAAAAGATAAATACTAAGAGCATTTGGTACACATTATGTCGAAGGACATATATCAAGAGCATTTGATGCACTTTATGTCACTACCCAATATACTATAGCAATTTGTTTCATCATTGCCCCTAACAATGAACTACCTCAAGACAACTGATTAAATCAACTAGGATAAACCAATGGTCCATATTATATCCCAACACCCATATCACCATCTTCAACAACTTTATGTATTTTTTGATCTCTCTTGTTGTATGGCCCAAATACGACGTCATGTCATCCAAAGAGTCTCATTTCTATATCAAGTTTATCAACACCTCCTCTTTTTTATACTTTTTGGTGTCCTTGAACTCGTATGTTTTTCGTAGTATTCTTTATTACATTGGTGAAATTCAATTTTGGGAAATCATCATACACCCACAACTACATCAACAACATAAGAAAATCCCAAATTATTATGAAAAGTTCATAAAGAAAATGAAGTCCCAGAAAATGTTCGACTAATAATAATATGAGGCAAACCTAACATTATCATTTTACACTATGGAAAATGTTAGGTTTGGATTATATTGAAAAAGAATGAAAAACTATTATCAGTCGAACCTGACAAGTTCGGTCTCCAAGACATTGTTCGGCCGATAGTTCAATTTTCTAGATTAGCCGAACCTAGCATTAATAATACATAAAATAAACCTA
This sequence comes from Papaver californicum, assembly GCA_023531435.1. Lineage (NCBI taxonomy): Eukaryota > Viridiplantae > Streptophyta > Magnoliopsida > Ranunculales > Papaveraceae > Papaver > Papaver californicum. The sequence continues at coordinate 418,598 of JAJJMC010024384.1, forward strand.
ATTTTTTAGATTAACAAATAACTTTTATATTTTCGGGAATTACCTAAAGAATAGTGAAATTGTCTTCATTGTTTATACTTGTTAACCTAGAGGTCGTTGCAAGATTGTCGAGTAGGAAAGCAAGGAAAACTGTTCCCCAAGAGAACTAGTTAAGGGGTTTAAGATCCCTTAGCAGTTTGAGATATTGAACACTCACCTTTTTTCATTAAGGTCGGGAAAGATATCTCTGCCGAGAGTATATAACAATATGCAGTTGTAGTTTGCTTGAATCTTTCCTCGTCCATCACCAAGGATCCTTCTACAACTTTCTCTTTTGTCTTCTCAAATCGGCCATCTTGATATTCTTCAACTTCTTTGTTTTTTTTACAAGATTCATGATATTACATACTATCCACATCCTTATGATACATGCATAATGTATACATATTTACCTCCTAATTAATATTTACTAGTACTTGATTTATGTTAATATTGTTGTTTTTATGCTTTTATAGAGGATATACTTAAAACACGAAGCTACAAAATAATACGGCTAATTGAGCCTAATTACTCAAGTTATGGAGTTTGCTGTACTATAGACTGAAAAATCTGTTTGCTGCCGGAAAAGTATTGACGCCAGGCTATGGAGTACTGATTGATGGCTGGACGTAAAGCTGTTTCAAACATGCCTGGCAAAGGCTGTTGACCAAGTACATCACATGTAAGAAGTGGACGTGACTTAGCGTTAATGGATTAGTGGTGCAACTGACGTGAAAGAAGAATTGACGTGAAGTAGGATGGGCTACGAGATTAGATAAAGGGCTTCACATGATGCTGTCTGCTAGGATAGGTTAGGAGTAGGTAGGCAGTAAGCAGACACGTACGGTGGATGGTGACGGCTAGAGGGTGTGCATGTGGGTTAAGAAGTTAGAGAGAAGAACTAAAGGGAAACTACCTAAGGCTGGTCATCACGTGCTAGAGGGGGCTCGGTCTGGGTAGTCTTGTATACAGACTAGAAAACGTACGAATAGAAGCTAGACTAAACCAAGAAGACACAGTAACACTTCACGTGGGACTTGGTTGGAGAAAGTAACTGGTTGGTGTGGTGGAAATAGTAAAACGTACGAATAGAAGCTAGACCTAGGTATAAAAAGAAAAGAAAAGTGGGACGTAGAGGGCTCTCTTCTTTTCGGCAGTTTTGGGGAGTGCTGTTGGAGTCGTGTACAGGAAGACAGGAACAGAAGTTGGAGTTCGTTCTTTTAGGGTGGAAGCGTACAGGACGAATTTCGGCTGTGTACAGGGATCTAGAGACAGACGAACGAAGAAGACTATTTTGCCGGGTTAATTCTTTCTACTCTTCTATTGATTTTTATGGATTTTGAGAAACCCTTCTCCATGTTCTGAATTAATTTGTAACTAGGGTTTAATGTTGAAACCACTTACAGTTTCAGATCAATTAAATAAAATATTTGATATAGACCCTTATGATTTAAATAGATTAAATTCATGACTTTAAACAATTGTATTGTCGTTTATGGTGCATGCTTGGCCTATGGTTTTGATGTTCCATGTTTCTGGTATACAGTTGTTATTCTAAAAATATATTTGTCTACTTATTTGATATTTCATGCTTGGGTTAAATCCTTTGATGGGGTATGCTTAGAATAGTCAGGTATTATTTGTGGACCTAAAATTAGTTTCGTATAATTTTCTCGCTAGCGCAATTTTATGGTGTATGCTTAAGACTAGGGCTTTTTGATGCATCATGTTTAGGGCGTCCCAGCGATATTTGCGACTCTAAATATTCATGAATTAAATAGTGGTGGATACTGAAAAACCCTGGTTACCGACTCTCTCTACTCGGTCACGTTTTATTAGTTTAGTTAGTTTATTATTTTATTTATTAATATAAAAATCACAAAAATATTCCTCTTGGTTAGTTTATTAGAGATATTAATTGCAGTATTTCCCCGCTCTCTGTGGGTTCGACCCGTACTTGCCGTTGTCTACTAGTTAGACGCCGTGCGATTGCGGTTATTTTATTGGGTAATCCCAAATCACATCACCTTACATGCGCGGGTGAACTCCAATTCCGTCTTGGATTGACTCCAACCAAGAGTTTCTTTAGCCAATGTATAAAGTTATTCCCAATTCATTTCATAGAAGTTGGCATCGACGCTTTTCCAGGTAACTTGAAGGTCAGTAATCTTTTTCACATCATCAGGAGTGATTGTCATCTCGCCGAAGGGGAGATAAAATGTGTAGGTCTCTAGGCAAAATCTTTCACAAAACGCAGACGTTGTCACTGAATCATATCAGTTTGTGCGTAGTGAATAGTCAGCCATAAACCTGATGTTTGTACTAGAGTCACCACCTCGTCAACCTCACCTATCAAATCCTATTGTACATCCCTCTGGTGTCTCAATATTCTGGCCACATCCTTGTGATCAGGAGTCTCGTAAATTCTCTTTTCCCAAGGTTCTTTGTAACAACACATTTCCTTAATCTTTTGGAAGACCACGAGGTAGGTCGTCCCGCCAATGACCTATTACATTTTCATCACTCAAAATGTGATTGTTTTTACCCTCTATAAAACAACCATAAAGCCCACTAGTCAAGACGCCTAGCCCGTGTTTACTTCTTATAACGCAAAGGTCCCAAAAGTTTCCAGATATCTTGTTGTCCAAGTTACTTGCATATGAAGTTTATCTCAGTATTAGGGTTTAACATGGACTGTAAAAAACATGGGTTTAAACCCTAAGGAAGAACTCTCTTTATGCTTTCTAACCCGAAGAAAAAACATTATAAAACTTATATCTATAAAACATCTCTCCCCCAAGGGGATTCGTCTGTGGATGTAGACGTAACTCGCTGAACCACGTTAAATTCTTGTCTCATTTGTTTATTTTTAATTCATGTTCTTACCTTATTTTCACATCATCATCATAAAATCAATCGTGTTCTATACCGAAAGTTATTTTTGGTAATGCCCATTATTCCAAGGTGTAGCAAGCTTCTTTTCTTTCACTTGTTGTTGTTGTTGTTGAGGTTCTTCTTCTTCATTATTATTATCCTCTTTATCATTATTTGTCTTCGTCATCACTGTCACCATCATCATATCCTCCTGCTCGTCCTTCTTCTTCCGTATCTCCCGACTCTTCTTCTTCTCTTTCTATCTCCAGTGGTGGTTCATGAATTACAATCGCACGTGAACTGCCACCTGATGTAGTTCCCCTATTACTGGCTCCCAATTTTTTTGGTGCGTCCTCCTCGTGGATCAGGAGGTTTAGAAGTTGAAGGAATTACCTTCATATTATTTCTTTTACCTTTACCACATTTCCTAACGCACAGTGTATAAAAACTAATTAATACCTCAAACAACAAATATTTGGCTAGAAATCATACAAGATTTTCCTTCGAAATATAACTTCAGCTCAAAATTGCAGAAAAATCATAAGGTTCCGTTAATATTTGACCCAATATCAGCCAAACCTTATAACTTGGGGAAGTTCGGCTAATATTACAAGACTTAAAAAGTACGGTTGTCCCCAACTTTTGAATTTTCAGTCGAACTTCACTAACTAAGATTAATAATACCAACAAACAAAAGTTCGGCTTGGGAAAAATAATTATAAGCTGACTTATTAGTTATGATTTTTTGAAGTGAACAGACGAAAGTTCGACTGGTAATTGAAGAAATAAAAATCTCAGCCGAATTGTTCTTTGACACATTCAGGAAGAAGAACTACGAGAAGTTCGGCTGATAAATTCGTTTCAATTATCAGCCGAACTTCGGACTGTAACTTCCCAAAACCCTAGGTTTTTTTCGATTTAACCCTTATTTCTCAATCAAATGCAAGGAAATAAGAGATGGGTTTGTGGTAAATACCTTCTAATAAACATGTTGAGATTTGGTTCTCCCTCTCCCCATTCTCCTACTTCTTTTAATTGAATTTGTGGTTAAACTCCTTAAACTTCTTTTTCTTCTTCTTCTACAATCAGCGGATTAGAGCTCCTGCGGCCGGAACGAGTCTTCGTACGAGTCATTTTATAATTGTGCGGTTGTGTATAATCGACGATTAAAATTTTATAAATCGACAATTAATTCCCGGCGAGGAAAAATTAAAATGGACGGTTTTTTGACTGTGAGAAAAGAGAAAAAGAAGAGATCAAGAAGAAGAAAGGAATTATGGAAATGATTGTTTGGTTTTGATTAAGATTTAATTTTGTAACTGATTTGTTTATGGTTAATTATTAATAGAGGGTATTTAAGTAATTTTAACGATTTAAGGGTATCTTAGTAATTCAGCTATCCATTGAACGACCCTTATAAACCACGCTAGATAGCTTTAAGAATTTATACTAGTTTTTAACCAGTGATATGCATCGGAGCTGATAGAATTTTTTACATCGTTGGTTCATGTCCATTGAGGTGGGGCTTCGCCCCGCACCCGTCTTAATAAGAGCTCTAATAAGCTATTATAATAGATTATTGTCCAATAGACTTACAATAAAAACCATGTAATTCAATTTTTCTAATAATCAAATATAATACCATTATTATAATCTAAAGATCTCACATGGTTTGGAAATTAACTTCACGTAATCTATGAAAGCAATAATCAATTCTACAAAAAATAAAAATAAATAGAATTAAGTAATCTCAAAAATAAAATACTTTGGACTCTAATACTAAGTATTAAACTTGACTGAAGTCTCATAGACTAAAAATAAATATTTCCTCCTATTGGTAATCCCTATTTGGTGAGGCGGGGGTTCGCCCCTCACCGTCATGGAAGGAATCCCAATTAACAACTGCAATGTATAATGAAAACACCAATCAGGCGCCGGGTGTATCACAAATCCTCCTCCATAACTTTCAACCGGTTTATTGTTGTCCGGAACAAGTTTTTGAAGGAAGATAATGGAACAAGTTCTTTCTATAACTGGTTCAGATCCATAATTCTCTAATTCTTATCCAACTCCAATTCTTTCTGGAAATGATTCCTAACTCCGTTTCTTTTGCGAATCAATCCATCTTTAACTGCATGCGCACCAGATTATAACTGAATAATATAACTGAAAATATCAATCTATCTTTAACTTCATACTCACCAATCTGATTCCAATCCTAATTCGATTCAGTTTGTAACTCCATTTTATTTTTTAAATCAAACCCTAACTTCATTTCATGATTCTTTTTAAATTCTTATGAAACCAACTTTGATGTTCTTATACCATGTCCATCTCAGAAAATGAATCTAAACATAAGTTCATTTTTATTCAATCTCCAATTATTGAAACCGTCGAATGAGGAATCCAACTATAATCTCTGATTCAATTTACGATCTTTGAGGAATCTCTGGTAGTGTGGAGAATCATGCAAACATTTTTATTTTTTATTCTCTTGTTAATTGATTATGGTTATTAGTAAAAAAAAAAATGATATTGTGAGATTGGAATTATTTGCTTTTGATAATAAAAATAGAAAAGAAAAAAAAAAGATTATGAAATTTATAGATTTTGAATTAAACCAAATCTGATGTTTTAGACTAAAAGAGAGTATGTGTCTCAATTCCATTGCTAAATGTCCACATGTTAAGCCTTGAAGAGAGGCAATGCACCTCTCATATATTCCACTGCTAAAAGTACACATGTTAAGGCTTGAAGAGAGGCAACTCCCACCTATACATATTTATAGCACTTGTTATCCTATATATAAGAAAAGTTAACTTAGTCATTTGAGACAACATTCTTTTAGCAATGAGGTTCTCTTTTGTTATTTTCATTTCACTTTTAAATCAATTGCTTGTATTCAGTTTGATGTATCTTCTCTTATAGTAGTCGAAGCAGCATGATGATATTTTCTCTCACTTGCAACGTAGATTGGTGTAAACTACTATGAAGTTGCGGTAAAAATTCCACTTTCTTTTGTTGATTTTTTTAAAAATTTGAATTCATGTATCATGAGTTTTAAAAGCATCATTATGTTTAGATTAATGTAAACTCCTAAATCTGAAAAACATTTTTCTATTTTTTTTGTTGTATGTTGTTTTAATTTTGTTGTATGTTGTTTTAATTTTGTTGTAACCATGTTTATGCACTTATGGCCAAAGACTAAATCTTCACTGAAAAATATCAATCCATCTTTAACTGCATACTCACCAAACTTTATGTGATTTATTATCTTAACATTGTAACTATCATAACAGTGGAAAGGCTAAATGTCCACTGAACAGTATCAATCCATCTTTCAAAACATGAATGCATAGAACCAAATTAGTTTAAGTGAACTTCATAAGAAGAAGTTATCTTATCGAAATAAAATCAAAAACCCATTTTTGGACATCAACATACCTATTTTTCCTCTGAAGGCAAAAACCGCATCCCATCACTTATCCTAAAAGTAGTCGAGTATGATATGAAAGACTACAATAAAAAAACACTTTGTATGGAACTTACAACATATTTGATTTAACACTACAACATACGACCTAAAACGTACCTTAACAGCGGTTGAACTAATAAGTCAAGCTATTGATGATGTGCATGATCCTAGCACCACTTCAGTATACCTATTATCATACCAATCTTTATTATTATATATAAAATTCAAACCATCAAAAACTCATCAAACAAAAAATATAGGTAGAGTAAAAATATAACAGAAATGAGTTGTACCTGCATAATTCTGACAAAAGTTTCTCCGTTAAGGTAATTTCTTCATCCAAATACAAAAGACAATTTGTATAAATATTACCCTAAATGCAAATGAAAAAGACAACTTGTATAACTATTGAACAATTGTGATTTTAATTTCATGGATCAAAATATAAATTGCAAAAGCAAATAATCAATGTATTTAAATTAAAGGACAAAGTAGTACCCCAGGTTCAAGGAGGTATGTGAATAATCGTGTTTCTCGAATATACAATCTACAACTGCATTATAGAAAAACCATAAATCAAAACCTATAAAGCAGTCAAGACTACAAAAAAAAAAAAATTCACTCAAAATAAAACTTAAATCAAAGACCAAACAAAAGGGTTATGGCTCATTGATTCAGATAAACAAATATACAGGAAATGAGGAAAGAAATGGGTTGGGGTCTGGAAATAAGCAAAAAATCACACCTGCAAAATGAAATCAAACAAACAATAATCAGAACAAAAAAACAACGATTATAACACTATGTAAAAATTAGAGCAACGAACAACGATCTGCCTTGAACAAAACAAATACAAACAATAATCAGTCAGTGAACACTGTGTCAATATAATCTTTGCTTATCAAGTAAAATAAGTGTCTTCTTATATGTGTCCCTTTTATGGGCATCGGACGACAAAGAGAGCCAGTCTATTACCAACCTGATCACTGTCTTCATGCAGGTATATTACTGAAACTCATAACCCTATTCTCATAACTAATTAAAAAGTAGTAACATAAAATAGAAAGGACAACATATAAATTTGAATCACATCAAGCAAACTGAATTCAAGTGAGAAAGAAAAAAAAATCATGTGTAAAATTATGCAAGCCATCTCAATACAAAATTGTCTGCATATGCAAGCCAAATATACTTCATTTGCATCTTTTGGTTATAAAAAGACATCAGACATAATCTTATTATTGAAATTGTTCAAAAAGCTAAAAGGACGTTTTGGAGAAGTACTTAACATTTTATTTTACTGGAATCAAACTCAATAATTAGCAACCATACAATCTTTTAAGTAAGTACAAAAATTAGCAACCATACAATCTCTTAAGTAAGTACAGTTACATGCAAGTTTCTTCTAGCAAAACTTGCTTTATATTCTAACAAAATATTTTTCAATCTTCCTAACATTCCCCATAATAAATTAACAGGGAAAATAGACTGTCTTGCGCCTTAGTAACCATATCCCGAGTTATCCATAGGTTTAACCATAGCCGTTTCGGGATCTTTAATGTCAACAACCACAACATCTGAAGTGAGGAAGGTAGCTGCGTGCTCCAGGCGGCATCTCACAACCTGATGGTAGAATTAGATATGATAATCAGAAAATGCTAGGGTAAATCCAACTGGTACATGGTTTCAACTTGTCAAAATTCAAGCTAGTATGGAAAACCCCCATAAACACCAGTACACTATCTTTACCTTAGCAGGGTCAATAATTCCAGCAGCCATCAAATCCTCGTATTTTCCAGCTCCATCGTTGTACCCAAACTTGAAATTGTCATTGGAGAGCACCTGAAGTAGAAATACAACAACCAGACAACATGGTTTCTGATTAGATTTTTTAACGCAAGATAAACTTCCTTCATACTTAATTTTTTGAAAACTGATTACCTTTTTCATCACCACACTTCCGTTGTCACCGGCATTTTTGGCAATTAGCTTACGTGGATAACACAAAGCCCTTCTAACTATTTCAACCCAAACCTGCAATCAATCAGACAACACATAGGTCAAAACAAGTGATGTAGCATAACATAGACACCACACAAACATAGTAGTGGATGTTACTGCTAACACTATGTGATGTAAGTAGACTACCTTCTTCTCGTCATTATCAAGAGTTAACTTTACGGCGTCAACCTTTGAAGCCAATCTCAATAGAGTACAACCACAACCTACTACAATTTTTTCCTCCACAACAGCTTACAAACATTTCATTTGCCACATTATCAAAATGCCCACGACAATTAAATAATAACATAGCAGTCAAAGATCCGAAAAGAATTTATGATGTCTGATATACTACATGTCTTTGATAAGAATTACCTTTATTGCATTAAGAGCATCTTCTACTCTCAGTTTCTTTTCCTTCTGCTCAGTTTCAGTTTGTGCTCCAACATGCGCAAGTAAAAAAAGTCATAAAAAGAACATGATATTTTCGTCAACCTGAATTGTGGATGAGGTATGTTATAGTGTGAATACTTGAAGATTTAGACATTATAGAACGGCCAGTAACTGTGTCAAAATCCAACATATCTGACACATAAAACCCTGCTATCCCACTACCATCTACATACAGGAACTGATAACTATACTATGACTTTTGGTGTAAGACCCTACCAGAAAAGCTATCTTGCACGCCTTTGCCTCTAAGCTTCACATATTTTCCACCATCCAACAATAGACATGGTCCTGATGTCAGATGTACAATAGAAATTCTAAAGAGGATCTCATACATTTATAATTAAGCTTCCCATATTGACATGATCCCAATATAGCTTTTTGGGAGAAAGATCTTTACAACTCTTGCACCAAAAGTCACATTCCTCACCAACTATTGTCGTATGGCAGACCTGGCAAGCTATATAGCACCATTCTCTTTCGTAAATAAATTAGGTTGCAGTTGCCTTGCAAAGAATCCTACGGCCCACAGAAATACATGGATCATGTAAAAGCTGAACCAAGCAAATTAGTCATTTCATTAAAATATGACCTGCACTCAGATTCTAAATAATAACCTATTAAAAACAGCACAAAAGACCAAATCGAACATTAAACTTTAAGATATAAACTACTTATCCGAACCTTATTTGAGCAAATAACACTTGTTATGTAAATGCACACTGCAATTCGCATTTCAGCTAAATCATGCTTAAGAACATCCGTTACCAAGTTCAAAACCTATAACATTAACAGATTCTAAACTGACCAACACTCTAAACAAATGTCAATGTGCAGGTTACTGAAGTAGAAAACATAAAAAAAAAATAAACTAAAATACCTTTCCCTCCTCAATATGTCGTTTCATCAGTCAAGATCCTCCATTTATTCGGCGAATTCATAAATATTTCAACAGTTTCATTCGTTTCATCATCATCTTTCAGTATATCTTTACTTCCAATGGCAGTCTCACGTATTGATGTTCATCTGAGAGTTCCTCATACTGCTCCCATATTTGGAGGACAATTGAGTTCTCGTTGGTTTCTGCTCCCATATTTGGAGGACAATTGAATTCTTGTTTGTTTCTTTAGGCTCCTGTCCAGATGAATCATTTCTTCAGGTTCCTGTTCCAGATGAATCATCTCACAAATCGTCAGTAATATGCTGTTATGATATTATGGTTCTATATATTTTAACATGTATGTATGTTAAATAGGTATACCCCGTTGAAAATGGCGACCACACAATGTGAAGCATATGAGCTACATTTTGAAGTTCAGCCTCCTTACACTATAAGTTTTGGTGTCCCTACAATCCGTCACAGTATGAATTTCGAAGAAATTTTTCCTATAAAGGTATATAAAACTTCAAATATATGTAGTACAGTAGTACTCCACATTCCTGAAACTATTTACATGTTAGTTTTTTCCTAAGAAAATATGCCACATGGGGGTTAAAAAGTAGGAAATATTAGAGGTATTATAAAATAATACATAATTTGTGAGTGACCTCTCTAATCGGAAACAATGATTTTGTCGATCAATTCAACAAATTTTCGGCCGTCATTCTGTTTTCCACAAATATTGCAGTCCCAGTACCATCCTCAACTTGCATGGTCAAGAGAAAGCTTTGAATGAGAAATATGTGTTAAATGATTATGATTGGTTTCTGGTATTAAAAAAAGGCATAGGAATGCGAAATTAAATGGAAGTTTTACCTCGGAATAGTGTCCACCTCTTTCGTGCATGTTGGACAGATAGTGTGTTTTTTCCTTCCTGGGATTTCTTTGTTGCACCGAGGACAACAAACATAATACTACTCACCCGTGAATTGAGTTATTTGTGTGAGGACGACAAAACAATTGTTTCCTATACGTAAGGCCTATAAAAGCCCTTATACTTCGTAAGAAAATTATGTCATTATAAGTTCAAACTTGGTCAAACCTCATAGTCTCTCCATATCCCATTTGGCTGCAGTCATGTCTGTTATTGTAAGTCGATGTTTTCTCTCAACGATGACATCAAATGTTGGAATTTTGAGCGGGTTCGTGAAACTTGGGTTGTCGTTCAATTTTTCGGTAGGGGTTTCTACACATCGACACGGTTTATTATCGATAAGAAAGTAGGGATTAAAAACTTAAAATTGTGAGATGGATTTTCGATTTTCAGCATCAAAAGTCGGTAAGGGCGTTTTACCTTTATTAACGGGCATTATAACATGTCATGGGAATGTTGCATACGGGTACCTGCAAACATTTAAAACATCAGAAGGGGAAATCAGGGGCATATAGGCATGGTGTTGTTGGGTGCATAGATAAACATCTCATTTAGGAAAAAAACTAAAGATCTACAACATAAATCGTGGCATTTCTAGAAAGATTCAAAGAGTAAATACATAAATTAACGTGGGTAGATAACATTAGATTGCAAATTGAAGCATTACATAAGAATCTTTAGTTAAGTGTTAGGTTATCTATAGGGTAAACATCCAACTTGCAAAGTGTACAAAAACCTAAACATGCTAAAACATAACATTTTATTAATTAGTGCACATTCTGTTAATTAGTATTCATGTAACGTGTAACATGTAATAGGAATGACATGTACATAGTACAATGGAAAAGGATTTGTTAACACTAATTTATGTACAACTTGCCTTAAATTCAATAAGCATGACCTCAAACACCGGTATACCCAATCAGATTGGGTATGGCACAAAGATGCGAATATTTACCTTTCCTTCATTTCTACAATAGCTGGTATGTCGAATATGAGGTACCCTTTAGTAGCATTTTATGGAGAATGGGGTGCGTTTCACTGTAATAATGGAATAATGGGTTGGACATAATCATCTCCATGGTACCCTATATCATAAAATATAAAATATATAAATTTTACATAGATAGGGTGATACCTTGATTGTTCTTAAAGAAGGTGGAGCATACGGCTACTATCAACATCCATTGGGTCATTACTCATAAATTCAGAGTCTGGTTATTATGTGTGCATTAACAGATTGAATAATTAATAGAGAGATGGCAAAATCAAAAATATTAACGACAAAGTGTGTATAATTTGATTGTGATCTCCCGCATCCGTCTAGGTTGGCCCCTGGCCCTTCGAAACACCTGATGTTGGCCAAACCCAACAGATATAAGTTTTTAAAGGGTTGGAAAAGTAAGAAAAGTGAAATTTTACTAACATCGGAAATAACACATGTGTAATACAGGTTACCTGTGTAACATATGTCTTGAGGTTCGATTCGAGGGTTTTAAACTCGGTGAAACTGAGTAAGTGGGGATCTTCATGTCATTGGCGGACATGAAGTCCAACTCTTCTCATTTCCTATTTACCCTAATTGTAAATGTAACGACGCTAGATTTTCTTTCTTCAAGGGATCAGAAGCCTAGTTACACTAACTGTAAATGTAACGACGCTTGATTTTCTTTCTTCAAGGGATCACAAGCTCTTGAAGTTGTCCTATATGGTTGAGGATCCTACCTTCTATGGTTTGAATGTCACATATGATGCCATTTCGATCCGTTTTTTGGGCAGCTACCGACAATTGTAAAACCAAATTCATGAAAAACACAATCATAGTTTGGGGTTAAATTCTAGATTAAGAGAAATATATTATCTTTAAGTAGTTAGTATGTACTAAAAGGACAAAATTACCATCACCATAATCAAATCTAAAGAGAAAAAACAAAGAAAAAGTGTAATTCAATACTGTACAAAAACAAAAGGAAAAAATTGAAAAGTAAGTCACGTACTGGATAGGCATTAGCCTATCCTACAATGTTCAGTCTATGTCTCCATGATATATGTTAGGAAATAAAAGGAGGACGACACGTGTAAGATAATTAAGGAAAGAAGCAGTGGTTCTAAGAAGAACGAAAAGCACACAATCAAAGCCTTTTGAAAGGATCGAGTAAATGACAGATGTGAAAGACTGAATATATCCCTGCATGATTGACTCATAAGATCGGGAAAGTAGTATCACACTAATCGAAACAGATAGCATTAAATGCTTATTGAACGGGAAAGTAAGAGTAATAAATGAACATGGAACGAGAAAGTAAAGGAAATAATTACTCTTATTACTTTAACCACATGATTGACACCTATGATCTGGACAAAGATGATTCTCAAAGAACGAAGAGTACGTGTTAATCATACAAGGTAACGGACCAAAAAAGTGAAGAGCATGACTTGTCAACCATACAATCATCCCGATCTAAAGATAATAAGGAGAACGAAAGAAGGTATCGGGACAAGAGGGACCCATTAGATGATCTATAAATAGAGGAAATCATTCAACAGAGAGGGGGTCGGTCAATTGAAAGAAGAATAGGCTAAGGAAGAGTAATCAGAGAAGAAAGAAAAGATCATTAGGTATGTATTTATTGAGTAAGATACTATTTAAAAGTTTCACTATCATGATTCATCTTCTATACTTATAAAGATTATGAATTAAATACTGAACTAGAGACTGTAATTTGATCAAATGTTTGATAAGGAAATAAAGAGGATTCTGTGTATCAAAATATTAGTTAAAATCTGTATATTTACTGTATTTTATCAAATTAATGGTTGTTCATGTCAATGAGAATTTTCGCATAGACAATATACATGAAATCATCAATAGATAAACAATTATATGTATTCTTTAGCGTGAGGGTATGTTACAAGAAGAAAATTAATCTAACACATCGATAAACAAACAACCGATAATTATTATGGATGAACCAAATATTTCAGAATCAGAACTGAATTCCATGGGCGGATCATATAAACAACAATTAGAATTTTCGGGCAAAAGCTGAAAAAAGGTAGGAAAAAGAAAACTACATGTTTAACTGTTGGAACCCCGCATTCTCAAACCCACCTGTGAAACTTAGTGTAATTGAACTGTATATCATGACTGTAGTGATCCTTGAAGTAAACCACCAATCTAAATCAACGATCCACTTATCTGCTGGAACATCCACTTTCATGCGATAAATCTCCTCCGGTCCAAGAAGTTTCGCCTTATTTGAAGTGGAAAACGAAGAGTTAGGGTTAAAGGTTTGTAAAGTTGTAAATAATTCCTTAGCCGTTTGATCGACTTGCCAAAATTTTAACGGTATAAGATTTAAAAAAATTATGTAAACCTGGTGTAAATATATTAAAACAATTTTTGACCGTCCAAACCAGGATCTCAACCATCCAGCGGTCAGAAATAACAAACAATAAAGACCGTCCGTCGAATGTGTATGAACCATCCACCTAATCCGCATTATAAATTCCCCCATCAACGTATAATATAACATCAAATACTATCCGACACGAATATCTTTGTTTTAAACCAATAAAAATATGCGGTTACTACCCAGTCAATGAAGATAAGCTTTACCAAATACTATTTTTATTTTAGAGTGAAAGGTGATATTGAGTATTTAGGTTGTTAATGCCTAATAAGTAGGAGGTATGCCCAAAGATCTTATATATACTCGGCTAGTCACACTTGTTTCTCTCTCGTTTTCAAGTCCGACCTGCGAAACAGAGTTTGCGCCGGAAGAGAAGCCAAACCAAATACCTAAGCCTCTGCACTCCGTAAGTCTGCTTTTCCCATGATTTCCTTTATTCAGATTCATCATAGGTTCTTATTTCTAGTTACTTATCTAACCCTAATTTTTTCTTTTTTGTTTTTAGGTTCCAAGTTTCGTTCAGAAATAAACCCTAGAAAGTTGTTCCGTTAATCTGATCCTTAGTTCAACATGAGGTATGTCTCTCACTCTGTACATTGTTCTGAGTTTATTCATTCATCTTCTCTTCTCTTTAGCAGCTAATGGTGTGAGATTTTGATTTGGGGATTCAAACCCTATACATTTTTTTCTCTATTTCTTTCTTCATTGGGTTTTTACGTTTGAAACACCCATTTCGTTAGAGAAAGTATGTTGGGTTGTAAGTGGTAGTGTTGAGAAAACTAAAACCATAATCTGATCTGATTTCATGGAAATGTTTTGTTTACTTTAAAATCAGATTGAAGTTTCCATCTGTGCTACAGGTTTCTCAAATCCACTGTTCGTTTTGTTTACTCAGTGTGAATTTTTAGCTTTTTTGGTTCTCTTTGCAGTAGGGTCTGGTTTTCTTGGTTTGGTACTTTGACATTTTGAGGGGATCACTTTGTATTTTGTTTTCTTAAGCATGTTTCAAACGTAGTCTCCAAAAGGATTTGTTCTACTGTGGTGTACATGTTGTCGTCGATATGGGTGGATACATTAATTAAAGTTGTTGCCACTAATAAATAAGATTTCTGTAATGTTTCTAGAAATCAATGGCTATGAACCTTTACTAGTTCTCCTTAAGTTAAACGGATAAATAACCCTAGAAATTCAATTTATTTGTTTGCATCATTTTTAGTTGCTGATGTTGGTTTTGTTTTACTTGTTTTCAGTCGGCCAATGGAAGAGGATACTAATGTGAGTTACCCTTTTACTTCTCTATGGATTTTAATATTTGATTACTTTGTTCTTGATGGTTATGTGTTCTTGTTCTGTCTTTTTGGATTTTGTCTAGCTGCTGTTTCATGACCTTTATTAAATTTGGATGCATGTATTGTAATGGTTAATAAATTGATGGGGGTGGTGACTGGGTATGTGACATTCCAGGAACCGATAACTAGGTTCTTATATTGTTACCATTACGTTGGGTTTAGTCTATTGAAGATTGAATCCCTAAAGGACATACAACTCATCGATGCCATTTTTTTAGATGATTAGTAAAAGTTATGAGTTATGATTGATTGAGATAAAGGCTTAATTTTTTTTTCTTAATTAATTTTTTAAACCATAAACCAACAATGCATAATTTAAGGATGTGATGACGGAATGATGATTAGAAACATGAATCTAAGAGTGTAAGTTAGTTTTCAAGTTTTTACCCCAAGATACGATGATTTGAGTCTAGTTTCCTAGTGTTCTCACTAAGGTATGATCTAAATCCTATGTCTTTGTGCTCTTGTTATGGATGAATTAATATCTATTTTTCTGGGTTGATGGGACTAGAAAGGAGTAATGCCAAACTAGACTTTTAACGAGACCTTTAAGATTCACTGATTACACCTGGAGTAGGTTGGATCATATGATGAAATTTTATGCTATGATTTCTTAGTAAATTGGGAGGAGTTGCTAAACAGGTACATATATATGGAGCATTTGAATGCATTGGAAAACAGTATGAGTCTCATGTCTAGCGATATTAATTGATGGATTTGGAAGTTACAAATATTCATTTCCCCACTGTGCATGCTTAAATGATATAGCAGAATTAGGTCATGATGAGGTTTTTCTTCTACCATTTTTGAACTTAGCATCTTCTATGAGGTTACCGTTTATGATTGTGCATCTACTTATATGAGAATGTGTCTGGTTACCGAGTACTTCAACTCCTACATGTACTTAAACTTTTCTTAATCAGTCGATTAATCTTCATATCATGCTGCCTTTTGGCCTTCTGCTTAATGTTTTGATTTGAGGAACCATTTTATGCATTTGACTAACCAATCTCTGTTGTCAGGGTGGCAAGACTGAGGAAGAGGAATTCAACACAGGACCCCTTTCTGTTCTAATGATGAGCGTAAAAAATAACACGCAGGTGAGATTTATTTAGGCAAATTTGGTTGAACGTAAAATTATTTGTAAAACCTTCAAATTTGGTTGAATGATTATGGGTACGAATTGCACTTCAAAGAATAGTCGCTGATGAGTTCTTCCATGTATATGCACGGTTATTCCTTGTCATATTCCTGAGCACTTGTCCTCCTTATATTTAGTACATCCCAACTGGGTTAAATATTGAAATGTCAACATACCTTTCACTCTCAGGCTTTGGCCGATTGCTGTTCACGGCTAAGTACACGAAAGAAATATGGTTAATCTAATGTCAACCTGATGCTTACCAGTTTATGTTATGTTCATTGGTATTTAACCAAATCCAAGGTGTGTCTAGTTTTATAAACATTGATGTGTTTATTTTCTTTTCCATGTTGGTCACGTCTTTCTAACCATGCCATTCCTCAGGTGCTTATAAATTGCCGCAACAACCGAAAGCTTCTGGGGCGAGTTAGAGCATTTGATCGTCACTGCAACATGGTTCTTGAAAATGTGCGCGAAATGTGGACCGAGGTCTGTATTGTCTTTGAGTAACGTTCCTATTTCCATACCGTAACCTTATACCTCTACTAAATTCTTTCATTTTTGCATACAGGTACCTAAGACAGGGAAAGGCAAGAAGAAAGTCCATCCCGTGAACAAGGATAGGTTCATCAGCAAGATGTTCCTTCGAGGAGACTCTGTTATTATTGTCTTGAGGAATCCCAAGTAATCTTGCTGCTTATATTTACTTTTCAAGAAAAGTACTTACTATGGAGAGAAAAGAACAACAACTGTAGGCATATAAGTACCTGTTAGTTTGTGAACTTGAACGAGGAAATACTGGATTTTATTCACCTGCTTTTGCTTTGTAGTAATTAGAGGGAAATATTTAACTGAATACCACCTGTACAACTTTTCTATATCTTCCAAGTTAATGACCCCCATCCCATTTTGCTCAGAGTTATCATTAGTTATTTCTCTTTAGAAACTTGCAGCACTAGCCATGGTGTAACATTTCACCTGGCTCCTAAACATACTATTCAGGTGCATGCTAATACTCGTGTCACCATCATGCTCGGGTGTTTAGTAATGAAACTCTCAGCTACTTCTAGATCTCTATAATATTGTGGGGTGTCGTGTGTATCCCTCTTATTTGGATTGTATCTGCAACAGGCTATGCGTTTGTAAAAACTTGGATGGAATCAGATGTATATAACGATGATTAGCAAAATTTGACAATTTTGCTGTTCTACATGATGATATGAAACAAAAAAGAAAACATCAACCAAAAAAGCAAAATTACAAAATTGTTGTAATATCCTACAGCTACTTCAACTATTAAGCTACTAACTATTCATGGATAAAGCACAATTGCTGTTAGAGACGGACATCATGGACTAGACAATCATTTAGCAGGGGATGCTCTCCTACCTTAATTTCTTTTCATTACTTTGGCCTGGAGTCTTTTTCTAAGTCGAAATCTTTAATATACGTTTAGAACTAGGTCTGGATCCGGAATCGGACCCGGTCAAAAGGGTGGGTTCGGTTTCTAATTTAGTGGATTCGGAACTGCATCCGATTAAAAATCTAAATACACCTTAAGTCCGGATATTAACAGATCTTCTAAAATCAATTATAATCTTTTGTTAAATTTTTATACCGGTATGAATTGAATAATTTGTCACATAAAATTATTGTTATATATAGTAAATGTTTTAATTAAAGAATAAATTTAAGAAAATAATTGAAAAATAAAAAATAATCCAAGTAAAATTAGATGAAGTCTTTAAATTTTAGATAAATAAGTATAACACACAAAAGACAAATATTCAGGTACCTGATATCCGCGGGTACTCGTCGGATAATACTGTAATATCCGTTAAGACCCATTAAAAATTTAAATCCAGTGAGGTAATATCCGTCGGATCCTAAATTGCTAATAGGTCCAATTTTAAGATCCGGACCCAATTCACCCGGTTCCGGTTTCGGATACCCATTGACAGTCCTACACAGAACTAGTAGGAAGATAGAAAGATAGAAAGAGGGAAAGTTTTTAGTCTTATTACTTTCGTTACTTATTATAAAGGGGGCCAGCTATGTCCTTTTATAGTACTTAACCAAAATTTAGTCGTAGAAGAATCCAAGAAATTTCCTACATGACAGCGTATAAAAATTAATGGCTTTCATATATCCATAATCAAGATTATCTCCAAAGGATGTTTATCCTAATCTTGACCAGGTCAAGCGGTGGTCAGCCACTTAGCATAGTATGTACGCAACACTCCTCATTGGATGACCATCGATCACAGAACGCTGCCTTGTTAAAATTTTGTCAGAAAAATTCGACTGGGATAAAAATTGGTCGAAGGAAAAATTGTATGACACTGGTAGCTTCAAAGGGTGTTGATTGCCATAAATTTTCTCCCTTCGTTAAAATTGTTTCTGGGAACCGCTTGGAACAAAACCTGAATACTTGAAGCTCTGAAATATGGATGGGCGCTCCACGAATTCTCCTTTTTACCAAAACTGTGTCAGGAAAACTACTTGGACAAAACCTAGATGCTTGCATCAGAAAAACCACTTGGGACAAACCTGAACGCCAAAAACTCTTAATAATGCTAACGATGATAAAAACCTCGTCAGGAAAACCACGTGGGACAAAAACTTGACCAGAAGAAAGAGTACAATGAAAGTTGTCGGATAATGGTGTTGGACACGCATATGCTTGTTTCGTTAAAACATTGAAAAGAAAAACCCCTCGGAACAAAACCTTGGCGAAGGAAAAAGATAACATCGCGATTAAGTCCAAAGGAAGATTCTACGAGTTTACTCCCCCTGAAATATAGCTTTCTTAAAGCGGTTGGTGGTGCAAACATTATACAGCTTCATAGACCGCTTTACTGGTTGTAGTTTATGGAGGATTGACTATCAGATCTTTGCATCGTGTGTACCAACGATATTGTACAACTCACATTTAGATCCTCCATCTATTGCACACCAAATTCTGGTGTGCCGCTTTAGCTTCAGACATAACAATGAAAGACTTCTTGTAAACTCGTATTTACCGTATAATCAATTTTATCCTTTAAAATCGTAACCTGCAAAACAAAAGTTATAACAACAAAGATAATGCATGCATCATATTCTAACATGGTACTTTTGGACCATTATATGCCTAGGTACGTGACAAATATATCATCTTCTACTTGAAGGGATCACACAATAATGATGTTAATTTAGTAGTACAATGAGTATTAAAAATTGGATATTCTAGTCTATACAGACATGTTTTATGCTAGCATGTTCTCGAACTTCAGGTCGAGATATATTTCAGTTTTACCGAGATCTCATGGTTTAGTTCCAGCGTGGATTTTAGCGATATTCAGGGCTCTTTAAGAATCCAAAAATAAAATCATTCAATTTATCTGGATTTTAGTCTTTTTCCAAGAACGTAGATCACACAAAAGATTGTTCACAAACTTCTCCTATTCCAAGTGGTGATTATGAATAAATTTCAAGCCTGACTTAATTCACGAGGTCAGGTGGTTGCCTGAGTCAGAAACTCGAATCCTTCAGGACTCAATTACAATCACCAATCACTATTCATAGCTAGATGCAATCTGAGTCCTTCAGGGACTATCATGCTAATGTACATCAACATTAGGAGAATACCTTTAGTTTTTTAGAACCAATCCTGGGGTTCAGCAGGAAACTCTCAAATCGCGCTTAAACCGATTGTATTACTCTCTCTACGCTTCATCTCAAACACCAACCTGTAATATTCAGGGCCACAATTTTATGGTGTGATTCGAATCCAAACTTTTCGCTTTTTAGAGAGATTCCAATCTCTACCTTAGTTTGAGGGTATTGGATTATATGCTTACCAATCACGATATCGATATTTCTCTGCAGAAGGGTACATAACCATTAATATAAACAATAATCGACAATCATATAGATCCCAAACATTTCTCTAGTGCATGCACATTCAATAAAAGTTTCACAGACTGGTACCAGCGCCACTTCGATAAAAAGGTATTATCTTCAATAAAAAGGTATAAACTTAGAGAATATGGATTATATTTGATATCTCCCACGAGCACTATCTTTAGCCTCTTCAAGAGCACTACATACTATAAAGTGATTGGATTCTCTTTTTATGAGGCATATACAATGCATTCGTTCAAGCTTCAAGGTTGTCTCAACTAATGACTTGGTCACTGCGAGATGTATGATTTAACCTGATGAGATAACTTCTCGTGTCTTCATCCTTAAGCAAGTGACAGACAATACTCAGAAAAAGCTATTGTAGCTCTATGTTTTGATCATGAGTGATCTCTAACACCTCAATTGCATCAAATATCTTGGTGTAAGAGAAACAAATTGAGATAGTTTCTCGCTAATTTCAAGTGGCATCCAGACTTTCTCTGATCAGGATGTACAAAAACTTAACTATATAACCTATCTAGTTGTCGACATTGCTCACTCCAACCTCTTGTTGGTGTATGTCATCTCTCTGACTTTATGAAAGAACTCTTTAAGTTTTTCGACATAACATATGCCATCTTCTGGTGGCAGTTTTTCTCCCACTGGCTAAGGTAAGAAAAACCTTTCAGGTTATCAACATATTTTGCACCAACATCTCTTGGTAACTTTTCTCCATATGATTAAAGTGGTAGAACCTTAAAGGTTACCAACCTTACTCACACCAACTGCTGGTGGCGCTTTGTCATGCCAGCTTCTGGTGGCATTTTAGTACTCCTGATCATGAGGGAAATATTAACATTTTATTTCTGGAAACTTCTGGTTCCACAAATTTATCCGATTTTTAAAGACAACTCTACTCATGATGATTTTTGGGTTTTAATTAATACACATATAAGGGTGTCCCAAAAAAAGTTGTAGACTCGAAAAAAGATAAAACGTTTCACGCCGTTCTTGTTACGGCTTACTTCCCCTAACATCGGGAATACAGTCTCATCTGAAGATATTACATGTTCAAGGTTTTAAATGTTATCATGAATCAAAACCAACAACATATATATACTGTTTGGAAGCGCCATAGACCAAACACGTAAATATGAATTTGTTTTAGGGTAAAATCAAATGTACTGCAAAAGAGTACTTTCAAGTAGGTTCGAGAGATCAAAAGGACGAGCCTAAAACAAGAATAGCCGTTCACGTCCTGCTTTAATCACAAAGGTGGAGAAGATAGGGTAGGTCTTAGGGGAGGGAACAAATAAGGTTGAGAAATATCAATGTGATAGGTAGTGTGTGAAGGAGAAAGGATTATCTCTGAGATGAATCGCTAATTCTGTATGTTTAGTTTCTCCTGACTTGATTGTCTTGTTTTTGAATGGTTGAGAACTATCTATTTATAGTTTGAAGGAGACACACTGATTTCTCGTAAGTCGTGGAAGTTAGGGAGAGGTGGAGAAGTGATGATTGTGGATATTGCAGTGGGGTGGCGTCTGGAAAGTAAGGAAGACCTGTCAGACCACTACTCCTCATCCTCTCAACTGCTCTGTAACCGTCCACTTCTTGATACCTTCTTGTTCATTGAGGTGGTGCCACCATGCACGATTGTTGTAGACCGTCAGACCAATGCCCCAATGAGAATCCCCCTATGTGTTGTATATGATATCTCGTGGAAATAATGGAGTCATTAGCCACTGTTGTTTTGATTAAGTCAAGTCAAGTCAAATGACTTGCTAAGTCAGTGAGGCAATTTGCGTGACTCACTGGATTGATAATCAGGCTGATTAGTGTTGAGTCCCAGAAGTTCAGTGGTCATGTACTTGCTTAAGATTAACACGACACATTTTAATGGCTAAGTATTAGCTCATAAGTGACTTAGCATAAGTTTAAGAGGCATTTGAGGCCAAATATTGTAGAGGGATTCTTAAGCAAGAAGACATATTAGAAAACCTCATAAGATTTGGTGTTAGACCAATATTAAGAAGAAGGGCGTATTTCTGAGGGAAGTAGCTAGCAGAGCTAGTTCTAGCTACTTAGCATAAATGATAATGTGCTAGCTCTTTTAGTATAAAAGGCTAATGCGCTAACGTCTTAGGAGTAAGGACAACATGCGTAGCTTCTAGTAAATATTAATTATGCTAGGGCTAGGAAGCTAGTGTCAAGGAGGTTCGAAGTTAGCACTTCAATTTGATAGTTAGCACTTCAATTTGATAGTTAGCACTAAAGTGCTAACTCCCATGCACTCGCGCTAAGTTGCTAAGTATTGTCGTGATTGGCTAAGGATGTATTGGGATAAAGATGCTAGGGGTGTGCGTACTAGCTAGGGACGCATCAGGCTATGGCTTAGGGACGCATCAGGCTATGGAGCTAGGAGCGCATAATAGTCATGGAGTTAGGGACACATCAGGTTATTGGAGCTAAGGGCACATCAGGTTATTGGAGCTAGGGGCACATCAGATCTTAGGGACGCATCAGGATAGCCGCTACTCAAGGACTCATCATCTAGTTGAGGACGCTGCCTGGGGACGCGTCAGGACGACCAGCGAAGTTTACGCCTTTGGCGCTAGGGTTAGGGTTAGCACTTTTAACGCTCAGGTTAATGTGCTAAGGTAGTGACGCGCTAGCTAAGGCCTCATCGGGCCAAGATTTTCTACCTAAGGCAATGTTAGGATAGTTGGAGCTTCTCAAGCGCTAGGGTTAGTGATAGGAAAGTTAGCACTTTTAGTGCTAGGTTTAGCTCTTTTAGCGCTATGGTGGCTAACTAGTGCCAATGTGGTGCTAAGCCAGATAGATGGTGCTAACTTGGCGATGATAGGATAAAAGGCTAGGGTTAGCCTAACTCAGAGGCTCAATGCTTCTTTTGAGGCAATGCTTCTTGATTGTGGCGCGTCCGAGAGGAGTGGCGCATAATTTGTGGCTTATATTTAAGCAAAGTGCTAAAGTAGCAGATTTGAGCTCAGAAGAGTAATTTGAGAAGCATTTGTTGCGAATGAAGCGTTAAGCTCGGATGTATTTTAGGGTTTACGCATTAGTTATTCCTAAATTTGACTGATGTTGTTGGAACATCGATGCCCTCAACAATTTCTTTTTCATTTGATCCAATAGTGTTCCATTAGATAGGAACAACATTCGAGGAAAGTTCAGGGAATTTAGTCGTGGAATTTATGCGACTTGAGACTAGTTCGATATGTCATGAAAATTATGAGTATTGAGAAGGCTGCAAGGCCAGTTTAGAATGTTTAAAGAGAATATGTACTCTTAATTCGCTTGTGGAATATAAGTAGAGATACATTATTCCATATTTTGTTATAGAGTTAAGCATATGCGCATAAATACGCACATATCCTTTTTATATTCCTACTGCTTGGCAAAGGGCAATTTTATAATACCATCCATTGCAAAAAACTCACCATCTACAGAAATGTAAGGTTGCTTCCCATAACAGTATTGATAGTACACAGTTGGTTGAGCAATCAACTAAAGATGCTTTACAAAGAACTCAACTATAGTCATGTTGAGTGTGCACATGTACTTTTAGTGCTCGATATAATACCAACTGAAGAAAAAGCATCAAAAGCATGTATATTTACCATAAAAAAATGGACTTAATTGGAGAATCCATAAAATGGGTATGCAACCAAACAATTTGCACAAATAGTTTGGCAAATACAATATTACGTGTTAATAAAAAATAAACAAGATATCATCTAATAAATGCGTCTATCAATTCTTGAAAGTATCAAAAATATTCCATAGTGCAGGATGAATAAACCCTACAAATATCAATCTAAATCCTCTGTATTAATATTGATGAATGAGTTACTAAAATGCTTATGTTTAGGGACGAAGCTATATATAACTCAGGATGGCTCCCGCCACCCCTAAAATTTTGGAATATCTATGTATTGATTGTTGATTTCCTTAGTTTTAGGAAAAAAAATCATAACTAGCCACCCCTAAAATTTCCTATTTATTAGTTTGTTAAAATCTCTTTTGACTTAAGGAGTGTATAATGAAAAAAACGTTCTCATAATCTTATCTAAGTGAACAATAAAACACGTTCCCACGTAATAGTGTTTGTAAAACACGATTCTCACAACTGTCTAACTACAGTATTTTAGGGATTTAATTGTAGAAAAATAAAAAAGAGAAATAGAACAACAAAACACAATAGTTCGGGGTATTTTTTTTCTTCTTCTTTTGTTACTTTAATAATTGAGTTGGAAAATAGATTTCACATAAACATCGTGAATTATTTTATTTCTTTCGTAATTAAATTTTAATGTTTGATATTTATTATAATAGGAAATTTTTTGATCGACCAATTAATGTTTTCAAATTACTAATGGCTAAGATTATTTTTTCCCTATAGAATATAAGTTCTTTAAAATTCTAAAATTGAATGAGAAGTGGTTTAGGGTATTGTTAATTGTTTTCCTTATTATTAATACTTTAAGTGTTTTTTTTATGGAAAAAAGAGGGGGTTAAGGAGACCCCAACCAACAGATAAGGATCCAGAAAAAAAAAGTAAAAGCCCAGACAGGGAAGGACTCAGTTACATGGATCAACCATTAGGCCCTGCGTTGTTGCTACATTTGCGAAAGTAAACTTTTCCAGCGGCATCTTCAGACACGATTTTCTTTAAGTCTTCGGCAAAAGAGCTTGGGTCAATAACCTCATACTCTCCAGTTGGATGCAAGCTAGCAACCCGGTCGGCTGCTCTATTGGCTTCTCTGTAGGTATTCTAGATAGAGCACATAGTGAATCTAGTCCTGAGGCGTTTATTCGACTCCCAAACGTGATGACAATACCACGGAGCCTTAGCTGACTCATTCAAGAGAAGATTATAGGCATTCATAGAGTCTATTTTGATAGAGACTCTGGGATAGTGTTTATTCACAGCCAGCTTAAGCCCTGCTTCCACCCCTTGGAGTCCATAAAGAGTTATATCCACAGGTCTTGTGCTTCCGGCAACTGGGTCCAAAGATTCTCCATTCTCATCTCTGATTATAGCCTCAAACCCAGCACTGGAATCTGTGAGAGAGCCATCAGTGTTGATTGCTACCTCCCCAGTATCAGGTTTTATCCAGGTGCAAGCTAGATGCCTAGTTACAGAGAAGCTTGAGTTTAAGTTCAACCTGAATGACAAGTCTCTGTTTTCATATTGTCAGGCATATTGCAAGAGCAGGATGCCATCTTTAGCTTAACTTCCTCCACAATTCTATAGTAAATCGGATCGGGTGAGAGATACTTCTGGGAGAATATTCTTTTGTTCCTCTCACACCAAATATGGTAGATGAACGCATTGAAACACAGCTTCCTAGTGGAGCCGACTGCCGACTGCCTCTGTACCTTTTAAGTTCTCGCACCAAATTAGTTGTTTAAGTTCTTTGTTTGACTGCGTGCTTCAATACATAGTTCAATGGTATGTATAGGATTCCATTTCCTATTTTCATTGCTTTTGCAGGATGTTAGTTTCCGTCCAATATTAAATTCCCGCATTATATACCTAAGCTATATGTGTACCATAAGGTTAATTTTCTCAAATTCAAATTTATGTGACTTCCATACTATTATAGGTACAAAAAGTGATTGAATTGTTCCATACAAATGGACGTGGATGGGTGATGAATTCTTTACATACTATTTTGTTGTGAATATTTTTAAAAAAATACTAGGAAGGTTTAGCATATATATTCATTTATTGATGATTTTTGAGACTTAAAAAAAACGTTGAGTAATGTTTTGATAACTATAAAATTAAATAGTGTTGATTCAAGGTTTTTGCTGAAATGATTGATTGGTAAAATGAATTAGCTTAGCCCCCTTACAAAAAAATCCTAGTTTTGTCCCTGCTTCTGTTAATACTAGTTATTCAATTAGATATCTCAGGAACAAGAAATACAATTTACACCCATATTCGACAGAAGCTTTAGGTTTTGTAAACAATGTCTACGAGTATTTTGCATCGTTCTATTCATCTTGATAGTGTCTAAGACAACCATGTATAAGCAGGAATAGTTCAAGGTCATCAAACTTCTGGCTAATGACAACGTGAGATTCGACTGTTTGAATCCTCATATGGGACACCCTATAAAGAGAGCCTTAAGCTTCTTTATAATTTGCTTCCAGCATAAAACAAATAGAGTAATAAATACTCTATAAAATGCACATTTATCATTTTAAGGTGGTAATTGCGCCGAGTATTTTCAAAATTCAGTAGATTTATTATGAATCTAGTAGAATATAATGCGTCAGTAATAATAACCTTCGTACCCCTAGGTAGAATGATACACGCTCCTTTGGAGCTGTCTATCATTTTTTTCGAATCCGAAATAATATTTCATATTTTTCTAAACCTCTACAAGACTATAAAATGGTTTGAAAATTTACGTTTTTGTACCGTTGTCTTTAAGGCATATATCTCTATCGTCTACTTAGTACTGGATAGATTACTTTTGGAATCTATATCCTGATAGACGAGAGAAAAATTATAAAGCCATTAACAGAACATTTTATTAAACTTGAGTTATTCTAGAACCCGAATTTTTTTGGCTTATTTTCTGGAATCCAATTATTCCATAAACCACTTCTGGGTTCAGATTTATGGATTACCACTGGAACCCATAATATTTTGAATTACTATAAAAATTCACAATTTCTATGTTGAGCCGCTTCTGGGGTCAACAACATCCATAATTTGCTTCAAGAATCCATTATTTACAAAAGTAGTCAAAACAGAATTTAAAAAAAAATAAAGAAAGTACATAAAAATATACATACATATGGTACTGACATACTATCAACAAATCTCCACTTTCATCACCTTAAATTAGGGTCGACGAAATATAACTTATAAATATGCATATGCACATTTTTATGGCAAAAATTGCATCAATATCAGTAAAAGATTACTTCAGGAACCACTGATCTAGACCGGCTAGCAGCTCGTTACAGATCACCTGTGAGACCGATCAGCTAGCGGATTGCGCATTATGAGTCCACATGATACCGCAGAATATTCCAGCTTCAGGTGGAATGGTTTCTAATTTTTCGGAGATTATTAGAGCCGGGAAAAATCAAATTTACGCCATCCATCAAGGATGCGACAATTTCTCTTTTTACCGGTATTAAAATCGGTTGTACCATAACAAAGAAACAAAACACGAAATTATTATTTAAATTCGTGGAGTCGCGATTCTCACATTTTCCATACTTACCAAAAAGTACAAATTAACATATATATTCTGCTAACATATATGCCTTAATTGATAGGTATGTACAAATTGAAACCTATCTTATTATGATGTCCTGATCACAACAAAAATAATATTAGATAAATACAAAGTTAAAATCATACTTAATGAAAATAAAATAGGAAAAGTTATAAAAGAAAAATAAAAATCCTCTTCGACAATCGTCGTTCTTCGTCAATTAATTAAAAAGAATCGACCTTAATATTAGGTTGGATCGTCACAACTTAGTAGAACTTCGATAAACTAATCTTCGATAAATTAATTACTTCGCTAAAATAATAAGTTTTCTAGTCATAACAAGGTTTGAATAGGCAAAACTTTAACTTAATAAATTAATAGTTTCGTTAAAGTAATAATTTTCTTTAGTCCCGTGACTATTAATTTATCGAAATTTTACTGCAGTAGAAAGATAAAAAGAGGGAAAGTTCTTAGTCTTATTACTTTCGTTACTTATTACAAAAGGGGCCAACTATGTCTTTTTATAGTACTCAACCAAAATTAGTCGGTAGAAAAAACTTCGATAAATTACCTGCATGGCACTACTTCTTTTAAATATAGTCCATAGTTTTATTAACCATAGTCCATAGTTTTATTAACCATAACCCATATTATTTATAATTTATAATTATTATTTTTTATTAACGATAACCCAAATCATAACTCATAATATATTTACTGAGCTAGAAATAACTCATAGCTTGTTAGATACTAAGTTAAAATATAACTTATCCAAATATGTTACTGATAACAAAAACCCTAATGATTTTAATTGTTTTTATGTTGGGGTTTTTAATTTAATTAAAATTAGCGAACATCCAAGTTGTCTGCTTTTTAAGTTTTGATCAATTTTATACGACTAATGTGTTGACTGATTAGGGATTTTGTTAAAACGATTAATAAAAATAAGATCTCTTATCAAAGTGTGTTGACTGATTAGTGTGTTGATGAACCCCAAAGCAGCCGACTTTGAGTTGAGTTTTGATCAATTTTGAGTCCACACATTAGTACGATCAGTGATGAAGAAGCGAGGGAACTACGTGCTGCCATGGAAAGAGAAGAATTGTGGAGACAAACTGCTGTAGAGGAGAATTCCAAGCATTTGGGAACCGTGAAACAACTAAAGGACCATTACAGATGAGACTCATCTGACTGCAACTAATTAGTTATAATCTCATCTGACTGCAACTAATTATCGATTTTAAATTAATATTAAAAACCCTATTAAATTCTCAAGTTGTTTGTAATATGACTGCAACTGTATGGATCATTACAGATGAGATTCAATATTTACTCCAACATATTTTTCTATGGGCGGATTTGATGAATGTTCTTCCATTTTTGGTCGAAAAATATATATTTTAAAACGGTTTTTAATGGGTCAATAAGTAGGAATATGGGTTATAATTCGTGGGTTACAAATCTAAACATATCACTATCCATCAACAAAAACTAACAAAACAAAATGTTTATAAAAACCCTATTTGAAATCAATTGTCTAAACTACCCTTCCTTAATTTTTGAGAGAGAAAATAACCACTTTCCCAATTCCACCCAATTCCAATAAATCAAAATCACCAGAACCAGCTCCTGAATCAATATCATCTTCATCCATATTATCCTAATCGTCATCATCATCCTCGTCATCATCAACTACATCACCACCAGTACCTTCAGAATCAAAATCAAAATCTGAACTTCTATTCTGAAGTTGTTGTTCATCATCATCAGTACATTTACTCCCTTTCCCACCTCCTCCTCCTACTATTAATTCAGATCTCAAATTAACTGTTTATTCTATTCTCATATCTGATTTCAGTTTTTGTAACAATTTCAACCTAACCTAAAATCGAAACAAATCACTGAACAAAAATAAAAAATGGTGAAGAAACAAGAGAAAAAGAAAGATAAAAAGATCGACAAAAAACTTAAGAAAACAGTGAAGAAACAAGATTTACCAAAAGGTAAATCGAGTTTCTTTGTTCTTCAGTGATTATTTATGGTTGAAAATCAACATGTATCAATGATTTTTGGTTTCATCAATAAATTTGCATAATTAGGTTTTATTTCTTATCATTTGTTTGTATCATAAATTAGGTTTAGGTTTCATCTGTTTTGAAATCACTGGTTTCATAATTATGTTTCAATTACATTTGTTTTCACCTTATTTATTCACGATTCAATTATGTTCAGTTTTGGTTTCATCATTTTCACTGTATGGTTGAAACCAACTATGTTGGTGTTTTTTTTACTTAATTGCTATTTTGATGGAACCGAAATTGGTTTCATCATTTTCACTGTATGGTTGAAACCAACTCTGTTGGTGTTTTTTTTTACTTAATGGCTATTTTGATGGAACTGAAATTGGTTTCATCATTTTCACTGTATGGTTGAAACTAACTTTGTTGGTGTTTTTTTACTTAATGACTATTTTGATGGAACCGAAAATGGTTTCATTATTTTCATTGTATGGTTGAAACCAACTTTGTTGGTGTTTTTTAACTTAATGGCTATTTTGATGGAACTGAAAATGGTTTCATTATTTTCACTGTATGGTTGAAACCAACTCTGTTGGTGCTTATGGTTTACTTTTGGTTTAACAACAAGGAAAAAAATAGAACCATATAGGTGCTTGTTGCATCATTTGTGTGCGGAGGCACCTTCCATAAAATCTTTGATACAAAAAAAAGGAACAACACATGAAGGCCCTTGTTGCTTGTCCATTTTGGCGTTTCTTCAAATAGTTCCACGAAGGCACACTACAAGAAGAAAAATTGAAGAAAATGACGAAAACAATTCAGATGATCTTAGGTTCATATTATAAGAGTGCGAAGCGTGTGAAACCAGATTGTTTTAAGTTAATGAGAGCAAAGAACATGATATTGCAGACCATACCAGAATAATTCGCTGTGATTTTTGGTCTACAAATGATGAAAGATGTAGATATAGCCAAAAATGATGAGCTGAAGATTAAGGGAGATAAGAAGATGAGGAAAACTGATATTCTGAGAGCTATGATGGAAACTGCAGCGGATGAAACCAAAGTTGAAGACTTCGTCAAGTTATTCGTCATATATCTCTTGGTTTCAATATTTGTCCCAAACAAAGGTGGGCATAATCTGACTTCAAAATACTTATACCAAGTATCTAAGATGAATAAGGTGTGTTGGCCAGATGTTTTCCATGAGTATCTAATTGAGTCTATAATAAAATCCAAACAAGTTGATGATGTATCTGGTTGCGTAATTTACCCATTGGTAAGTTAACTTTTGTTTCTTTTGATTCATTAGTTGTTTGTTTTTTATTTTTCCCGAGTTTGATTACTAATTTGAATGTTGTGTATTCTTTTTTTCAGTATTGGTTTGCTGAGATGTCAAACATCACCTTAAGACAGGATGAGCACGACATGTACGCAAGGTTCGCTACATGGAACATAAATGGAATATGCAAGGCAGTAGTGAATAATTTCAATGATCTTAGAAAAAACCCAGAAATTTTCTAAGCAATAATAGTTCTTGTTTGTTTATACTTTTTAATGTCTGAGACTTAAAAATTTCCATCATTTATTTGGTTCCACCTTATTCCAGATGAAAAAAAATGATGGAACCAAAAAAAGTTCCATCCTTTATTTAATTCCACCTTATTTCAGATGAAAAAAAATGATGAAATCAAAAAAAGTTCCATCATTTTTCTTGTTTTTTGCAGATGAATGTGGGTCACCGTCAGGGATCGTTCTTGCTTCCATATAATGAACAAGAAATACGTTTGGTCCAGCGCATAGAAGAAGAAGATATTCCTGTTGAAAAATATATTGATCGTGAACTGCAGGTTGGTAATAGAAATGATGAGCGTATTGCACGTGAACTGCAAGTTGGTGATGGAAATGATGACCGTACTGCAAGTGAAGATAATATTGGTGCTAGCAATGAAGAGCCTGCGCAAAATGAAGAAAATATTGTAACTGGAAATGAAGATAACCCTTACAAGGATAAATATCAGTGGGCGAGATTTTTGATTGAAAAGCTTAGAACTGTTGGTAACAATAGGCTTTCTGAAGAAGATCAATCAATACTGGACAAATATGATTCTGAGGAGAGGTTACAACCAGTGAAGGAGAATTACGTGAGACAGAAACGTAAAAGAGATGAAACAGAAACGGTTTCAAACCGTGAAGAAACGGTACCTGAAACGGTTTCGAACCGTGAAGAACAAGTGGAGGTGATATGTTAAATCTTAGATGTGTTAAATATGATCTTGTTTATTTGTGTGTGTTGGGTTAATGGTAGTTCCATTTGAATAGATTGGTACAAATTTCTTTTTTAATGAAACCAGAAAAGTTTCATTTGAGAATTATATTGAGTTAGATATGTTAACATTACAGGATATGATAAGCAAAGCTATAATAATTGTGGATGACATGATAGAAAAAAAAAATGTTTTGCAGCAAGAAGAAATACAACAAGATGCTGGCGATGTTGTGATTGAACCAGAAAATGATTTATTGGTTGGAGATGGTGAACAAAAGAAAAAGTCTGACAATGTTGTTTTCGAAGATAATGCTGAGGTGATAATTTACTTTGATTTGATTTGTTTGTTGTCAATGAATCTGATTTTTTGAACTCAATAAATCTTGCAGGTAGTGAATCTTCCCGAAGAAACAAAACAAGATGATGCAATGGAACTAAAAAAGGTTTTAGCACATGAAGTTCAGATTCAAGGTTTGGTTAAAGATTTTGAAGGTTGTTTGTTGGAACCAGAAAAGGTTTCATCATCTGAAGGCAAAGTTCACCGGCTGATTGAAGAGGTTTCGGAGTTAACTCCGAACACAATTGAAGAATTGAAGGTGGCTGAGCAAGTTGAATCTGAAATCAACAAAGCGAAGCAAGCGACAGATAATGTAATAAAAAAAGTTTTGGAGATAACTCCAAACACAGCTGAAGATATCAAGGTGGTTGAACAAGTTGAATCTTCTTTGTCGAAGACTGAATTGAAGAGTATAATAAAAGAAGTTTCTGAGTTGACTTCCAACACAATAGAAGATATCAAGGTGGCTGAGCAGGTAGAAATTGAAGCCAAGAAAAGTTCTTCGTCAAAGCCAGAAATCGAGATTGAAGTGTCAACTCAGGGTCCAATTGATGAAAGTTTTCTTCAACAAATGAAAGATGAATATGCAAAGAAGGGTTCTACATCAAAGCCAGAAAGTCAAGGCATGTGATACTACTCAGTTATACACATGGCAAAAGATGTAAATGATTTAGAAGATGATATGCCTCATTTCAGTTTGGGATTGATGCAAAGTGACAGTGACAAAGAAGATAGTGAATATGAAGACGTCACTCCAGAACAAAAGGTGAGTAACATAATATCAAGAATGAGGAAAAACAAAAGGAATATGCAAGCACCTGTTAAGATGCAGGATTATATATCTGGGGAAGTTAAGAAGAAAACAAGAAACACGAGTCGTTGTTTTAGCAGAAAGCACTCTAAAAAGTCGGAGAAGAAACAAACGGAAAAAAAAGGAGGTGGAGTTGAAAGCAATTGACAACTTGAAGATTATGCAGGTACTCGATTCAAATCAAAAACCGCTCGTGTGCAGATATTTTAAAATACATAATGAGTGGTAAGTGGCATTTATACTTTTCAGTTTTTTTGTTTCATAATTTCAGTGTTGAAACCAAAATGAGAATACATTTCTTTCAGTTTCTTTTCTTCTTCTTAATCATTAATTTGTTTTTCAACAATTTAACAACAGTGACATGGCATGCGAGAAAAAAGAGCTTGGGTTGTACATAACGGGAAGGAATATGAATAACTTGATAAGAAAGCGTAACGTCGTCGGAGATAAGATTGAATTCTACATGCTGAAATTGCAAAAGAACGTATCAAAAAAAAGAGTTGAAACCAGATGGTACTCTTAAGTACAAAAGAGCAGTTTTTCTAAGCATATATGTCTATGTAAGTTTCCTCTAAATTCTCTTATACAAGTGTTTTTCTGAAACCGAATTAGAACTTGATTTTTGATTTTTATTGAATTTCAGACATTATACTCAATCGGGCAAAATTGTCGCTCTGCAATTGAAGCTTTCATCGATAACATGGATTACAATCCAAATTTTATATTCGTTCAATTGCTCACAAAACTTGGTGAAAAGTTGTACCACTGGACATTGCTAGAATTTGATAATGAGACTGGAGAATTCTCTCACTACAACTCCATAGCTGAAACTGAAAAATGAATGCAGCAAAAGTGCTGAAAACATGAGGTGACTAATTCTTTCTAAGTCTGGCTGAAGACTTTAAACTTGGCACTTCTTGGGAGGTAACCCATGCTCATGCGACACGGTAATATCTTTCCTTAACTCATTTCCTTTGATTAGTAACATTTCTCCTTGTTCATATTTTTAATCATTCATCTTTAGAACATTGAGGACAATGTCAGATTTAAGTTTGGGGGTAAGGGAGAAACTTTTAAGTGCAATAATAAAACTCCAAAGTCTAGAAACTTGTGAACAATTCAGGATGACACTAACCATTCTAGGTAGATGGAAACTTATATTTTTTTCTATAGGAATTGGTGTTCCCAGTTAAATGGTCTACTCATAAAAGGACAGAGTTCAGGTGTTAGAAATAACATGATAGTTGTCATCATATCTCAGAGTCTATCTCAACCATATCACCTTCTCTTTTTATTTTTGTAATTTTTGTGTTTCTCTAAGTGATTTGGTGGGGCACCAGTATCGAATTGTTATCACCGCCAGGATGAAATAGAGTGTTTGAGATCAATCCCAATTCTTATTTAAAAAATAATAATGAAAAAAAAATCGAGTATTGACACTTCGATAGCAATATGTGTGTGTTCTCCCTGTCTCCGTCGCCTAAGCAAGCATGGAACGCAGGATCCATGGGAACTATCATGTAAGATGCTGATAAGAACCATGCGCTTGGATTCAATTTGATCCAATCATGTTGTCATTATATTTATAGTTGTTTTATTTTCAATAAATCGATCGCTGGGACCCTTGTATATACCAATTGAATCGATATTAGTATTACGATTAAGACCATGGATCTCAATCCATTAGGATTTATCCTGGTACCGACCTTCAAACAGATATGGAAAACACCGTTCACCTTAGTCAACATGCGAAAACTTCATCATCTCCATATACATATTCTAAATCTTTCCATGTGATTGAAATTTGATAAATTCTGAGTATTGTGGTTGAACGACTATCTGAGTAGAGCTTTGTTTTCTTATATATGAATTTTAGTATGCTTGAGTAAAAACTCGTCTACAACAATTGGACTCATATAGGGTAATGATTCTCAGAGCCGAAGAATTTAGTATGCCAACTAAATAGCTTGTTTAGTGTTTATCCTCAATTGTTCACGAGTAGTTAAAAATTTGAGTAAAGGTTTTGTGGGTATACCTCTTGTAAACCCTCACGAGACAAAACTCGTCCACTAGGGACACCTAGGGGTTTAAAGGCTTATTACATATGCTAAATGTAGTCGCGATTCCTGCGAAAGTGAGTTAGGATTTTATTTGCTAGATTAGATTTGCTCGAGGACTAGCAAATAGCAAGTTTGGGGGTATTTTATAGACACGTATTTATGTCTAAATTGTGCTCGATTATCTATTTTGTTAGTGATTGATTTTATACTATTTACGAGTTTTTATGTCTTTGTAGGTATTTTTGAGTAATAAATAATTGTGAAAAAATCGGCTTGAAAAGTGATAAAGGCACCCGGGAAAATTACTAAAGGCACCCAACAAAATTGATAAAGGCTTCACCAGTTGGATTGGGGGCACCAATTCTTTAAATTCAAAATTCAGAAATTGGCGGGAAAAGACAAGCTTTACGTGAAGAGTTAATGTGTAATTTTGAACCAAAGATTAAGGGATTTAAAGCGTGTTCTTTCTATCCCAAAGTGATTTAGCACTCAAAAGATAACATAACACGTCAAGTTTGAGTGATTCACACCGTAGAATTCGCTGGAAAAGCCAAGACACGCCGGAAAAGAAAGTTACTCTCGGATTCGGATTAACAAAGATTTGAAGTTGGATTTGGAGTGTTCTTTATGTTCTAATCGGTTAAGAAGAGTTATTAGGGTTCACTAATCTTATAAATAGCAAAGAATATCAATAAACAAGAAAGCGAGAGCAGCCGGAAAAGTTTCCAGGAAGAAGAAAAAATCTGCTGGTGAAGAACACATTAAGAACATAAGCTCCAGAGAACAGTCACAATTTCTGTTGCATATTCCTTTAGATTTCTGAAGCTGTCAGGAACCGTACTTTATTATTTCTCTTTACTTTTCTCTTCAGCAACACAGGAAACATTCTATGTAACGCTTATAAGCGTATCAAATCGTCTGTGTTACTTCTATATCATCATTGTAAACATGTTCTTCTTTGCAAATCAACCGTTTGTGTTAATGTCGAATGAACTTCAAACACATATTGTGACGAATTGGTGACACTGTATTCAGGACGCGCATCTTGTTATTGTAGAGCTCAGTTTCAAATTATGGACATAAATTTTCTCGCCACTTCAATAAGGTTGCACATTCCTCGCGACGTACATATATATTATTCATAAGCTTCACTCTGATCTCATCAACCATGATGGCTATAGGCTTCTCTCTCTCTTCAAGGATCCAACTATTGAAACTCTCAGCGATATTCGAACACAACCTACCATAACGACGACCTGGGAAATAAACACTTGCCCATTTATCAACCGGAGCTCTACTTAGATAATCTTGTAGCTTCTGATTTTTGACCTGCATCAACTTCTCCCGGTTTTCTGAAAAATCTGTATGTGTATTAGCATACGCGCATTTTTTAAACAATCCCAACACATAATTGTTATAAACCTTATTGGCCTTCGGCAAGAGATGTATTGATATTGTTCTTCATATCCCAATAACACCAACCATGAACAGCATCAGGGAATACAGCAGAAATTTGATTCACCAAACCACTACCTCGATCACTCATAAAAGTAAGCTTTTTGCGCAAAGGAGAAAGAAATCTATTCAAATTCTCCAAAAACCATTTCCAATTTGCGTCATTCTCCGATGAAACCACATCACAAGCTAAAGGATAGATTTCTGAAACAGAACAGGAAAAAATGTCTCAGCATATAAAAATAATGAAACCAACAAAAACAAATAGAATGTTTAAGAAACTTACTGTCATTCCCGGTTAGACCTGTTGCTGCCATGATATGACCAAGGTATTTTCTCTTCAAATGGGATGCATCAAGGAATAATAAAGGACGACAATAATTGAATCCACGAATGCATGCTCCGAAAGAGATAAATAATCTCTGAATTTTTGAGTCACATTTTCAACTTCCAAAACAACAGGAGATCCGGGATTGATTTCAGTCAATTTGTTGGTATACAATTTCAAGTACATAAATGATTTCTCGTTCTCTCCCCATGTAATATTCAATGCATGCCTCTTCCCTGCATATGCATAATAACGACTAATGTCAAAGTCATACTCTCTTGTAAACTGATTCATAATATCCTTTGTCTTCTTCTTTGGATTCTGTTTAATATCTTCGAGAATCAAGCTACTAATTAGTTTCTTCGACACATGTGGTCTGTTTGCAACTCCACCACAACAAGTATGCTTCTTATTTAACTCCTTGATAATAAAAGGACTACCTTCAACACCATCAATAGAAACAACATATATATACCATTTATATTTCTCTTCTTCCTTCTTAGCACAACATGCACCAATCCTCAACTTCTCATTCCTTGTCGTCTTGAATGAATACCCAGATGATGCATGATATTTCAACAAATCAGAACGAACTTGATGAACACCTATCGTAAACACCTGAATGACACCCTGAAAAATGCCTAACCAAAGCGCAAACTTCAAGGTTCTTTAACTTTATTACGGACATCATAATCAACTAAATTTGTAAGTTCTTCATGCTCGAAAGGTATAATTCCTGAACTTCGTGGCTGCTCAAAAGGTATGATTCCTGAACTTCATGGCTGCTGAAAAGGTATAATTACTGAACTTCCTGAACTTCCTGAACTAGAACTAGAACACTCATCTCTATGCTTTACATGTAACTCAAGAGATGAAAGCTTATTAAACAAAGTAAATAGAGCAGCCGATTGGAGATCAAAATTACACTGATAACCTTTTGTTGATCGCAATTATGTGGAAAATTTCTATAGAAAGAAGAGAGAATTGACACCAACTTGAACATATACTACCCTTCAAATCAAAAACATATGTTGTAGACCAATACAAAACGATAATATATCCTCTTTGTGAGATATAACCGCGAGAACATATTCCATAATCTACAGGACAAAGTATGAAACCAAAAAAAGTTTCACTGGATGTGAATATCAACAACAACAACAACAACAACAACAAAATTTGAATAAGAACATCAACAACATAACCAAAAAAATCGTAAAAACAAATGGATCTGAGTTTCATAATCAACATAAACTCGAAAATTCAAACAAAAAAAAATCGATTACCTAAAAAGTTGAATTTCAGTCTCTGATGAATGATTCAACTAAAACAATAGCTTGAGCCGAATGAGAATATGATCAAATTGGAAGGATAAACTGTAACTTCAGTTGGATTCTTCAAACCATTACATAATCTCACTGATGAATGATTCGAAGAACAAACCGAAAAGTTGTATTTCAGTCTCCGATGAATGGTTCGAAAAACAAACTGAAACTGTAAATTCTTTTCTCCACTTCAGTTAAACTGAAACGAATACCAGATTTGCTCTACTCTTATTCAATCAATTTGAACCTAAAAATTACTTTCTAAGTTGCAAATATTGATTAAATCGGCGTGAATATTTGAATTTTAGCATTGAAACCCTAAAAAGAGAAAAAAAACCAAGATCGGAAAATGGTTTCTAGGAGATCTGTTTTTCTCTCTGAATATTTTTCGATTTCTCTCTGAATATTTCTCTCTCTCAAAGAAAAAACGAAGATCCGTTTTTCTCTCTCTCAAAATTTTCTTCCGTCAAAAACTTTCCTTTCAAAGGCTTAAGAATATATAGGGAAAGGCATGACTGACATTCTGAAAAGTAAAAAAAAATAAATTCAAATATAATCGTTTGAAATAGGGTTTTTGTATCATATTTATTTCAAATGGCTTTTATTTGTAAAAAATAATATAGGAGGAGTTTTTGTAAACCAAACTTGATCATCTTGGTGTTTTATTACTAATTTTTGGTTATGGATAATGATAGAAAATAGTCAACCTAAAATTATAGTCAAAACTAATTGAACAAAGTCAAACGAATTATAGTTGATAAAACTATGAGCTATTTTAAGAGAAACCAAAAATCAATGACTTTTATATATATCCATAATCAAGATCATCTCCAAAAAGAATGTTTATCCTAATCTTAACCAGGTCAAAGCGGTGGTCAGCCACCTAGCATAATATGTACGCAACAAAAATATGAAATTTGATGGCACGTATTAGCTTTATTGATTTTCACTAAACTTGGAAGTATGCCCTCTATCACTTGTTTTTCGATCATGCTTCTTTTTAAAGACGTTTGATTGTGTGTTTGTTGTCAGGCTGGTTTGATACTGTTTTTCGACTAACAAGAGTCAAGACCCCTCTATAATAAGAGTTGTACAGTCGTCGGCTATTAATACCACAACCTGAGCTCAGAATTAGACAGAATCCTAATTTCTAGGGATCGAAAAAACGAGAAAAAAATGTATTCGACCAATTATTATTTTTTGGTAGTTAACCCAATTTAAGACCAACGCGAACCTTATTTATTCTTATTCTGAAATATGTTTGAGAACTCTCAGAAGCAAAAGAACTTTTAGCAAGTTCCGTACCATCACATGCTATCAGGTTAGATTAGTACAACAGGTGCTACTTGGTGCGAAAATGCTCCATCATCTATCACCACCGGATATGACAACAAAAACATCATCCAGGGACCATTTTTGAGGTATTAGCTTCTGTTGAGGATTAATTACAGCACGGTCTGCGGTAGAGAGTCGATAACCAACTACGATCTCTTGTCTTTGTTGTCCTCTACGCATTATATCATAAAAGCACAACTCTTCCTGATCGTAGAGATAAAATTCTGCTGGTCTTATACACATTTCACTTCCCTGTAACGGAAATTGGCAACATTCATTAGTTAATTATAATGAGAAAATCATCTAATTGTTCTTGAGTTTGAGGAAACACTAGCTGAACTTGCAGGTGCTGAAATGAGTTTGTTCCTGATAAGCTAATTCAAAAAAGAAATATGAATGTACCTCTTCAGCAAAGAGTTCCTCGAGAACCCGATTGATCTGTTTGTCTTCTGCCACCATAGCCAGTGCCATGCTCACAAACTCATTGGATAACACATAATCACTGATTCTCGAAACAGAAACCAAGTTCCTTGTTCTTGAATCCAGAATCTCACTGATGATTATTGATTTATCCGAAGCTTGCTGCATTTCGCGGATCCAAGAACTATGAGAGAATCCAACATGCCGAACAGAAGTTGATTTTGCTTCTTTATACGGTAACCTCTTGGACTGATTTAGTTCAACATGCAAAAGGCAGACTTTTTAGTAATAACCGAGAAACAGAAATACTGTTTCCTAGACATGGCACTAAAAGTTTTTCAAAAGAAAAACAAAGATGGAGTATATAGAGAAAGACAACCAAGCACTTATCAAAACATAAGTTCTTATAAACTATCACTAATGCGTAAAACATGGTTTCCCGTGTTATTGTATGAGAAACGTTTGAAATTGAAAGCATAACAGGACAAACTCCATAAGGTATTCATTAATTTCCAAACTAAACTAGGTTAGCAGATCATACTTAAATAATGAATACACACTAGTACCTGAATATCTCGGATGAGGAGAAGAGTCGCAAGAGATCTGGAGTCAG
Organism: Papaver californicum; assembly: GCA_023531435.1. Taxonomy (NCBI): domain Eukaryota; kingdom Viridiplantae; phylum Streptophyta; class Magnoliopsida; order Ranunculales; family Papaveraceae; genus Papaver; species Papaver californicum. The sequence goes on from JAJJMC010024384.1 coordinate 459,253, forward strand.
AATGTACAATGGAATCCTCTAAAGACTCGTCTGCAAGAATTAAAATCTGTTTGCTTAGTGTTAGTTCAACTGTTGGATAAGCATATCAGAATAAAAAGTAAATACACATGCATACAATGACATGTAAAATAAGTATACTTCAGCGAATATAACTTAATAATTAACGAAACAAAGGCCACCAACTGGTACCAAATTATCGGCCATGTACAAGTAACAGAGAAAAGAAAGGCAAAGTTCATCTTTTGAGGAGAGATTTTACACTTACAGAATCAAATGTCTCTAGAGGAAGACTCTCTAGATGTCGCCGGATGACAGCATTTCCGTACGTATGGACAAGACTTAGGTTTGCTAGTCCAGAAATATCTAGTCCACCATCAATGAGCTTCCTCTCTCTTTCTTCAATTGGAACCTCATTAAACATCCATAATTCTGAACCTTGAGCCAACAATGCCTCTAACACCTAAAAAATGAACATAAATTATCAAAACTTTTTATGCAAACATAAATTGGTATTTTCGTAAAAAAGGCTAACAGAAAACAGAACCATATAAATTTTTATGACATGAATCTGACGAAATCAAGAGCTAAATAAATACAAAATTACCATGATCATATCATGGATGTCACGACGCCAACCACAGAATAGTATCTTCTCTGGATATTTTGGAGGGGTAAAAATCTTAGGGAAAAATCCACAACGTACCTGTAGCATGCGGAAGAGATAAACAAGACTGGCAATTAGTAATTTAGTATCAAATCAAGACAGCATAGAACAGAGAAGTAAACAATTGAGCATTAGGTGAAAGAAGATTATAGAACACTATTTTCTCCTTTTCGGCCTCAAGACATATAGTCTCAACTCACAGTTTCCCCTTTCATATTATTGAGCAATTTCACTATTATATGTATGACCAGACTACATCCACCATTAGTAACTGGCCCAACAATGGACCCTCAAGTATGATGAGATGCCAACTGAGCTACTGACAGTATAATCAAGGAAATCTGCCAGTGGGAATGAGACCACAAATTCCAATATGGAGCTGACACCAAGCAGAGCTGAGCTAGCAGCTTTATTTGTGAAAAGTTAAGTTCTACAGAAATTTAACATTATCAGTTTACCCAGCAGTTTTTCCTTGCAATTGAGGCGACATGTCTTTCTAAGTATAGACTATGTTTCTATTATTCCACACACTGTCCCATTAGGTCAACACCCCAAACAATGCATCTAATATTAGGATGCAGTTCTCCTCCTACAGCTTCTTTGTGCTCGGCTGCAGAATACTGTGCTAGTTAACAACCACACCTAATTTTTTTCTTTCATGCATATGTAGGTATGATGATTCCCAAAAATTTACCCGTTGGCTGTAAATTCAGATTTCTTAAGATATTGACTATCAAATATGTTGGTAGCCTCACATTTCGAGCTACTTAGTTAATCACAAGCTGTGAAATGCGATGTGATCTTTTGCGACACTTTATGAAAATAAAAAGAGAAACTGTTTTGAGCTCTGTTTCAGAGTCTCATGCCTCTTGTTGTGGACTAGCTGCCACACAATCATATATCAATTAATAACTTATGTGTCCAGATAATCCTATACAATCAGTTGATTCAGTTCCACAAACAACATGGTACAGGAGGACTAATCAATGCAAATGAGATGTTATAGCGCAAAGATGTCAGACCATGTTCTACAGGTGCCTACACGCGAAACAAGATTTTGCATGAATGATCTAAAAGACATTTATGATAACTAATAAACTACTACTTCAGAATACAGGTGAAAGAATAAAAACCTCTGGTATGGGACCTGGGCTATACGTATCATCATCCTCAGCTATAACAAGGATTTCGTCACCTTCTTTAAGAACATAATCATCATCTGGATTAAGAACAATCTTCCCGCCATTTGCAGCAACCTTAACTCCACAAGGTACTGAATGAAATTAGCACATCTTCAAAGCATAAACCGTCTAACTGTGGCCACCTTTTGATGTAAAACTCTGCATTCTCAAATCCTAAAATGTCCTCCCATATCTGCAGAGCAAACAAATTCTTGCTAAAACCATGTGTCATTATTGAGAAGAAGCATACATTCGAATGATGTTCATGTATTCAACTGCCATGAATTTAGTATCAGTGTGTTCAGTTGAAAGGTATTATCAGAAGCCCCTGTTTGCTAAAAATCTCAACAAAAAGAGCTGATGACCACCTCATTTCCATTAAATCGTTAAGTATGTAAAATAAGAGAAGGAATCAAGTTACTGTAGCTAAGTAGTCAGCAAAAAGCAGAACTGTAAGCTATTACTATATTGGCAAATATAGGATATCTTTATCCCGTAGACTTCTGCAACTATTTGCAAAACATAATGCGACAAATAATGAGAAGATCGGAAGAGAAAGTGCAACTCAAATATTCCAAGAAATAGTGCATCCAGACAAATCTAGTGCGGCTGGAATGCCGTTTGTGACACAGATCACTTCCAACTATCAATATTAGCTGTTTCTGCTGAAAAGGACACTGAACTTAGGACTATTGACTACTCTATGAAAAAATTAAGATCCAGTCAGATAAATATCAAGGAAAAATGAAAAAGGGGCCTCTCAGTCTGATGCAGGTAATTTTCTGAATCAATGTGATTCCCTCTTTCCTCAGTAAGTGTATAATGTTTACCGAAGAATAAAGATTTGAAAATAATATAGATTAAATATTATATTTATCTAGACGGGCATACTTGTTTACAACTAATGTCTGTCATTAACACTAGTCTTTTTGACTAACCTGTGCAAGTCCAGGTTGGAGAGCACATTGAATCATCAATCGCCCAATCACATCATGAGCAACTACTGTTTCGATGACATCTCCTCCAACAAGCTTCACCAATGGTTCATTGTCTAGATCGCTCATCTCTACGACAACATGACCAGACAAACCCTCTTTTACTCCGCTGAGGCTCAGCACAACTCGCAAAGCACGTGCATCGCTCTGATCAGAGAATACAATTAACAATTCTCAGAAATAAGGTTGGTGTGGTTATTGATGGTGATACATATGCAATTTCATTGATAACCACCAAATACTGACATAGGATGAGCGAACCTGGTCTGCATTTTCATCTGATGCCAACACTATTATTGCACGTGCCTTTGAAACTGAAACCTACAATAAGCAAATGAAAAACCGTATGAATCATAAAATACTTAACCAAAACAAGTGGTGGAGAAAATAATACTGCATATAAAAACCATAACTTATAAAGTCAGACAGCTGTCAGCTAGTTCACCTTTTTTAAATCAGCCAATATAAGAGGACTCCCACTTCTGCAGATGACAGAGGTACCCATAAAATCAAACTCTAACTTTGCTATATCCATCTCCATTTCTTCCTTGTCTCTTTCTGCAAGAACCACAACAACGCCGCCACCAATGCTCTTATTTGCTATTGCCAACTGCTTCAGAAGTGACCCCTGTTCAGTTAAAAATAGAAATACTTTTCAGACCATCTCCTAAATTCACCAGAGCTTTGGTATGTAAACTGGGAAAAACTCATGACCTCAAGGTTGTAAGAGCTTATCCTTCCTCTTCAATCAGCGAATTAGAAGCTGAAAGGTATCCCTAGAGCATGAAGGGTAAGATGAACTGAATTAAGAAAGAAACGGATAACTAAAAAAGTATGAACTCTAAATATGTAAAGGAAGGTACTAACTGCATAGATCACTCAAAAAATAACTGCAACAATAATATAGGCTAGAACAAGGATGTGAAGTGATCAGGCAGAAAGGTTTAATGAAGAAATTTAGGATAGTTTCGAAGAAAAGATAGATTATCTCAACATTTACAACATTTGCCAGACGTATTAGCAATAGGCTCCAACAGGGTGAAAGGAAGGCCTGGAATTGGGATATATAGAACACAAGTTGAGAAACTTACAATAAATCCTCATCAAAATTAACAGATGATTGATGGTTTATACTAAATAGTCCCTTAGATACAGAGGCTCCAGACAGGAATACATGCTTTTACAATAAATGGACACATGGGCTACAGGTGTATATAATTTGTTAGTTACGATGAGAAAGGTGGCTATGAAGCCCTGCGGTATACTAATGCAAACTGACATCAATGAACCCATTATATTGAAC
>JAJJMC010024384.1:463795-597111 GCA_023531435.1 Papaver californicum
GAAGAAGATGAAGAAGAACGAATGGGATTCTCTTTATTAGTAGTATCAATACTTACAGTAGCCGCTCGATTTTGGACTCGGATAGTAGATAAAGGAGGTAATTCATTATTTCTAAAAGATTTAACTGTTTTAATCTTAATTTTACTTCTAACACTATGAGGACCAAGAAAAGATGGATAGTACCAATCTCTATCAGAATGTACTACCAACACTACGATTCTTCTCTAATAAATCATCATCAATAATTGAATTCCCAGTTACTGAAAATCGATTCGCAGCTGGAAGAGGAGAAGTTGAGATACGATGTGTTGGAGAAAATTGAGAAGTTGATAATGATGAGGATGAGAAATTACTTGTTGAAGTTCGAAATTCATCAGAAATAGTTCTTGATTTCTTCAGTAATGGTCTTCTTTCAGATTTAATAGGAGTGTTAGGGTTTGAATCAACATCACTGTTAGACATTATGAACTCAGTTCCATTAGGATTAGGGTTTTGATTGAATCTTCATTGCGATTGAGTGAAATTAACTCAGATTGGGAATTTAGTGATTCTTTTGATTTTTGAATGTTTTTTTAGTGGGGAAGAAAGAGGAGAATATGGGAGAAAGTGAAAGAATGGAGTCGAATACTGTAGTTGTGTAATGCTGTAGTGGTATTTGTGTAAATTGAGCAATCCAAGAAATGCTTTCGGACAAATACACGTGGGTTAATGGGTGACACGTTGGATTCTAGTGTTGTTGACTTTTTCTGTTCACCTGCTTTTTATTTTGTTCACCTCTCCACGAAACATGATGCTGCAAGCTGCAACAACGTAATTCAGGGCCGGCCCTGACATTTTTGTGCCCCAAACAAAACCCAAAAAATATTATCCCCTTTCATTAAAAAAAATCTTTAATTAGAAACATAAGGTGGTCTATAAGGTGGGTTAACATCATTTCATCACATATATAAGTCTCGATATATATTCAGTTCCCAAATGTTTCAATAAACATATTAAAATTCTCAACTTGTACATATATCGAGCAAATTACAGTTCAAAAACAAAAAATAGTAAAAGTTCAATTTGATTCATAATAATTCAGATCGTCATCTATTGAAAGTTGACTCTTCTTATATTTCTAGATGTAAAATCACTAAGTACAATTTTAAAATCAACTTGCATAATTAACCATATCTATTTCAATTGCTAACATAGACAATCCTATTAGTCTCTCTTGTGACATAGTTGATCGAAGATAAGATAAAATTAACTTTAGCTTCGAAAAACTTCTTTTCGCCGACACAACTGTAACTAGAATCATGAGCAATATCCTATAAGCAATCCACGTATTTGGGTAGCAACCATCTATTCTTAGTAAAAATTGTAAAACTTCAATTGGTTCATCACACATCAGGTAATGCAATTCTCATGACTAGTAATTCCATATATAACTACCTAACATCAATATCACTAGATGTACCATGCTTCAAATACCCTTCAAGTGCGACACATGACCTTATCAATTCATTCTCACTCATAGATATTAACTTGCTCAAGTCATACAAAAAATCAAATGTTTCTTAATACATTTGAAATTGTTCAAATCTGGCTTGGAATGAAGATATAGCATTGCCTATAAAAAGTAATTTATACTAAAAAATTCTTCACCTGATATTGGTTGGGTAGTGAGAGTGGTACGAACTTCACGAAATATAGGTACAATGTTCATTGCACTTACAATCTCCTTGGCTTCGTCCATTGCCTTTTGAAACCCATTTATTCTATACTCTTTACAAAAATCAATAAGACCTTTTCTTTGTTCTATATCAACACCAATATCCATATTTTCGGATTGCAACGATTTACTTACAGTGTTAACAGCAAATAAAAGTTTATACCCGATTATCAAGCTAACATAAAATTCAAAATTATGCATATCAAAACTTACTAGGCTCTCAGCACTACTGACTTCTTGAGAAATAGTGGATGAATCTCGCAATTTCTCTAAAGCTTTCTGTATTTTCTGGAGCTTGGTATCTTATTGGTTTGATACTTGCTACACGGCTTTCCACCTAGTATCCGACAATGATTATGCGTCAAACCTTTCTCTCCAATCTCTTCTTTAAACACATCCCACCGATTAGTTGAAGCTGAAAATAGTGTATAAATACGTTGTATGGATCCAAAAAAAAAAACAAACTTGCTTTAGAATAAGACTTAGCCATATCACAAAGTATGAGATTTAGACTATGACAAGCACATGGTGTGTAGAGTGCTCTTGGATTAATCTCGAGTAATCTTGCTTGAACGCCTTTATGTTTTCCTTTCATATTTGCTCCATTGTCATATCTCTTCCCTCTTATATCATCAATATCTAAGCCAAGATTTATCAATGCATCTTGGAGTTCAAAAAACAAACTCAATAAAATATTCTTCAATTCTTGTTGTTGAAACATCTACGCACCTGATTATAATGGACATTTGTTCTCTGCGAGAAACATCTGAAGTACAATCAAAAATAATTGAAAAGTATTTGGCTTCGTGGATTTTTTTGACTATAAGCTTTCTTGTTGCATCTGCAAGCATTGAAATCAGTTCATTATGAATCTTGTGGCTAAGATAATGATAACGCAATTCATTCTTTTCAATGCTCTTAAGGTGATATTTTAACACGGGATCATAGTTTCCAAGTAATTATATGAAGCTTAAAAAGTTACCATTTTTCTTTGTTTAAATTTTCTCATTATCTCCACGAAATGCTAAACCATTCTTTGCTAGAAACAACACGCCGTCCATCATCCTCTCTAAAACATCTTTATAATGTGTTTTCTCTTTGTTGATTTGTTCTTGTATTCTTTTGTCAATCATTTTTTCCTTTCTCAATCTTAGTTCCAACTTAAGCCAATCCGATATACAACCAAGATGCTCTCCACTGTTTTCATGAGCTTTAAGTCACTTAGGTTATGCCAATTATTGAAACCAGTAGTGCACAACTGAAAATTACTTTCCCTTTTCTTGAAAAATTTACAACAAAAACAAAATACCTTGTCCAAAGATGTCGAATACACCAACCATCTCCTATCTTGTTTCTCAAAATTGCTCATTCTCCGAAAGTACTAATAGTTAGAGAAACAATTGTCCTTGGCATCTCTAGGGAATACAATATTATCAACTCTGACAGGACCCTTCTTTACCAAAAAGTCAACAAGTTTTTTATCAACTGTGTTCCAATTACCTGGATCAAACATGTATGTATGTCTAGAATTTCCAACTTCATTCGGTTCTGCCTTTGTGTTTACATTATCCTCATTTCCATCTCTATTATCACCATCAACGGCTTCATTCTCATTGTTCACATCATGCTCCATCATTCCCATTGAGATCATTCATATCATAATCATCATTTCCATCATTCGCACTGTCATTCAAACCATTATCAGCACTTCCATCAAACTCATTGTCATTCACACCATTGCCAACAACACCATCATTCACATTCCCCTCATTCATACCATTATTAGCAGCAGCATCATTCTCATTCCCCTCATTCATACCATTATCAGTTGTACCATCATCTGCATTGCCCTTATTCTCAACTATTGGTTGCTTCCTAATCAAAAATTTATCAAAAGAACCTACATAAGGTTTAATAGATTCCAATCTCTTATCTTTTTTCTTCCTATTTTGACATCCGGAAGATTGTTTTCTTTTCGGACCCATACTTGCAATTGATCAAACACATATATTAAAGTTTAAACAACAAGCAAAAAAACAAAATGCCCAACAAAAAAAAAAAAACAGATATGTCCCTAAATTGTAATTCTATAAATAATCAAAAAATTATTTGGATCATGTAATTAAAATACATATACGTGATCATTAGATTATTCATTTCAGAACATTGGAAAACATTAATTTGATTAAATTGGGCGTTTGAGGTTTTTGCTTTAAAAATACAATTTAGGTTTACTAATAGAAAATAAAAAGATTCAATTGGTTTACTGATACAATTTAGGTTTACTAATCTATTATATATCTTCATGAAATCACTCACCTTAAATTAGAGGTGCTGGCTGTGGTGAAGCTCTGAAAGAAACGGGAAGGAACAAGGAAGAAAGAGTTCTGGAGAGTGGTGGAGACATAAATAACGATGAAATTTTTTGTTTATGATTTTCTATTGTAACTTATTATATATTCACTACTAAACCATTCAACTATATCTTTATTATCTTATGCCTCCTATTTTCTTAAGAACATACCCTTATATTTTCTTTCTAATCATGGTTTACTTTTTTATTTTTTTCGGACAACATAAAACCTCCCTTACAAAATCTTTTTTTTGTTGTCTTGCTCCCCCAAAGTAAGGCTTTGTTAGCCTTGCCTCAGGGTCGGCCCTGATGTAATTGGTAGTATGGGACTCCAATACAATTCGATGGGTATAAACCAATTGTTGTCTTATAATGTTCCTCTCAATTACAAATGCAGAAGATAATAGGATCATACCATACGGTGCAACAGCCAACAGCTTATACGCCAAGTAGTACGAGTAGTTAGCTAATGTCATCAATCGTATTCGAAGGTATGAGATTGATTTTGGCTAGTACTGTCCTGTATTTGGATTTAAATGATGTTAAGAATCCAGATCAACCTTGTATTGTATGATACCCATTTATCTTGTGCAGTTTTCGCGCGACCGGACTCCTGCTAGCAGCTTGTTTCCTAGTATATGGCATTGGCAGTTATCAATTAAAATCTTACCATTTTTTGAACTTGTAGTGCGGATCAGGATGCACTTTATTTTAGAAGGTTGATATAGGGCTCCAAAATCCTGGAGGGGCTCCTCTAATAAGAAGAAATAGAGACATTTTGAAGTAAAATTCAAAAACCCCTTATCCATAATACTTTCACAATGCCTAAATCACCCATGATTAATTAATCTTAATTACATTAATTAATTAATAAATTAAGCTAATTATGATTAATTAAACATAATCTTTTACTTAATCAAATGATCTGTTTTTTTTTTTAATTTGTGTTTGGTGGAAATTTAAGAAAATTTTATCGTTTTTTTTTTTAAACCCTAGATTTTGATTAAATAAACCATAGTAGCATTGAGTATACCTCTAGCTTAAACTCTTGATCTTTTTATGGCTCAAATTTGATGAAATCACGATTTGAAAGATTGATTTTTTGTTATTCAGAGAAACTTACGGTTGGGTTTCATGTCGAACCCAACCGTAACACCAAGAACCCCCAGATTTACGGTTGGGTTTTCAACCAGACCCAACCGTAAGTAGAAGAAAATGAAGAACACCATTTTTTTCCCATAGTTACGGTTGGGTTTTCAACCAGACCCAACCGTAAGTAGAAGAAAAATGATGAACACCATTTTTTCCCATAGTTACGGTTGGGTTTTAAGGCAGAACCCAACTGTAACACATCCTTTTGAGCATTGATTTTTTTTTTTTGTCAAATTTGAGTTCTAAAATCAAAATTTTGAAATAATTCAATCATTTTAACTAGATTGAAGGTAAATTGGGTCATTCAAACAAAGAAAAACCGAAAAACACACAAGTTAGATAATCCAAATTTGTGTTATCCAGTAGAATTTACGGTTGGATTTTGGCTTATAACCCAACCGTAACTTATTCCGTTAATTTTTGTTACAATTTCAACACAGGGTTACGGTTGGGCTTTTCCTTAAAACCCAACCAACACATCCTTTTGAGAATTTATTTTTTAGGTCAAATTTGAGTTTTAAATTCAAAATTTTGAAATTATTCAATCATTTTAACTAGATTGAACGTAAATTGGGTCATTTAAACAAAGAAAAACCGAAAAACACACAAATTAGAGAATCCAAATTTGAGTTAATAGTAGAATTTACGGTTGGGTTATGTTAAAAACCCTACCGTAACTTATTGTGTTAAAGTTACGGTTGGGTTTTAAGCCAAAACCCAACCGTAAACCTGGAACATTTTTATTTTGCCAGAGTTACGGTTGGGTCTTCAGCCAAAACCCAACCGTAATAATCCTTTTGAGCATTGAGTTTTAAGGTAAATTTCAGTTTTAAAATCAAAATTTTGAAATTATTCAATCATTTTAACTAGATTGAATGTAAGTTGGGTCATTCAAACAAAGAAAAACCGAAAAACACACAAATTAGAGAATCCAAATTTGAGTTAACAGTAAAAGTTACGGTTGGGTTTTAAGCCAAAACCCAACCGTAAATTATGGAGTATGAAAATGTGAACATATTACGGTTGGGTTTTCAGCCAAAACCCAACCGTAAACCTGCAACATTTTCATTTTGCCAGAGTTACGGTTGGGTCTTCAGCCAAAACCCAACCGTAACAATTCTTTTGAGCATTGAGTTTTAAGGTAAAATTTGAGTTTTAAAATCAAAATTTTAAAATTATTCAATCATTTTAACTAGATTGAAGGTAAACTGGGTCATGTAGTACACAAAATTAAAGTGAAATTTTTATAATTAACATGAAAGTTAAATTTAAACTTCAACTTCAAATTCAAATTCACATCAAAGTTATAAGTAATTCACCCACAAAGGAAAAAAACCACAAACAGAGAGTTAGGGAGAAGTAGGAGGTGTAGGTTGACGACGTCTTTTTTTGATAGTATGATTACGATGAGCACCACCGCCACGAGTTCGAGCACCAACACGACCGCCTTGAGTACGATCACCACGTACCGCATCCGAGACTTCATCATGTGTCTCTTCATCCGATGGATGTGGCTCTCTTCTAGTAGTTCTCGCATCTATTGTAACACCTCTTGTAGCGGCTCTACTCCTCTTTAAAGTCTGGTCCACATCCTTGGCTTCATGATCAATCTCCCTAATGTTGGATTTCAGTTGGTCGCGCGTCCTAACATCAACAGTGCTTATACATGGAGTTATAGACTCTGCTAATGCAAAGGCTTTCTTTTTCTATTCACATATGAAAATAAAAGTTGGATGAGTGTTTAGTAATAAATCTTAAAAACATTAATAACAATAATAATGTACGTACCATACTGAAATATACCTTCTTCCAGAAACCATCCCCTGTGTTTTTGGGCATATACTCTGACGACCATCTTCTTTGTTTTGGGGCATAGTCTCAGGACCATTGTTGATGATAGTTGGATGACCAAAATGTCGATACCAATCCAAGTAATCTTCTGCAGCCTCTTTTGTGCCCACAGATGGAATTAACTCATTCCTTTGGATTTGGTATTCCGGATCATTGCGGTTATTCCAAACCGCGACCGAAGCCGTTGGGTCGTAGTTTAACACGATGTTTGGCCCTTCGATCATCGACCCATTCACGCACAATTTAAACATTTCGCGTGTCACCGTTGTTTGGACATATCCATATTGCCGGAGCGTTCAGCAGGGGTTGCACATCACGTACCCAAGCGGATGGTACAAGGGGCCGTTGTAGCCTGCCACGTCCGTCAATACACGCAGATCCTCAACATCTCCATCATCCTCTATGTTAATCCTTGCATAAGGATCAAAAATAACATCTTCAACCGTGAAACCATCAATTTCAGTTCTCATCTTCGCTATGAGAACTTCCTTACGTTTTTCCTGGGTCTCGGTGAAGATGTATTTCTTTCCCGTAGGTCCACTACCATCACCGCTCGACATCGTTGATGGATCTAGTGTGGGAAAGTGATCATATACTCATGCCTATGAAGATAAAATATTAATATAAGATAATGCGCAAATAAAAGATAAAAGTTAAACATTGAAATTCAAACAATAAATTACCTGAAGAAGGCCGGTATTCCCGGAAATCTCAGTTCCCCTAACACTAGAAGCTTTTCTAAGGTTATCAAGAAGGTAAGCCAGGGTGGCCGTTCCCCACGAGTATTGGTGTGTGTTTCCGAGATCACCCTTCAACTATTGTAGATAGTGGACGTTGACCCTGTTGCCCGAGTTGTCTACAAAGAAGATGGTGCCGAGCATATATAGCAGATACGCTCTGGTTGTTCGAATAGCTCTGGTGTCATCTATGACGACCCCATCCTTTTCCATCTTTGCGGTTCCTCCAAACTTCTCTCTAAGTGAACGCAACAACAATTTCTTGGTCATACTTCTCTTCGGGGCCTTCCCCGGTTTATCTCCACTCACCAATTTAAACTCGTCTTCGGCTTCGCTCTTCTGCCATCCGAGTGTCTCTTGCACAAGTGCATAAATCTCAGTCCAGGACAGGTTATTATTAAAACCCTCATAAAGAGATCTACCGTCCACCTCCAGGCCAAGGATGGATTGGACATCATCCGACGTTATTGTCATCTCGCCGAAAGGTAGATGAAACGTATCGGTTTCAGGCCAATAACGTTCCCTGAATGCTGCGCAAACGACGCTATCATACTCTCCCATCGAATTGGTAATCCCGGGAGCTAACCCGGTACCATTTACCAGAAGTTGTACGGCCGTACATTCATCCGTTAAGGGCCAATGTTGAGACCTTTGACGAACCAATTTCTTGATCGCCTGGGTATGATCCTACAAACAATAAAAACAAATTTATTTTCTTACAAAAGTTAACAAATAAAAATTTAACAGAACAAGAGAAGTGTTTAGATTAATACCTTGGTAAGGTATGCGCAACTTTGGCAGCCCATGAATGGGGATAACCAAATAATATTACAGATTTATCTTGGGCCTCACCCCAAAGTCTTCCATTCCTCATCTTAGGCCACTGTTCAGGTTCGGCCTTCTCTTTGGGAATTTGTTTGGAAACCGTTTTCTTTTCTATTTTTTGCTTCTGTTGAGGTCCGGCAGAAGCAACAAGAATTCCTTTACCTTTGGCTTGAGGGACATGTTGTTCTATGTCCCTCTCTTCATCTTCGCTTTGTTGCTCTTGTGGTGGTTCTCGAATCATAACACCACCTCTATGTAACGGTAGATCTTCCAAGCCTTGGAACACCGTATAATCATCTTCTGCAATATGAGGAACACTACCACATTCTACCTGAAAAGAAGGATTATGAGTTTTACTCAAGCCTCTCTTCTGAACCCCTAAATGCTTTCCGTGTCGAGGGGTTGGAGTGTGAGAAATTGGAGTTAAGTTATTACCCCTTTTATTCTTCCTACAACACACAAGCAGTACAAGTTAGATAATTTCAAAGCAATTCAACTTCAACAAAAAAATTTTTTGACTACACAGGAAAACTTACAGTTGGGTTATGAGAAAAAACCCAACCGTAAATTTCCAGTTAAAATTTTTCAATAGCAGTTGCGGTTAGGTTTTAACAAAAACCCAACCGTAACTTTCACTCACCAAAATGTGCACACTCTGCTTATGGTTGGGTTATGAGAAAAACCCAACCGTAAATTTCCAGTTGAAATTTTTCAATAAAAGTTACGGTTAGGTTTTAACAAAAACCCAACCGTAACTTTGCTTACGGTTGGGTTATGAGAAAAACCCAACCGTAAATTCTTAGTTGAAATTTTTGAAAGAAAGTTACGGTTAGGTTTAAAAATACCAACCGTATTTTTTTTTTTAAATAGCGCACATTTTGTTACGGTTGGGTTCAAAATCGAACCCAACCGTAACATCTGTAACTCTTCATCTTCTTCCCTGAGTTTTACGGTTGGGTTTTGAAGAAAACCCAACCGTAACACTCAAGAACATGATATGTTACGGTTGGGTTTTCACACGAACCCAACCGTAAATTCTACTGTGTACATTTTTTTAAAACCCAATTCATAATCAAACATGCAATTCAATAAATTAGAAGTTCTAAGAATAACATGGATTTTTTTCAATACCTTATATACACCATTGTTGGACTTTCCAGTGATTGATTTTGCTCGATTTCTTCTTGAATCTCTTGATTAGGTTGAAACGAGGAGGGTGGAGTGCCATCATTGCTACCTTGAACACCTTTAGTATGGTTCTTCATCTCGAATTGTTGAGTTTAATCGACAAAGATTTTTGTTAATCGGCGATGAATTTCGAAGAATTCGGTTACGGTTAGGTTTTGGTTAGGATTTGGAGAGTTTTTGAAGAAGTTAATGAAATGAATAGTGTTAAGGGTGTTTAAGTTTTAATTGGGTTAAGGGTAAAATAGACATTTGACTAGCCCCTAGAACACCCCTTAACCAAGACCCAAGGTTATCAAGGATCATTTTGGAGCCCCTCCAGGATATGGGAGCCCCTATATCATCCTTCTTACTTTAGCATGTGCAGCCTCCTTGTGCATCCATCAGGAACCCCCAACTTTGTTCGCGGTGCTAAAAGAATTTAGTGCACTTCACATTCAGCTAGATCGGCATTTATCTCAGCAGTTCTTGTGCTGTTTTTTATCAGCCAAAATGATAAGTTTAATCAAACGAATATAGTTTTATTTAAAAACTAGAGAGAAATGGCCAAATGGGTAATTAAGATGATTGCTGTTAAAAACACTATTATAGGGATTATTAAAAGTATTAAAAAAGACCTTAAGTATCAACAATAATACCATCCTCATTCTAGAATAAAACTAGCACCGGTGGAGTTTACCCTCATCGCCATTGTCTAGTGAGCGTAACCGTACCTTTTAATTGGTTTCGAGCGAAGTTATTCGTGTCTGTTGGATGGAACTCGGTGTTATGTGGTGCGTTGATAGGGGAATGTGTGGTGCAGATTGGGTGGGTCTTTGTTACTTACCCTATGAACGGCTCTAATAAATTACGCTTTCTAAGCGCTGGATTATCGATGTTTGGGTTTGGACGACTAGAAATTTATTTCATGTCTGCACCCGGTTTATATATTTTCATAAAATCTCTCACCGTTAAATTTTTAGGTAAACTAGAAGCGTCGATTGCGAGTGGGTTTTAAAAATTGCATGTTTGGATCTTTTTTTTGGAATATATAAATAAATTTTTAAAAAATATTATATTTATTTAAAGTTGAAAATAACGATTTACCTGCATTTGTGGAAACTTTCTTTTTCAATAAAATTAACGAATATATATATATATATATTTATTATTTGAAGTATACAATCTAATATTATTTGGAATATATACATAAATTTTTAAAAAATATTGTATTTATCTAAAGCTAAAAATACAATTTACCTGTATTTGTCAAAAATTTATAAAAAAATATTTGGTGAATATTAAACTTTGATATAGCTAACCAAAAATAATAATATTCTAAATTTATTTTTCTAATTTAATTCAGAGACAAAAATAAAACAAAGATAGAGAGAAGAAAAAATCTTTATAATTGTTTTTGGAAAATATAAGATATTAATTCCAAAAATAATATTCAGTCTCACTATATAAAACGCTTACGATCCTCTTTTTATTTTTTTTCTATCGTTTCACTGCCATTTTGGTTTTTTGTTAACGGAAGCTTACATTAATTATTGTTGTCATTTGTTTCGTAGATATAATGAAAAGTGAAGTTGATTAGCATTGCTTCTCTCCTGCGAAGAATGCTCGGGTAATTTTTATTTTCTTGCTTTAAATTCTTCCTTCAAGTCAACAATTGGTATGATTGTATTCTGTGATACAAACTGTCAATTGTTTATCCGTAATTTTTTTATATAGGCTTTATTGATGAATATGCTAAATTTGGGTCTTTTATTATTGTACAGGTGTTTATATCGTGGAAAGTGCATATAAAATTTTGGATATTAGCTGTGATTTAAATACTGTGTTATTTGTTAATGCGTTCATAGAGATTCTGTCCAGGGTGTGAAGGTGATGTGATATTGGGACCCCTCAGCGCGTTCTTTTACCGGTTACCATTCAAATAAAATATTTGCCACTCGCTAACTACAAGGAATTATCTCCTTTTCCTGCAACGGTACTACTACCGGGTGCAGCTGCGGCACCATAGTGTATTTTGCAGTTTTAGAAGGTAAGCTATTTTGGATTCCTAAACAATTGCCAGTTAAGACTGTCATGCATTACCTCATTTGATACACTGCCTCTAAAATCATATGGTAGTCTGATGACATGAAAGAAAAAAGAACAGTAGCTGTAACAATGATGACAATAAAAATAGAAAGCTTATACAGGGGTTTCCCATGTGATAGAGAGGTTTTCATGGATTCAGGGTGGCCAAATAATTTGTTAAGGGGTATCCTATGGGCTATGATAAATGTTCATATTACTCTTCCATCTATGAAAAAGTTTAATTTGCCCTTCAATCTATTAAAACCTAAACAAAACAAAATCTTACAATTTTCATTTCAATTCAAAACATTTTCCTCTCCCTCCATATCTCCTCCTTCTCCATTTCAACCGAATTTCTCCAACCACAACAAATGGTGTATATAAGGTATTCAACAAAAGTCATGTTATTTTTAGAACCCTAAAGTGATTGATTTTCTTGTTTGATTGATCGAGTTGTAAAAAAATTAGGTTTCCAGAAACATTTACGGTTGGGTTCGATTGGAAAACTCAACCGTAAATATATGTTCTCAAGAACTTACGGTTGGGTTCGAATTGAACCCAACCATAACTGGTTTCTTTTGAATTTTACGTTTGGGTTATTAAAATATACAATCGTAAATAAGAAGGAAGGAGATGAAGATGAAATTTTACGGTTGTGTTTGATTCTGAACCCAAAGATAAACTATTTTGCACTCAAATAAAAAAAAAAATCTTACGGTTGGTTTGATTCTAATTGTCAACCGTAAATTATTCTTCATATGTCAAATTTTTTGTTTTAAAGATTATTTACGGTTGGGTTCGATTGTCAATTCCCAACCGTAAATTATCCTGGTTAGTTCAATTTTTTTGTTGATGATTATTTACTGTTGGGTTCGATTGTCAATTCTCAACCGTAAATTCTCCTGGGTAGTTCATTTTTTTTAATGATTATTTACGGTTGGGTTTGATTGTCAATTCTCAACCGTAAATTCTCCTGTGTAGTTGAACTTGTTTTGTGTTGATTCTTTACGGTTGGGTTAGAATGTCATTTCCAACCGTAAAACTGTCAGAATCACAATTCCAATAGTTACGGTTGGGTTCGATTGACAAGTTTCAACCGTAAACCTGACAGTTTTTATTTTTCAAAAAGTAGACAAACCCAACGGCTTTTTTATTTGAAAAACTAGTCGTTGGGTATTTTTAACTATAAAAGGAAACCTTTCCCTTTCACTTTCTCATTATTCCCTATCCCTTTCATTCTCATTGTCATTCTCATTCTTCACTTTCCAACTCTTTTTCTCCCTTCCATTTCAAGCACTAAATATGGTATACACTACCGATGAAGATGTTGAAATTGTTAGAGCGTGGGTTACGCTGACCAAGCACGTCTATGATAGGGCGTACATTACCCAAAGTAACGAACCCGTTGATGAAGAAGCCATCCTGGATCAGACATCCGATTCTTGGTGGAAGCGTTTGTTTAAGATTTTTGTGGGATTAGACAAAAATCACAATCGTATGACGTTTAGAGGCATTAGAAGAAGGTTTGAGGAGTTGTTTCAACGATTGAAAGCCTTGAAACATGAAATGAAATCTCTAAAGGAAACTCATCCCACCATTGGCGGTGTGACAAGAGTAAGTATGTCAATCAATAATTCCTTCATCAAAAATAGTTTTCAAACATACAAACTTACCATTGATTTTTTTTTCCAGTGGGTCATGGCTCTCGACAGATATGAAACTAACCATGGCAAAACGTTTACGCATGAGGATTGCTATCGTATTTTGGAAGAAAGTACCTATCATGATTTCATCCTATATACTTAAGTGTTTAAGTGTAATCATCTAATGATCTATTGTATTTCATTTCCTTTAGTTCTTCCTTTAATGTAAAAAATAAGCTCTTTGCCTACTATTCTATTTCATTAGTGTATGCCTTTAATTTAATCATAAGTTATAAAAAAACAATACCCCAGGTTCATTTACGGTTGGGACGCAAGTCCAAACCCAATCGTAAACCAGCCAGAATCTTAAAGAAAGACAGTTTTACGTTTGGGTTTTTGAATCAAAACCCAACCGTAAATATTCCTGGATGCTTATAAAAAGTATTCTATTGTTTGCATTTTTTTTGGTTTTTGTTTGTTTGAATGACACTATTTACTTTAAATCTAGTAACATTGAATGAATAAGTTTAAAAATTTGATTTTTAAACCCCAATTTGGAGTGAAAGGGAATACAAAAAATAAGGGTCCAGGAATATTTACGGTTGGGTTTTGATTCAAAAACCCAACCGTAAAAGTGTAGGGAAAAAATGACAGGTTTACGGTTGGGTCTGAAGGACCGTACCCAACCGTAATACTGTCATTTTTTTTCCTACAGTTGTACGGTTGGGTTTTGGAGTCCCAACCCAACCGTAAACCTGTTTTTTAATTTTTTTTGTTTCATTTTTGTAGCCCTTTTTGGCTTAAAATAGATTCGTTGGAACCTTGTACGACCCATTTTTCAAAATAGAGCCGTTACACATCTTCTTTATGAAGGAAAAAAAGGAGAATGGTTGAGTACATATCAAACCCATAAATTTCTTTTTAAAGAAATTGCACCTTTCTTTTGCGACAATCATCTCCAACAAAACTATTACTCTAACTACTAGATTATGGCTCAACCTGGGGTTCAAAATCCTGATTTTACTTTGGATGAAGATTTATGTATTTGCCGCAATTATGTATTGTGTTATCCAAAAAGAGGAGAAGAACGAATGCAAGGTGGTATAACGAGTCAGAGTTATTGGCAAACAATCTATGAAAACTTTTGTTCAGAAACCGGCAACCCTTATAACCGTGATCACGTCAAGTTGATTTTTCGATATGGCACTATACGCAGACAAGTAGAAGAATTTATGGCATTAGTTCGTATTATTGGTCAACTACGACTTAGGGGTGAAACCGAAGATGAGGTTTTAGAGAGATCTATTCATGAATGGAGGAGATGGAAAACATGGCCCTTTCTATACCTACCTCATTACCACATCCTAAAGGACTTTTTTCTCACTCGCAAACCTATTTATTAGTACTTTTATAATGGCATGTGGTTTTGTTGGTGGTAATTTCAATTGTCTATGTAATACTTTAATGGTCTAATGGGTTGTAATGTGGTCTAAGTAATGAGAAATGGATGTTTATATTAATTGTGTATTAATTGTGTACTCCAATGCAAGCATAACATACGAACATTTTCTTCATAATCTTCCTTGGTGATAGTCCATGTCAAAGCGTCCCATTCACTTTGGAAACTAGCCCATTTTAGTTCCGCCAACTTGTCATCCTCCTCGAATTTTTCTTTGGCCTTTTCTTGTTGAGGTACCAGTAATTTCTTAATTCTCTCCATCTCGTTTTTCTTTGTTGGCCGAATAATCGGTTTGGACTTGGTTTGAATATTGTTCCACAAGTGGAACGTGCAAAGAAGATTATGAGCATCCGGGAATGCCCTTGCTATGGCATTCATCAAGGATTGTTCTTTGTCGGTGATAATCACCTTAGGGGTATATCCTTCAACGTAGAATAATTTAACTTGTTCCAATGCCCACACATAGCTTTCTTCGAGCTCGTCTCTCAAGAAGCAAAAGGCAACACTAAACGGGGACTTGGTAGAAGTTTGGTCGACAAACGTCAAGACTGGGAGCTCATACTTGGTAGTTTTGTACGTAAAATCCATTAGAAGCACTTGATGGGAGCACCGTGCTAACTTCATAAACTCGGGATGAGCCAATATAATATGCTTTATTTCTTTATTTTCATCTACTTCATGGAATATGGTATAGTTGAGCTTCTCCCCCAAGTACAGAAGTTGTTGGATTTGGTCCCTTTCTTGCCATTTCTCACTCTTCAACTTGGCTTTGGCGTTGTAGATTGTCTCCAACGTAGAGACATTCTTTGGATTTATTTTCTTTAAGTGTCCGAGGATATAAATGGGTTTCACTCGCTTTTCCGTCATGTCGTCTACGATGACCTTTTCTTCCTCGGTGAGCCGTGCCGCAGAAGGATGCGTTAACAAAGTCTCTCGTGGTAGGTGGTTGTGACGACCACATACAACTCTAGATAAGAACCACTTCTTCTCGTTGTTGGTCTGAAATTGAAGCTTGAAAGGATATCCCCTCTTCTTAGTGAAAGTAGTTTGCTTCCTCTGCGTCTTTCCTACATACTCGGTACCCTTCTTCGTATGACTTGTATAGAATCCACTACACTCGCAAACCATTTGAAAGAGGTTGTCTTTAGTTTGACGGTTACAAACTATCACACATATAATTAACTTGCCATGTTTTACTAGCCCATTGCTTTGCATCATCTTTTTTTTCCCGTGTCTACATGGTCCAAGAACACAAAGTTAGAAACAAACAAAAAAAGACTTAGCAATATTGTCCAAAGGAATTAACAACTTATCTATAACCTATCAAGTCGTTCAAATAGTGATCCGTAGTATCTCTAGTTAGAACATCATTTGGAGGAGGCTGAGCATACATTGGGTGAGGTACAATCTCGAGTTGAACAAAAAATATAGGCATTAGGCAACAAAACACTAGAAAGTATAACTTTACGGTTAGGTTATGAATATCGGACCCAACCGTAGAGGAAATTACGATTGGGTTGTGCCTTCGAACCTAACCGTAAAAATAAAAGAAAACATACATAATTAACTACGGTTGGTATCAAAAGTCGAACCAAACCGTAACTAGTGCAATAAATACCCATGCACATAATGAGTTACGGTTGGGTCGGTGCTAAAAACACCCAACCGTAAAACTGTTACGATTAGGTTTTCCGCCATGAAAAGTACGGTTACTGTTAGGTCCGAGAAGAAAACCTAACCGTAATCCACCGGAATCACAAAAAGTATCATACATTTTTACGTGATCTCATCAAATTTGAGCAATAAAAGACCAAGAGTTTAAGTTAGAGATATACCTGACTACTCTCGCAATTGAACTTCACTTTGACGGCTAGTTTCTCCATTTGGTTGAGATTCACCATCACAACTTTGAGTTAAAACCTCTCTACCATCCAAATAATCATACATAGTTGGGCCTCCATCAATGGGTATGTAAAATTTGGTTTGGTTATCATATAAGGATTCACCCACCACAAATTTGTCACTAGAATCACTCATTTTGGTTGAGTAAATCAAAATCGAGGGTTTTCAAAAAACTACCAAAAAGTCTCTTTTCTTTCTTCTACTTTTTATTCCCACCAAACCCAAAACAAATAAAAATCTGATTTATGCATTAAAAGAAAATGTGGGATAAAGGAGATGAAGATGATCATTTACGGTTGGGTCCGATTAACATACCAACCCGTAAATTTGTTTGCACTAAAACTAAAATTTCTATTTACGGTTGGGTTTGATTGTCAAATCTCAACCGTAAATTATCCTGGATAGAAACACTTTTTTTTGAAGATTAGTTACGGTTGGATCCTATGCTAAAACCCAACTGTAAACTGTTACGATTGATTGTTCCATGAATATACGGTTACAGTTAGATTAGGATGAACACCTAACCGTAATTGTTAGTTACGGTTGGGTATGATGCTGAAAACCCAACCGTAAAACTGTTATAATTTGGTTTTCAGCCATGAAATTACGGTTACGGTTTGGTTGGGATGAACACCTAACCGTTAATGGCGTTTACGGTTGGGTTCGACATGAAAACCCAACCGTAAAATTCCCTGAATCACAAAAAAAAAAAAAACATAATTTTTTACGTAATTTCATCAAATTTGAGCCATAAAAAGACCAAGAGTTTAAGTTAGAGGTATACCTGACTACTCTGGTTGAGTGAATCAAAATCTAGAGTTTTAAAAAAAAAACCTAAAAAAATCCCTTTCATTTCCTCTACTTTTTCTTCCCACCAAACCAAAAAAAAATGATTTGATTTGATTAAGTATAAGATTATTTTAGATTAATTATTATTAGCCTAATCAATTAGCTAATTAGTTTTACTAATATTAATTAATCAGGGGTAGTTTAGCCATTATGAAAATATCATGGATAAAAGGTTTTTAAAATTCCTATCTAATATCTCTATTTTGTCTTCACATGAAAAGACCTTCTATCAACTTGACAGCCCCTATGTAAACTTTCTAAAAATATATCTTTTAGATTTTGGTGAATGTTTTTACATTTATCTATTCACCATTAGTAGCATACTGATATTAGATGATATTAGTACTACACTTGGATAGTTGATTTATTCAATTGTATGAAGTTTCTCATAAGATGCTTACCTGTTTGTCGTTTTTTTCTCCGGTATGAACGAAAGTGTAGAGGCCGATTTGTGCCACTTCTCTCATTCGAATACAGCTTGGGTGATTTTATTTATCACTTTCAAATCTTCATTTGGTCTGTGATAAAAATCGTTGATTTTAGATTTTTTGATTATCTTTAAATTTTATTTGCGCCAGTCTTACTGATGCATATCAATAGAATCCTTTATTGTTGTAACTCTGCTTACATTAATTTATATTCAGGTAAGTTACATATGAATATGGTGAGCTTATACTGAATTTTTGTTTTGTCACGTCTGACTCTCATCGTAATCGTTTTTGTTTTGTTACGTCTTGCTCTCTATCATAATCACTTAATATACGTGGGAAAGGGCAAGTACGGGAGATGCTCAGTAACCAATCAGCTGGTTTGAGCTCACTGTGGAGTTGGTTATCGGTAGTTAATAGCCATCAAACGAACACATAAATCCACTTAATTGCAAAAGCCGATCAGTTAGGATGTATATTGGCCGTTTTAAAAAAATAGTAAGAATTATTCGTTTGCTGAGACTTATGGAAATTCATTTTAGACCTAATTTTGATTTATACTAGCAAATTTGTAAAATGTTGTAACAACATTGGGAAGAACTGGGATTCGGGATTCCACCAAATTACTTCTGAGTGATTCCTACAATGATTCTTAACAATTATAACTCTTTTATTGACTCTGTTTCTTTACCAAAAATAGATTTCTAAAACATTAACTGTAAATCGTAAGCATGGCGCATCAAAAGTTGTTAAGTCCCAGCATACACCATCAGACAAAATCACAACTAATTAGTAAAATCATAAATCAATTCAAATCAATGCAAAAAGTCATAAAGAATCAAAAATTGTTACCATCCATTCATAAAATATAGCTTCCTCCATTGTCCAAGTGATTGGGTTTAGCTCATCGTGCTCAAAACACTCTCAAAGGATAGAAACATGGCTCAAAAATGCTTAAAAAGAAGAAAAACAACAAAATAATATAACACAACGAAACTGCAACGTTTATAAGCGTTGTAGAGTATTGTGTTACGGTTCTGAAAAAGTTTTCTGTTGCTAAAGGAAAAAGTAAAGAACGACTGTTCCTGGGTGTTGTGATTTGTGACCTTTTTCTTCTGTAGTTTTTTGTCTTCTCCTTCACACACGAGCATGTAAGTTTTTACTCTGATTTTTCCGGTGTCTCCCCCTTCCATTTTTGTTGATCCGTTTTGCTTTTATAGGTCTCAGAAAACCTAAATAGACTCCCTCAATCGATCAGGACTCTCACTTCTATCTAAATCCTATTGTAACTCGTGATTATCCAAAATCAGAAAATAATTGATTTCTCCGGCAGTAACTTGACTTTGAACCATAAACCACATACATTCCAAGAAATAATTTTCATGTTGTAATAAAAATGATAAAAGAGATCTAATTGATGAGAAAATAGAAATTTTAGACAAAACTAGTTTTTATAATTGGGAGTTTGTGCTAAAATGTTTACCTGATGTTCCCATGTATAAACTGATACTCACACTTCCAGAACTCACACTTCTCGAACTTGGCATACAACTGATGCACTTTCAAAGTCTTAAGTACCTGATGAAGATGATTTTCATGATCTTCGGAAGTCTTAGAGTAAATCAGTATATCATCTATGAACACAATCACGAAACTATCCAGAAATTGGTCGAGTGGATCAATCCCCTCTCCTTTCTGCAAAGCGGTGATTTGGCTGTTGCAAGATTAAATGAAGCTAGCGCGATCAAACTCGATTAATAAAGAGGGCATAGTAATGTCACTTGCCGGGTCAATTCGATCTGATCTGAACTTTTTAGTCTAAGCTCAAAAAAGTTGGGATAGAGGCGATGTTCGTCACGAAACACACGATTCATCAAATCCATGAATATTGTCGGTGCATTTGTCAACCCAAAAGGCATCACCAAAAATTCAAATGAGCCATAACGAGTCACGAAAGCTGTCTTGGGAATATCACTTTCACGAACTTTTACCTGATAATACCCAGACCTCAGATCAATCTTGGAAAACCACTTTGCACCATTTAGTTGATCAAACAAATCGTCTATCCTTCGTAAAGGATACTTTTTCTTTACTGTAACCTCATTTAACTTTCGATAGTCAATACACATTCTCAACGACTCGTCCTTCTTCGCCATAAACAACACTGGTGCACCCCATGGAGAACTACTTCGTCTAATGAAGCCTTGACCTAACAATTCCTCCACTTGTTTTTTCAGTTCGCTCATATCCACATGTTCCATACGGTATGGGGCTTTGGCTATAGGTGCAATGCCTGGTTCCAATTCAATACAAAAATCTACCTCCCTCTGCGGTGGCAAACCAGGTATATCCCCAAACACCTCTAGATACAAACATACCACTTCAATAGACTCCAAAGGTGTAGTCTCTGATGATGACCCCTCCAGTAAAGCACTACACAACCTACATGTCTGTTGTGAACTCCCCATCAAGTCGGACACGAATATCTCACCCTCCTCATGAATAATAAAAGTGACTGACTTAGCATAACATTCTAACCTAGCATGATGATCCGCAAGCCATTCCATGCATAAGACCACATCGTACATATCTAAATTCATAACAAATAGGTCTGCAGCAAAATCTATTGTGCCCATACGAATAATGCACGACCTAAACATGTGATCGATAGATGCTGAACCACCCATCGGTGATGAGACCACATAAGAACACCTCTCTAGCACAACACGCAAAGTTTTCACAAACATAACAGATATAAAAGAATGAGTAGCTCAAGTATCCAACAATACCCTACCAAGACGAGTGTGAATAAAGAAGGTACCTTCCAACATTACCACCGGTCCCTCACCATTCCGAGGTAAGACAACATTCAACCGAGGTTGAGGCCCACGTCCCTGAGGTTGGTTCTGTCCCTGACGTCGCTCATTTTCTGCTAGAGCCTTGCCCTTCTTTGGACAATCACGAGCCTTGTGTCCTTGTTCTTGGCAGTGATAGCATGGTCCCTTAAATACGTATCCCTCTGTTCTCATTGGCTGAGGAGTTCGGCCTATGGCACCGGTATTATTTTTCCCCTCGTCTGCTCGAGGTCTCTTCCAACCCTGACTTCCTTGGTGGAAATGACGTTTCTGTCTACCAGCATTCCCATCCTTATTCTCCCTTTTCTCCGCACCCCTAATATCCATTCTACTAGTTTTCTTCTTCTTTGCCTCTTGGATCCTCAAGCAATGTGCCCTAGCACAATTCACAACCTTGGCATACGTATTAAAACTAGGGTTTGCAATGATATGATGAGCAATCCCACCGTTCAATCCACTCAAAAATCTCACAATCCGATCTGCTTCTATAGGGATGAGGTGAGCAGCAAAAAGTGAAAGTCGGTCAAACTCACACTCATACTCTACAACCGTCTGATCCTCTTCTGTCGTAAACTCTCGAATTGTCTGATCATCTCCTAACGCTCGACAAGCGGGAAGTAATGCTCAAGTAAATACTGTTTGAACACTACCCACTGGCATTCCATAGCATCAACGGTCCTACTCATGGACTCCCACCAGGTTGCTGCATTTTCTTCCAGTTGGAATGCAGCCATTCGCTACTTAAATGCTCCCGAGCATTCAAATTGGGATAAAATCTTGTCCATTCTGTTGCACCACTGCTGCGCTCGATTGCGCCTCCCTTTCCACTGAATATAGGTGGTTTCATCTTCAGAAACTCCTGGTAATACTGAACCCAAGACTTCCCATTTTGGTGTCTCTCGCTGGGGAGTGGTTCATTCCTTGCTGCCGTCTCTACATTCTCCATGTCTTCACGTGGTCCAAGCCTCTGATCTAGCACTGCTGTAATCGCATTGTTCATCATTGCCTGGAGGTTCTCTAGGGTTATAACATGGGGTTCGGATTCACCTCCGTCAACCCGAATCGTCCTAGAACTACCAGAGGACCTAGTCCTACTACCAGACCTCGTATCATGCCTAGAGCTATGGGTTCCCCCATACTGAGGATACTCAACACTCTCTTCAACGGAAGTCTCAGTCATATTCTCATCTTGACCACGGCCTCGTCCTCGGCCACGACCTCGCCCAATAACACCTCTAAGTCTACCGCGACCTCGAGTCCCATTGTTCCTATCTCCATCAATTCTTTTAAAGACAAAGAAAAAAAGGAACAATCAACACACAGTTTCATCAAAAAGAAAAAGGAATCACTGTGCTCCTAGAAATAACTTGTGCTTATGTGAAACAACAAGACCCTACACCCGCTCCCAAGAATTTTCCATAACTACGCTCTGATACCACTTTGTAACGCCCCACTTCACAATTCTAGGTCGGCCGCCCTAAAACGGAAGTGCAGCATACTCATGGGAACACTTTACTCACATAACCTTCAAGCCAACAGATGGAGATCCAGTTATCGTATGGTGCTCATGTACATAAAGGTTTCAAAAACAAACAGTTTTATTTAAAAGAAAATGACAAAAGTTATAGAATCTGGTAAAAATCTTCAAAACAAGAAAACTAACTTCGACACGCAGGTCGGTTCCCAAAATTTAATTGTAGGAATTTGACTTGAAAGAAAATATATTCTTAAAAGAAAACAATAAAAGCATTTAGCCTAATAAGCACCTCGAAAACAAAGATAAAGCATCTTTCCGGGTCAGAAAGACGTTCTACAAGCTAGGTTGCTCCACGACCACCGTTTCCTGAAAGAAAAATAGTAAGTTGGGTCAGACCCCAACTTAAAGTAGGCTTTCGCACCCTTATGAACCTTACAAATAACCTATGAAACCCAAAATCCTTGAAATGGCGACAAAATACGAAAATGGTTTATAGGAGTATCTCTTGGTAAAATAATAGATTCGATGACTAAAATTAATTACAACCCTCATATTATGCATAATACACGGAGACACCAAAAATAGAGGTTAACAAGTAGTAATAAAACATATTTCCCACCCATGGAATTAATCGACATCCCCTCTTTATAATTTCAATCTCTAACCGTAATATGATACGTATCGACTCTTGTGTAGTCCACTTAATTCCCAACCGTGCGTCAGAAATAAGTGTTGTCGATCCCATTCAAGATAATAGATCCATATCTTCTAGGCGACCCCTCGGTCATCGCCCAACAGCATCTGGGAGTCGAGCCAACTACGAGTCTCAAACATATGAAATACAAGCACAAAAACCACTATTACTTCCCAGTGATATCTTGTTGACTAACTTTTAGACTCAAAATTGCATCATCTATACCAGGTGAGTATGTACAGGAGTCTACTGAACTCTGTCACAGTCTAACACAACTATTCCTACTCAAATCAATAATACTATGCAAACTGTCGCATACCGTAAACAACAACAACATATAATTGTCACTAACAGTAATCACTACAGATCATCACACTTATAAGTTCTGACAGAACCTTACAGGCATACTAACTGTCACTTACAGGTGACTCTACAGACTTATCACTTACAAGACAATCTAACTGCTGGATTCTGAGATACAAGCCATTCCTTAAAACTATCGGTGGTGCAAATCTGTAGACGCAGTCAACAATGCAAGGGTTTTGGGGTACTTACCATGATCCATTTGTCTTGAAATATATACAGCTGAATAATAAGAAAATTGGGTTACTCATATCCAAAAATCAGCTTATTCCAACGGTTTATTACAAATTATACAAATTACAACATGACTACTTTCAGCATCAACACACAGGATTCAGTCACGATTCTCTTATGATTTGAGGTAATTAAAATGCTCAGAACTTTATGAAATTTCTACAGTAGGTTACCTACATGTATACAAACATCATACTAAAATTTCAGCTCAATCCGATATAGGATATTGAGAAACCATACAAACAGTTGAGTGTACAGAGTCTGAATTCAGCACATTCAAGTATCAGTTTATTCAATCTTTGCAGTAGTAAATTGAACCTGATCCTCATGAAACTCTTACGGTAGCTTTATAACTCATATTAACACAATATATCAAAATTTCATAACAATCTAACGGTTTAATAAAGAGATGCACGCATTACAGGATGACCGTTTTCACTAATAACAAACAATAATCAGTCATAGTTCTACAGACTTGGTATTCAGTACGTTTGAGTAAGTAGCAAATCCTATCAGTAGGAAACTAACAAGATAGCTAGGAGTCCTGCATAGTTCATAGCACAACTAATTAGGCATCACCAACAAGTAGAAACCTTGTGCACAGGCGCAACTACTCATGTCAAGAAGAAAACTAACAGCTGTGGTTATTCCCAGACTGTAGTATCACCACCTCCATTACTCAAGTCATGCTTATAAAGAAAATCAGAAAAGAAACATTAATTAAACTTACTCTGAACCCTAATTCTCTGTAGCTCCCTAAGATGATTTAGATTTGTTAAGTCAATTTGCAATGAGTATAAGAGATAGAAAACCTACTTGATTCTTTGCTACCACGATTCTCCTACAGGCTTCAGTCTGATTCCTAAGTCTTCCTCTCTTCTTCTCCTCATTTCTCCTGGAATCTGCTAGCAGAATCTCCCCACATGTATTGTTTCCGACTATCTCCCTAAACAGTTTCTTTCTCTCCCAAATAAACCGAATATAACCCTAACTACTAAAGACTTCTAATTAGTCTTCCTAGTCTTACTCTGATTCCTTCCACGAATTCTTAATTAAACCCACGTTCATAAACGTTTGTGGGAGTCACTAGCCTACCAACTAACCTAAGTCATACACTATAGGATAAGATGTTCTAGGATAAGGGGTTTTATAATATCAAAAGGAAATAACATTAGTACCAGCATTTCATAACTAGAGGGATTGTCTTTGATGATGCAAGTATAATCGGACACCTTGGTGGTCTTTCCTTTATCTTCACGGATCACATGAAGATGAGAATGCTCCTGGTACCATACCATATAGCGTGGATCTAATTCATCACCTTGGTTGACAGGTCTCCCATCGTTGATCATATATTGCATCATGTTGTTCCAATCTTCAACGGATGGGTTACCAGAGTAAACTACTGTGATAGAGTCCTTACCACAAGTAGAATTCTCGACGTACAATTTGAACCTGACACACATGTGACTCTAAGGTTCTTCTTGGACATAACCGAGTTGACGCATCACCCTAGAGGCATTGTACATAACATATCCAGAGGTATGCCACAAGGGTCTATAGTAAAACGATAACTCAGACCTTCCCGCTATATGTCCACTAGCTCGGTCTTCCATGTATGGATAAAAGCATACATCTCTGGACGCCATCAAGTCTAATTTCTTCCTCAAATAAATCAATTTTTGCTCCTTAGACCTTGAACGGTTGTTGTCAAAGATGTATTTTGTTCCTCTGGGTGTTCCTTTCTCCCATACCGGATTCTCTTTGGCCAACTCGAGGGACGGGAAGTGGTTATAGATCCATGTCTAGTGTACATATCAAACCAAGTATGAGAAAATTGATTGTTAAATGATAAAAAAAACAATCAAAGCATCAATAGAGTTACCAAAATACCTGTAGTAGGCTCACGTTCCCGGCAATTTGTCAAGTTGATTCCCTCAATGCCTTTCTCAACTCTTCTATCAAAAACGCATGACATACGGTGCCCCACGAATAGTCACGAACTTTATTGAGAGGATGAAAGTTGTAGAAGGTTGGTGTCGACCCGATTGCCACTACAATTGGGAAAAATGACACATCCCAAAACACAGAGGAGATATGCAGTGGCTGCAGCATTCACTTCGTCATCGTTAAACTCTGGATTCATTTCTTCTTTATCCTTGGTTCCTTTGAACATATTCATCAAGTGAACCATGTTAGACTATCTGGTTTTGTAACGAAAGCACCGGGTGAACTCAGTGTCGGATGCCGCTCGATCCCAACCAAGGCACTTATGAGTGTAAAAATAAAGTTGTTCCCAGCTTAACTGCTTCACATAATCAAACTTCACGGCAGTACCATGGTCAGCGAGACTTAGAATCTGCACCACATCATCTGGGGTGATCATCATCTCTCCAAACAACATGTGGAAGGTATCGGTATCAGGGTACATTCTCTCCAGGAAGGCTGATATCGACACCCGGTCATGCTCTAACATTGAATTCTCGGCAGCAGTAGACAACCCCGAGTTATAAATTATTTGCTTGAACCTTTCATACTTACCATCTAACGACCAATCTTTCATTTTTCTTGGTGCAGCTGTAGGTTTGAGTAGATGAACCGCATCAGAATGGTCCTAATATACACGACGAATTATAAAATAATTAGAACAACAGTTAACACTTTTACGAATAAAAAGACAATAGGTTAAGAATGATGTTTTATAGTTATTACCTCAGTTAAATAAATTTCTTTGGCCCAAGATTCTTTGTATCCAAATAACAGATCTCCACCATCTCTTGGTAACCCAGGGATTTGGCCTTCTTCAATACCATTTATCTTCAAAGAGGCGGGGACTTGGTGTCCTCCTTTCTTCTTAATTACCTTCTTTGTACCTTGTCCTTCTCCTTGTGTACCACTTGGTTCTCCTTCTTCTTGGTTTTTAACTTGTGGAGCACTTGGTTTCTAACTCTTGGAACACTTGGTTGAGTTCCTTCGATGATAGAGATTCTGCTAGCGCTCTTTTTTATTCTTGCACTAGCTGTTACTTTCTTACCCCCTTCACGATGAGGCCCTGAAACAGTTGTTTCTTGGAATTGCTCAAATCGCCTTTCCCTAAAAAAATAATAAAGAACAATTATTTCCAAGAAGACACTGTTTAATCACTTCATAATCGGTAGTCAATTAAATAAATTAACAACCGATTGTACATAATTGGTAGTTTAAAATCTACATTATCTACCGATTATACATAAAAATTGGAACAGGAAACTCTAAACCATATAATCGGTAGTCAAATAAACAAATTAACAACCGATTGTGCATAACTGGTAGCTCGGGATCTATATTATCTACCGATTGTGCATAAAAATTGGAACAGAAAACTCTAAGCTATGGACACACATACAATCGGTAGTCAAATAAACACAATAACAAACGATTAATACAAGTCAAATACATAACCTATCTACCGATTGAAACCATGTAGCACAATCGGTAGTTACATAAAAAAATTAACTACCGATTATGTATAAATTTTGGTAGGAAGACAATCGGTAGTTAATGACTAAATATAACTACCGATTATGTAGTGTGTTTTGAGGAATCACTAACTTTCATAATCGGAAGTTTAAACCTATACGAAACTACCGATTAAGCCTAAATTTTAGTACAAGAATACAATCAGTAGTTAATGACTAAATATAACTACCGATTATGGTCGATGTTCTTCAGGAATGAAGAACATGACCATAATCGGTAGATAAAAAACATCACTAAACCTCCGATTATGATAAATAACCTAAAACTTTTGATATTCTATTGACGATTTCATTCGATTGAAGCAAAATAAACACAAATAATGGTAAATCCTTACCTCATTGGAGCCATTAGAAAGTTCCGGAGAGGATGATTGTCAGAATCAGTCTCCGTATCTAGGTCATCATCTTTGTGTTCTTCATTTTATTCGTTATGTTCTTCAACGATCTCTCTATTTCTTATTCTCTCGGCAAAATTCGGCCAATTAGTATTATCAGCTTGACGGGTTGTTTGCTTTTTTCGAGCCATCTTTAGATTGTAATTACGACGATGAATTGGTTTACGATGATACGATGAATTGTTTTGCGATTAATCGGTTTACGATGAATTGGTTTAGGCACAATCGGTAGTTAGAAAACAAGAGAAGAAGAAGAGAAGAAGGTGAGAATCGATAGAGAATAAGAATGGTAAAGGTTTAGGTTTTTATACTTTTATTAGTGAAAGGGTTAAAGGTACTTTTTTGATTACTGAGAGGGTATATAGGTATTTTTATATACCATTAGGCTATCCCATAGCCACATTTATCATATGAGTTTAAATTAGTCGCCTTCAATTCTTTTTTTGTAGCTCTCAAAAACGCTAGGTTTAATAACCTTGATTACAGCTCGAAAGAACTGTATAGTAATAATTAACAACAACAATAGATTGCAATGCCTTTATTGTTGATTTTGCTCCTGTGATCGAAATCTTACTTCACTAATACATTTGTGACAGCGTATTGAGCTCACCCAAATTGAAATTAGGGGTTTTGCTTGAAATGACTTCATTCATATTAATTTGCATTGAGTATCATCATCAGAATTCCTTCAATTTATGAGTTCACATATAATATTTGTTCTCATATGAACATGATTTTCCTTTTTAACGGAAGAGATAGTATATCGTGTCAATTGATGACGTTAACTAAATAAAAAATTTAATTAAAAATAAAAATTTTGTAACGGTCAACCATGGTCCTGGGATCCAAACTCTAATTTCAAACTTTCTGGGACCCTAATATAACACTAGTCACAAAGTTGGGATCCAAAATCAAAATATCTCTAGAGCTTATATCTCATTTTATTACAAATATATTTAAAATCATTACAAAAAATCACAATTTCAATGAAAATAAACCTCTCAATCAAAATTTTACACAAAAAAGGACAACCAAGTTACTGAAAAATGGATTTTGGAGTGAAAAACTGAAAAGAAAAAACTTAAAAGATAGTTTTTACATAATTGGTCGGTCGGGAGACCTTCTATATAGTGACCAAAAACGTATCCCGTCAGTCACATTTTTTTTTAAATTTCACCCTAATTCGATCAAATTGGAAAGCAGTTAATCATTCTTTTCTAGAATTGATTTGATAATTAGAGAATGAAATCCCCCAATGATTGTTAAACAACATCAATTCGATCTAAACAGATTGAATTCGCTTTTAATTGCTTATGTTATAAACGAAATTGAAAAAGGCTGGTGTAAAATAAAATAAAAATTATTGGTGGAAAACAACAACAATTAGGAACGGTTATCTTTTCCCGATTGAAAACCGTTGCGAAATAGAAGAATTTTAGTTGGAATCTTCGATCGACTCCCACCGCCTATTGGTTGAGAATATGATTTTGGAGAAGGTTGGTTTTAGATGATTCACGTTGTTTTTTGAGACTAATCTGTAGTTGGTACTGCTTAAGAACCCTATTATTGGGGTTGCATCCCTTGGTTGTAGGGGCTCACTAGGTGACAAAAATGGATTGGACTATCCTAAATATGGATATGGAGGACCTAATCCATATGAAAAGTCAAAATTATCCTTACTCATAAATAAACCCAAATCTAACTCATTCTTCTCCTTCATAAATCATGAAGAAGATGATAATTTCATCATGATGAAGACGATGATCATAAAAAAAAGCCTAAATATATTATTCTTCTTCTTCTGTTTTTCATCTCCATCGCATCGTACCGTCCATTTTCCTCTCTTTTTTTTTCAACGATGATTAATCGTCGATTTTTCACAATTTATATCTGCTTTTGCGTTAAAAGGTTCGATTGGATTAAGTTAAGGTTAAAAAAAAAAAAAAATTTAAAATTGTCTACGGCTGAGAGTTTTTATTTTTCCAACCGTAAATCAGATATTACGGCTGGGAAAATAGCAATTCCAAGCCGTAAAATAGCTTATGACTGGGAAAATAAGACTCATAGCCGTAAAATATATGATATCAACTTATTACTGCTCGGAAATGAAGAATTTCCAGTCGTATGTTAATCTGAAAAACAAAATTCTTAGCCGTATAGTTATTTTCCTAACCGTAGAATGTGTAGTGAAAACTAGATTCCCAACGTAGGTTTGGTTGTGACTAGCTCGTAACTTGATT
Source organism: Papaver californicum (assembly GCA_023531435.1). Classification (NCBI taxonomy): domain Eukaryota; kingdom Viridiplantae; phylum Streptophyta; class Magnoliopsida; order Ranunculales; family Papaveraceae; genus Papaver; species Papaver californicum. The sequence continues at coordinate 493,737 of JAJJMC010024384.1, forward strand.
GCCAATCGTAAGTGAAATCTGAAATTTAAAATAGTTTACGGCTAGAAAATCATGAACTCCCAGCCATATAAGCAGTTTACGACTATCTGAAAATGAAAAAGTAAGAGAGGATATATGCTCTTTTCGTTGAAGTTAAAAGTTAAACATTTTTTTTTAATTTATTTTTTTAATCTAATCTAATCCAATCATTAATTTTAATTAATTTTTATTAAAACTAATTAATTTAGGATAATCTATACATTATTATAAATATTAGAATAAAAAGTATTGGAGTTGGTTATAAGATGACCCTATTTAATCATCTAATAAACCCCTGTAAAAAGGTGTTCCATCTCTAATAATAGGTTCTTACTTACACCGATAGATTTAAGATCTGTCTGAGGTGATGCAATTATAGTTAAGTTCATGTGAACGATGGACCACCTAAATCCCATTTCATTTTCCACCAGTGTCTGCCTGTCTGGACTCTGGAGCTTAATCATTCATTGTAATAGAATAGTAATAATAATAATTTAAATAATAAATACTAACTAATAAATGACTTGCGAGTGTTGGGACTTGGGGTGACTTTTAACGAAGTAGTCTAATAGAAACCCTGGGTTGCTCCATGAAGGTTTTCAGAATCCAGTCCCTTTATCTCTCAACTCTAAAGTTTCGTGGTAACTAACGACGATGGCTGAGAAAAAATAATCCTAGTTGTTAAGGTGAAATCCTAAATCTCTCTAATTTCTTTTGCTTTGGTTTTCTATCTATGTTGACCATAAGCATATCCTGTTTGAACTTAAATTGAAAGACTTGCAAAATTTGAAAATGCTATCAGTTTGATTACTTAATTAAGATTATAGTTTTCATATTACAGAACCAATTATTGGATACCGTTGGTTTGTAAAGAATTACGTTAGATTTTCTCCTCTGCATTTAGTGGTTGTCATGTTGCTTGATGTATATAAGTTTAAATTCCTGTTGCAACTTTCTGCTGATAAATTTACTAAGTTTAGGATTCAAATTGACAAGCTAAACACGTATGAGGATGTTTTTAGGTTGATCAGAGTTTCCTTTGTATATTTGAAGGTCTAATAATCGTATTATTTTCGTTTCTCTCTTTTGGATTTGGTAATCAAAATCGCAGTATTGAGAAGAAACAAGAAGTACGGACAAGTGCCATCGATAAATAAGAGACAGGAAGTAAATACTTACAACATTGAAGGGTTCTCTACCTTCTTAAATAATAGGACATGGAAATGAGAAAAGAAGATAGGTTAAGTAAGTTACCTAATGCTCTAATCCAACATGTCCTATCTTTCCTTCCCATTAAAGATGCTGTTTCTACTGGCATTTTATCTAAAAGATGGAGGAAAGTTTGGGTTTCTACTGATGTATTTGATTGTCGTGGATGGTGGCGTACTTATTTAGATAAGGCAGAGGGTTCTTGCCATCATGAAATGGATCCAAATGACTATTTAATGGTAGCCAAACTTTTTTTGGATCTTGTTGAAAGATTGTTGACTGCTCATGATGGCAATCATGATATGCCAATCTTGCGGAAATGTTATCTCGAAATTGACCAAATACTCTTTCAAAGAGAGACAGTTAAAGCACTGGTCTCTAATCTAATAGTAAGGCGTCAAGTTGAGGAGCTGATTCTCGATTTTCAAAATGATGTTTATTCAGATGATGATTTGGACCAGGATGAGGATGGCATTTATGAATATTCACTTAAGAAACTATATCTTCCTCACTGTTTTTTCACTTGTGAATCACTGACCAAGTTGGAACTAAACTTGACTTATTATACTGCTCTTGTACTTCCTAAATCATTTTCATTTCCAAGGCTGAAGATCCTTAAGCTTACCTATGTCAAGTTCAATGATAACGACTTGCTTCAAGACTTCTTTTGCAACTGTCCTATTCTTGAAAACTTGAGTTTGGACAATTGTACTTGGAAGGTGGTAATGGATGCATGCAAGCTTTTTTACTGTATTCCCAAACTGAAGATATTAAGAATGTCTGATTTCATTTATGAGGTAAACGTTGCTTCCATACTTTCGGACTTTTTTTCCAATGGAGCTCCTAAGTCCTAAAGATATAATTTGTTACTATATATCTAATTCTCCACTATTGTAGGGTCTCTGCTTTGCTAATGTTCTGGGAACTAGTTTGCGGACTTTTAATAGCTTGACATGTTTGGTTTTAGCATGGATGAGTTGTTTGAATATTCGAAAGCTGTTTGACTTTCTTCATAACTCGCCTATCCTTGAATCACTCGTCTTCGATAAGGTACGCCATTAATCTCTTTTGTTCCTTATCTGCGCACCCTACATTATGTACAAGGTAAAACTCACGTGTTTGGTGTAACTATTGTATTTGTTCGTAGAGTATCTGCCACGATACGGATGATGGTCTTATAAATGATTCGGTCCCTCGCTGTATGTTGCTACACATGAAGTCAGTTGAATTCAACAACTACAACGGGTCAACGTCTGATATGTATGTGCTGGATTTTTTTTTGAAGAATGCACTAGTTCTGCAGAAGATGACTATTCGGCTTTGTAGGTCATACTTGCCAGTAGATTCAGAAAACAAAGCTATGGAGAACTTACTATTATTTCCAAGAGGCTCTACGCGTTGTATAGTTGAGCTGTTGTAAAACAGCTCCTTCATTTTTATTTTGTCGTTTAAGCTGTTAAACTCGTAGTGATGGTGGGAATCCTGCTGGTCTGATAGTTCAGTATGTCCAAAACTTGCATTACTTTTAGCAGGGAAAGTAAAATTGAATGCAAAAATATGGTTTCATTGAAATTTTTATTTCTCATCTCAGAGAGTCTGAACACTTCATTTTAAGCTCAAGTTGCAATTACTAGTCACTAGTAAAGCGACTAACACGGATTAACATCTTAGTTATGACTTCACCTTGGATAACTTGGTTAGAAATTTTGGTGTTACTGCTTGGATGATATTGGTTTAAATCAGCACATTAAGGTTGGTAATCACTAGTCAGATAATTTCACCAAAATCGGGGACCCTTCAGAATCTAGCCAAACAACATATTCAGGAACCTCATTTTCACACAACATTCGTGCTTTTACTACAACAATAAGACTAGAGAACCGACTTTATCACTGAGCCAGAAGGCAAATGAACACTATTTATTCATCTGATGCAATAAAAATATGATAACTGTACAAAAATGTAATACATTTTAACCGCTCAACAATTCATGTAATACTTTGTTGCGAGTTCAGTAGCTTTTAGTTGTGGTACGAGAAATTTTCAACCAAGAAGTTGCACTGCAGCAATTGATGGGATTTTCTCTCTCAGCTTTTGCGTTACTGCCACTCGAACAGTTATGACCCCAGCAGCAGGTCCTAGTATCCGGATTTTCACGATCGAGTCCTCGATTGCAACTAGTTCCAGACCTCCACCACCAGTTCCCACAAGGTATGGCCTTATTTCCTCCAGAACCTGAAATACGAAAGAAAAGAGTCACAACATATAACTTGAACACAATTATGTTGAGTAAAAATGCACAATAATATTTCGCTCCTTTTCAAGAGTGAAGTAGTAAACTACAATAGTGATGCTTGCCATTAATGTTAAATAATGTGTCAAACCAGTACAAAGTGTAATGAGAACCAAATGCCCAAGGGCACACATCTAAATTAATCAATATTCTTCTCTACTCAACAAGTTCACAATGGGTAGTAACTAGTAAGGGGTCATGGATCAACTGGCTTCCTTGATTCTATCTCCTTTTTCGAAGAAATGTACATCATCTTTTGTGTATATATATCTCAGATACGATATCATAACTTGTTGATGAGGATGAAAAGAGATGTATAAATGGAAGAAATTAGAAGGCCAGCAACCTTCGCAGACATAAGGGCAATCAGTACAGTACCAGTAGGATGTCAGTATACACTACTATTCTGCTGAAGATATTGATTTTCAAGTTAATCAATTGCCATAGCCGTGCAATGACAGTCTACAACTAGCAAGCCCTAAACAACAATTACTTTGCGAAAGTCACACAGCCGTCCAAAGACTTCTATATCATTAACCACACATAAACAGAATACTTAGCAGATTCTCTATCATAAGAACACAAGAAGAGAGGTCCCAATCCAATGTAAAATAAAAATAGGCTCACCACACACAAGCACACAAAAGAATGAATTAAGGCAATTGGCCATGTGAAGCAATCAAGATTTGTGACTTATATGATTTTAATGAAGTAAGAAAGCTGGTCATCCATCCTTTCTCTACATATGGGAACGGTCTTCTGATGGTGATTCCACATACAAATTGGGCTTTTTGCAAAACAAAAATGAGGTAATCCTAAGATCTGATCTGGTAACAATTTGAAAAAACACTGTATACAAAGAATCTTGTTCCAAGGAGACAATATTTGATGAAAAGGATAAATTAAAATCTTGTTCTTAGGGATGTGTGATAAATGGTGTAATCCTTCTTTCTTTTTCTAGTATACCATGTCAAGACTCAAAGGAAACACTATTTGATTGAACAAGTAAACATCAACTGGAGAAAACGATTACCTTTTCTATATTTTCGTCATTCAGTTCAAGACCAGTTTCATTGTCCTCAACTGGCTCGACCGCAACTATTCCCGGAATCTTTTCCATTAAACGACGTTCGATGCCCATCTTCATGGTCATCATAGCACTTGGGCAGGATCCACATGCTCCTTGTAACTTCAATCTAACAATATTCCCATCAATCTCATGTAACGCCACGTTACCCCCATCGGACATGAGATACGGTCGCACTTCATCCAAAACCGTCTCGACATTTTCTGCAGTTAGCGGCAATTCCAGAGCTGAATCTGGGGTGGCAAAAGCCTTGACAACTACAAAGAACAAAAATACAGGAAATGGTTGCTCCAACTGAAAAACAGGAAAGGAAAGAAAACCCAAAAATTACAAAAATACTGAACCAATCAACTTGACACAAAAACAGAATTACTCGACTGACAAATGAAACATTCTCATTTAACGAGAACAAATATCTACGAGAATGCTGTAAAAGGAAGATTAATATTAAACTGCAGTTTATTGTACACCTCATATGCTTATTTGTAGACTAAAACTGAATCTCTTTAAGCGGATTGAATCAACTTTGAAATCGGGATATGTGAGGCAGTTTTGTTAACAAAAAGATCTTCTGATCTTTGGCTCCTAACCTCAAATATGGAACATCATGTTACAATAAACTGACACCTATCAACACAGACATTTGTATCTCTACTGATAAACTCTTAAAAGCATCAGCATAGACCACTACGCTCCTCTGTGGATAAAACCCATCAGACTAAGACCCCTTAGCTAGCTAGTATAGCTACCAAAAAAAAATAAAGAAAAGTGTGCCAAACCAACAAACATTTCATAGTACCAACCTAATCAATCTAGTCAAGAAACTCTAAATCTATAATAAATTCAACTCTTTCTTTTACTGCACTCCTAATCCAATTGCACTAGTCCCTAATTGAATTGCACTAGTCCCAAATACCAGTCAACGAATAAGGATTTTATGTATTTGGATTCAATCAATGTTTGCACATAAAATTAACCAACTCTAAATTCGATTCAATAGATAATACCCTTTTTTAGAATTGATGCACCCTAATATTTTTCCAGGACAATTAACTGATAGAGAAATTAACCTTACCTAACTGACTACCAACAAATAAGAACCTAAAAAGGATGAAAAAAGTCACCTTTCTCACGCGTTTGAATATCTCCTCGACCACGAGAATAACGAAACGAACAGCTCCACCCCAAGAAACTACTTCTTCTGAGAGAAATCTGCCTTGGACGAACGCTTAAATTCTGCAGATTTTATATCAAATTGTAGTTTTTTCAGCGACGAATCAAGAGATTAACAAGCAAAACAGGGGAGGGAGATAAAAGAGAGAGAGAGAAGGGACCTGAAAGGGGAATATAGAAGTGGAACAGGACGGTTCAGGGGATTGTTGAACCCTAGAGTAAGAAGGGTTTACAATCATTGCTTGCATCTCTCTCAATCTAGCTCTACCCTGTGCCTGTCTGTACGTCTCTATCTCTCTGTTCCGAAATAAAAGAAGCCAAAGTTGTTTTGAGGGAGGAGTTGAATTATTAAAGATTCTGATTGGGTGCGGTAGGAGAGGAGAGGAGAGGAGAGGAGGAGGACAGTTTGGGAAACTTTGTAATCCAGATGTTGGAGATGGGACTGGCCCTTTGTTTCAGGAGGTCACCAGTGTCATGCCAAATTACCCGGCGTTTTAAGGATTATATAAAAAAAAAGTTTTTGATTAAATCCATTCAATAGATGTGGCTATGAGATAGTCTAATGATATGTAAAAATATTTACATATCGTTTCACTAATCTAAAAAATACTTTTAACCTTTTTTATTAATAAAAGTAAAAAAACCTAAAAAATATCTTCTTTTTCTTTTCTACCGATTATCTTCTTCTTCTCATCTTCTTTTCTTCTTCTTCATACTACCGATTGTGCCTAAACCAATTAATTGTATCATCGTAAACGAATTCATCGTCGTAATTACAATCTAAAGATGGCTCGACAAAAACAAACAACCCGTCAAACTGGTAATACTAATTGACCAAATTTTGCCGAGAGAATAAAAAATAGAGAGATCGTTGAAGAACATAGTGAAGAACACAAAGAACACGAAGATGATGATCTAGATACGGAGACTGATTCCAACAATCAGCCTCTCCAACACTATATAATGCGTCCAATAAGGTAAGGGTTTACCATTATTTGTGTTTATTTTGCTTCAATCGAATGAAATCGTCAATAGAATTTTAAGGGTTTTCAGTGATTTCACATAATCGGTAGTTTCGTGTTAGTATTTATCTACTGATTATGGTCGTGTTCTTCATTCCTAGAGCACATCGACCATAATCGGTAGTTAGATTTAGTCCTTAACTACCGATATTCAATCTCATTTGATTGAATAGTTGACTCAGCTCCTTGTTGTTTGAAGAAACCCTCCACTCCAATTGGTCTTTTTTCACGAAGATTACGTTCCTGAACCAAAAATTAGGCTTAAATCGGTAGTTAGAATTTGTCATTATCCACCGATTATGAATGTTCAGAAATCCTCAAACACATCCATATAATCGGTAGTTAGAATTTGTCTTTCCGATTGTATCTCTATACTCAAATTTAGGTTTAATCGGTAGTTAATTTGCTACCTAACTACCGATTATTTTACATGGTTTCAATCGGTAGATAATCTATATCCCTAGCTACCGATTATGTGTGTCCATAGCTTAGATTTTTCTGTTCCAATTTTTATGCATAATCGGTAGATAATGTAGAGGCCGAGATACCGATTATGCACAATCGGTAGATAATGTAGAGCCCGAGCTACCGATTATGCATAATCGGTAGTTACTTTGTTTAATTGACTACCGATGATGTAGTAATTAAACGGTGTCTTCTTGGAAATAATTGTTTATTTTTTGTTTTTTTTTGAAAGGCGAGCTAAGCAAGCCCAAGATACAATTGTTTTGGGGCCTCGTCGTGAAGGGGGTAAGAAAGTAACAACTAGTGCAAGAAGAGAAAGGAAAGCTAGCGGAATCTCTATCACCGAAGGAACTCAACCAAGTGTTCCAAGAGTTGGAAACCAAGAAGAAGGAGAACCAAGTGCTCCACAAGTTAGAAACCAAGAAGAAGGAGAACCAAGTGGTACACAAGAAGAAGGACATGGTACAAAAAAGGTAATTAAGAAGAAATGAGGACACCAAGTCCCCGCCTCTTTGAAGATGAAGGGTATTGAAGCAGGTCAAATCCCTGGGTTACCAAGAGATGGAGGAGATATGTTATTTGGATACAAAGACTCTTGGGCAATGAAATCTATTCAACTGAGGTAATAATTATAAAACACAATTCTCGGTGATTTTGTCTTTTTATTCGTAGAAGTTTTAACCGTTAGTCTAATAATTTTATAATTCGTCTGTATATTAGGACCATTCTAATGCGGTTCTTCTACTCAAACCTACAGCTGCACCAAAAAAAGTGAAAGACTGGCTGTTAGATGATGAGTGTGAAAGGTTCAAGCAAATTATTTTTGACTCGGGTTATCTACTACTGTCAAGAATTCAATGTTAGAGCATGACCGGGTGTCGGTATCAACCTTCATAGTGAGAATGTATCCTGAGACTGATACCTTCCACATGTCGTTTGGAGAAATGACGATCACCCCAGATGATGTGGTGCAGATTTTTAGTCTCGCTGACCATGGTACAGTCGTCAAGTTTGATTATGTGAAGCAGTTAAGCTGGGAACAACTTTATTTTTACACTCACAAGTGCCTTGGTTGGGATCGAGCGACATCCGATGAAGAGTTTAACCGGTGCTTTCATTACAAAACTAGACAGTTCAACATGGTCCACTTGATGAATATGTTCAAAGGCACGAAGGATAAAGAAAAAATGAATCCATCACTTGGTGACGACGAAGTGAATGCTGCAGCCACTGCATATCTCCTATGTGTTTTGGGATGTGTCATTTTCCCCAATTATAGTGGCAACCGGGTCGACGCGACCTTCTAAAACTATTGCATCCTCTCAATAAGGTTCGTGACTACTCGTGGGGCACCGCATGCCATGTGTTCTTGATGGAAGAGTTAAGATAGACATCAAGGGAATCAACTAGCCAAATTGCCGGGAACTTGAGCCTACTACAGGTATTTTGGTAACTCTATTGATGATTTGATTGTTATTTATTTTTTTCTCTTTTAAGAATCAATTTTCTCATACTTGGTTTCATATGTACACTAAACATGGATCTATGACCACTTCTCGTCCCTCGAATTGGCCAAAGAGAATCCAGTATGGGAGAAAGGAACACCCAGAGGAACAAAATACATCTTCGACAACAACCATTCAAGGTCTAAGGAGCAGGAGTTGTTTTCTTTGAGGAGGAAATTAGACTTGATGGCGTCCAAAGATGTATGCTTTGATCCATACAAGGAAGACCGGGTTAGTGGATATATAGCGGGAAGGTCTGAGTTGTCGTTTTACTATGGACCCTTGTGGCATCCCACTGGATATGTTATGTACAATGCCTCTAGGGTTATACGTCAACTTGGTTTTGTACAAGAAGAACCTTGGAGTCATATGCGTAGCAGGTTCAAATTGGACGTGGAGGATTCTGTATGTGGTAAGGACTTTATCACAGTAGTTTACTCTGGTAAGCCATCCGTTGAAGATTGGAATAACAGGATGAATATTTGATCAACGAGGGGAGACCTGTCAACCGAGGTTATGAAGTATATCCAGGCCATATGGAATGGTACCGGGAGCATTCTCATTTTCATGTGATCCGTGAAGATAAAGGAAAGACCATCAATGTTTCCGATTATCCTTGTATCATCAAAGACAAACCTTCGGGTTATGAGAGGCTGGTATGTAATGTTCTTTCCGTTTGATTTTAATATTACGGCTTAATATTTTAGATAATAATTGTTTGATTGTTATTGCATAAAAACAGAAAAATAGGTTTGTGTTTTTCTCCAAAAAGATTGTTGGGTATATAAACTTTGTCATTTGAGAAGATGAAAGAGCATAAAGATCTAATAGATAACATTGATAATGAAGCTTATGCAAGTAAGTTTGGGTAGAAAGCTTCGTACAAGGCTAAGAGGCCAGCAGCAAAGCCTAGTAAAAGATTTCGTGGTTCATCGAGCGCTGATGGTAAAGCCAATGTCCCTGATACTGAAACAACTGTCCCTGGTGCTCATCATCCTCGTACTAAAACCAAGAAATCTAGAAATTAGATTTAGGTTGGCTTTTTAGAGAACATCATTATCGATTGATTTGTAACAAACTTGTTTAATGTTATAACATTATGTTTACTTTATGGCTGATGAATGAATTAATTTAAGGATGATGAATGAATTTTATTTTCTTTCCGTGAATTATCGATTGATTTGCTAGAGACTCATTTTTAATAAATAACTTTGTCGAAATTTTTACAGTACAATCGGTAGATACTTGGTTTACATCAACTACCGATTAAGCATGTTGATCCACAATCGGTAGATAATTATCTACCAATTACACCTACTGATGGAACTGCTTGGTTTCTGCAAACAATTTACATTATAATCGGTAGTTAAAAAAATTTCTTAGACTACCGATTATGGAATATGATTATTTTCAAAATTGGATAATTTTTTCAATTTTGAATTTGGGGCAACTTCTATAATCGGTAGTTTACAAAATTTCATAGACTACCGATTATGGAGTTTGAAAATTTTCGAAATTGAAAAAAAATTCAATTTTGAATCTGGGCAACATTTATAATCGGTAGTTAACAAAATTTCTTAGATTACCAATTATGGGTAATGAATATTTTTAAAATTTTAAAATTCTTTCAATTTTGAATTTGGGACAACATTTTTAATCGGTAGTTAATTTTTTTTTATACTACCGATTATGGATAATGTTAATTTTCGAAATTTGAAAAAAAATCGATTTTGAATTTGGGGCAACATATACAATCGGTAGTAAATGTTTTTGTAAGACTACCGATTATGAATTTGGGGAAACATATACAATCGGTAATAAAGAATTTTTGTAAGACTACCGATTATACCTGTTGAATACAATCGATAGTTAATTATGTACCGATTAAGATGATGAAACTTATTGGTTTCTGGACACATTTTACATTATAATCAGTAGTAAAAACATTTGTTAGACTACCGATTGTAAAAATCGGTAGATAATGGTGATCCCGATACTTCCGATTGTTAATTCATACGAACTTAGTGTTACATATTTTATGTACACTCTTGTTACTCCAGGCCTCAACGGCTCTTTTTTTTCAAAAAAAAGAGCCGTTAAGACTTTAATCTATATAAGGAGGGTGACCTCTTCTCATTTATACACCTCCAATACATTTCAACTCTCCAACATCGAAGTAATCATCATATAGATTAATGGCTCAACCGTTCACGGTAGAGGAAGATTTATCGTTATGTAGGAGCTGTGTGTATTTATATCTGAGGTGAGGAGAAGAACCTAGGAAAAATGGTGTAATGAGTATGAGTTATTTGGAGAGTATTCACGAACATTTTTGTGTTGACACCGGGAACCCCAATAACCATAATAGAGCTGATCTTTTTTGTCAATTTAATTGTATAAACAGAGAAGTTGATCAATTTGTGAATTTAACTTATCTTGTCAATCAATAACGTTTGAGGGGTGACACTAATGTTGAAGTTATAGCGAGATCTCTCGAGGAATGTCGATGATGGAAACCATCAAATTACCGTTACGAAGCTCATTTTAATATCATTAAGGTGATGGACAGATTCAACTCGTTTAAGGTTCTTCCATGCCGCTTAAGGTGAAGGGAATTTTCCAAGACAGAATATGAAAATAAAAATTAATATAATAATAGTGTAAAAAACCATTTATAGACAGAATACAAAACCTAATTTGCCTCTTTTTCTTCTCTACCTCTTTATTCTTCTTCTTCTCTACTTATTCTTCTATTCCCTTTCCTTTTCCATTTCTTCTCCTCTACCGATTCTTCTACTCCCTTTCCTCCTCCATTTCTTCTAATTCTCCATCGAAAATGGCTCCAAAAACTTTGCTATACAATCAAAGAAGGGAAAGGAAAAGATGGTGATCGAAGAGTCCAAAATCATTGAAAATCCCCAGAAAAAGTAAGTTACAACGAACTTTTATGTTTTTAGTCATTATTTTGAAGAAATCATGATAATTCTTTTTTATAATTTTCTGAAACGACGCATAATCGGTAGAAATCTGGCGAACTTTATCTACCGATTATGCATCGAGTTCATCATTCCTGAAGAACATCATGCACAATCGGTAGATATTGCATAATTTAATATACCAATTATATATTGTGTTTTAACATTTAGGGCTACACTCAACCGATTGCATATAATCAGACATATACTGAGAACATGACCTACCGATTGTGTATAATCGGTTGATATTGCATAATTTTAACTACCGATTATGTGCCTTTGTATAATAGCTACTGTGTATAATCCATGTTTGGGTATGTTCATTAGGGTTATGGATGGAGATGAAGTTCTTTCTCCGTCTGAAAAGGTTGAAATTCTTAAACTTCCTCTTTTCAATTTGCCGAAAGGAGTTACTCCTGAAGAAATATATCAAATGATGCTGGATGATCCAGCCTTTTCACAAATGATGAACGATCAAAATAGTTGGTGGAACAGTCCTGAAAATCCCCTTAACTACGTTGAAGTTCCATCTTCGGATGAAGGATCTGAGGCAGAAATGATTCGAAGGATGGAGGCCGATCCGACCTTTGATCCTCGACTCTTTTTCAGGGAGAAAGACTTTTCAGGCGTAAACCCATACTACAACGAAGCTGGTGAGTACATAGGTCCAGTTGAGGAAGATGAAGTTGTTACTGATCCTAAGGAGAAGGAGAAGGAGAAGAAGAAGAAGCGAGTTGATACTAGGACCAAGTCGAGAGTAACAAGGAGTGGAAGAATTTCATGAGATCAATGAGATTGATCACTCTTTGAATATCTATGATGTGTTTTGTTTCATTTTTTCGGATGTTTTTAGTTTTTTTGAACAATATATAGTAAGTGATGAACATGGTATGTTGAAATAGTATTATGAAGTTAGATGTTAAGTACAATCTACATAATCGGTAGATAACTATGTTTCTATACTACCGATTAAATACAATCAGTAGTTATTAATTTCATGTACTACTGATTAACCACAATCAGTAGTTATTCATGTTCACTTACTACCGATTATGGAAAGAAAAGTTTTGTAAAAAAAACAAGTATAATCGGTAGATAAATTTGATCTTTAAACTACCAATTACAAAGTTTAAAATTTTAAAGCTTAATACAATTCTGGCTACAATCGGTAGATATAAATTTTAAATTTCTACCGATTGTGAAAGATGAAGAGTTAGAAATTTTGTAAGTTTTGAGAAATTCATTTTTTAGGGCGACACCTATAATCGGTAAATATGGTACTCCATTAAACTACCGATTATGAAATCAAAATCCCAAAAAAAATCAATCTGGAAATTTTGTACAATCGGTAGTAGTAAAAATCACGAGACTACCAATTATACCATTATTTTGGCACAAGAGTGTATGATCGGTAGATATGGTACTCCATTATCTACCAATTATGGGACGTCCATGACATTAAATGCATATAAAAATGATTTTTTTAACGATCCAAACGCATACAAAGTGGGTTTTTCATGATGTTTCTCACTTCTTCCTCATACTCATCCATGTTTGTTATTGGTTTTAGGTAAAACCTAGTTTTCCCAAACTTCTTCATCTTCTTCTTCTTTTCTAAAACACTTTCTATTTCTATTCTAAAACTATAACTCAAATTCCTCGTCTAACACTAACTATAACCAAATTAATTAACTAATTAATCAACATTAACACTAATTAAGCAAGGGCAGATTAGCCATTAAAGAAAATATATGGATAAGGGGTGTGCTGATATTACTTCATAATGACCTTATTTTGTTTTATTAGTCACCCCAATTTGTAGCCCTCAAAAACGCCAGGCAAATTAGACTCTTCGTGAATCTCAAATTCCACTTCTTTTTCTAGGAGTAACGGCTATGCGTAGAGTGTTGTTCTCCTTTAAAGTGAAGGAGTTTCATCCAACAAGAGCTAATTAGACTCTACTACGGTTAGAGAAATGACATTCTTTTACCCTAAAACTATCACCGACTCCTTTAATCGAAGGAGTGCTCGATAGCCTTCACTGGACGGGTGAACATCATCCGTTTGGATCCCAGACGGGTGAACTTGGTAAAATTTTCATCCAACGGCTCTAATATGTGTATCCAACTGCTGTTATATGTTTGAAAGCCATATGGCTTCACCCGTCTGGTTATTTTTATTAAAAAAATAAGTTTAAAAGCTAGACGGGCGAACTTCACTCGTCTAGCCTCTTTTTTCTCCACTTCCCCATAGTGCAAAAAACACTCCTTCATTTTAAAAAGGATAGAGGGTTAAACTTTTAGTCTCATGGCCCATAGCCCTTGCTATAATAAACTTTTAGTCCCAAATAAATTGGTATACATTAGAAAGAAAACACAAAAAATTTCCAAGTGGTCATCCACCTTGTACAATTGTCGCCCTTTCCTTAGAAAATAACTGGTTTTCAATTATAAAAAGGAACACGAAGACTCTCTAAAAAGTTACCCATCTTAGTATTGTTTTCGCCCTCTTTGATTTTGTTAGAATTAAAAAGTGATTTATTACCAAAAATTGTTTTGTTACCTAATTTATCTTGATGGGACCAAAGGGTCACTAGCCTATATTGAGGGTGGAAATAACAAATCCACTTTTCACTTCTATGTGAATGAGAAACCTTTGGTTTGTCCCACATGGGATAAACCAAGGATGAAGTCTATCTATATTACCACTAAAGTTGCTTCTAAAGAAAATACTTGTGGATTGGATATAGACTAAGGGAATGGGCTAGTGGGCAAATTCACACATTTGCGGTGCTTCGCAGCGAAGCACGCACGCGGGCCGCGGGCTTGCGGAGCTTGTGTGTGCTTGCGTGTGTTTTTGCGTGAGCTGGCGTGAGCCGTCGTATGCTTGGCGTGAGCCGACGTGTGCCCAACGTGTGCCTATCAAGACTTAATGGTTTTTTATTTTAAATTCCTATAATAAATAAAAACCGTTTTATTATTTATGAGAATTTAAGGGAATTAAATAAAAAGATTTTTCATAAATATAATTTAATTCTCTTCTCTAAAATTTGCCTCTAAAAGAAAAAGAAAATTTCATTTTCAACTTACCCCAGTCGCAGCTACTATCCTGACGACTTTTCCCCTCTTTTAGCTTTGATTGCGCACGTAGTTTTATTTTTCTTAAATTCTTATTCTGTTGTTAAGTTTGCAACGGGCCAACGAGTTTTTGCTAGCTGGGTTGGTATCAGGTGGTTTTATCCTGGATTCGATTTGTCCTCACTAGTGGTATAACAACACTCTTTCTAGAGGTGTACGCGACAAATATCGAGTTAAGGGCAGTCTGTTGAACATGCGACTCCATCTTCCTTTGTGTGTGATTGTCTGAGTGTTCTGTTTTTCTAACGCATAACCCATTTCAAGTGTTTTGTTCAATTTTTTCATTGTTACAAGATTTTCTCCAACAATCTTAACTCGATAAATTTTTCTGTCTCAATGGATAAAAGAAAAAGTAGATACAGACTTATTAGAACCGTGAATGGGAAATGTGGTGTCGACATTTTATTGGGCTAAGCAAATGAGGTAACGGCACAGTGAGAAATTAATGTAAAATTCTCACGCACAGGAAAACCTTGTTCCTACTCTATATGGAATCCTTATGAAAGCAAGACTCCATTAGAGAGAGGATGCAGTTTTGATTCACCGGCTTGGAAATGAATGGATTTATAAGAAGATGATTAAAAGGGTATTCTAGAGTTGTTCTTCTTTTTCTCGAAAAAAAAAAAAACTTAGAATAGAGAAACCGTCTGTGTTTTTCATGTCCAAAGCTAGATTTGCTTCTGCGTTGAATGAAACGAGTATGTATAGCCTGGGCATTGAAAGCTTCTCCTTCAATGGTTATGAATTTTGCTGATCGTGAACCTGATTGGAAGTGGAGCAGAAATTAAAATCTTTTAGAGCAAAATGAAATGGATGATAACGGACTAATGGTTTTTTGCATTTCAGTGTGAAGACATAATAGCGGCTAGGGTTTCTAATCACTGTAATCGTGATGAAAAAACTTAATATTGGCAGAGAGGATTGAACGGGTAGTAAAGTGATTGATGAATAACAATGGGTTTTGAATCTGTTTCGTTGGGTAGTAAGCTAACGTGGTGTAATCAGCATTCAGGCTACAAAAGCATTTATGTGTTCAGTTTGTCGGCAGCAGAAGTTGGTCTTCTTCGTCATACTCTTCTCCTCGAGTTAAATGTTGTAAGAAGGGGTTTAATTTCGTTGGGAGCACTGCTTTTCTTTTATGGCTAATCCTTAAGCTGTAGCCATGGTTTTGATAGTATAGTAAACAGAGAAAATGTAGCTGATGAATTTGAATGGTTAGTATGAATGGGTTGTTTCTAATTGAGTTTGCAGTTCGAAGAGAAGTTATAAAAGCATGAACATATACCAGCATAAATGTATCTCTGTTAATACAAAGAAATGCACACAAGTGTTTGTACAAATGCCTGAATGACCTTATCTTTATTGTTTCAAGATCAGTTGTTGTCCAGACAGTAATATATCGTCTTAACCTGATAATCTAAGCTAAACTTAATGAACTTCCTTATGATGTTAAGCTTACACTTAAGGAGTATGTCACGAACAGTGATGATGATAAAGATGATGTATGCTAAGGTTCAGGGTCTGGAGACTCCGTATCTGAACAAGGATTTTCCTTAGAATCCAAGTTCAGTAACCCATTTCTAATTAGATTCTGACATGGAGTATGATATTCCTTCTGATTACGTGCATGGAGCGTGTTATTGAACAATGAGAAGCTCAAATACTTGGCTGCTGACTTGATTCGGGTTGTGCTGAGTATGGACAAATGTTTGATGATAAAAGCCATGATAAGGTGAAAACTGGAAACGGGTCTTGTTTTGATGGGACACTAAGTCACTACGTAGGCTAAAAAGCGGTCAGTGCAGTAATAGTTGGTGACCGTGTTGGGAGGACATTTTGTACAGATACCTCAATTTGGGTTGGGCTAGAGTTAAGCCCTAGAGGTGGTTTTGGATGCATTCTATGTCTAGCTGGTGATATGGGTTTGGGCCAATCACATTCTTCTACAGGGATTTGATGAAGATTCCATGGCTCAAAGGGAAACTTTTATTGCTCAAATAGTGGTAGCAACGATAATCAGGTATGATTTATTAATTATAATATATATTTTTAAATATATGAATCGTATGCATGATGTCTTGCAATTATTAAAACGGTTAATACACTCAAATTAACAACCGTAGGTCACGTTTGATGAAATGTAATTGTGCACTAAAATTAATGCGTAAATCAAGACAATTATTATACACATAATAAAACGTAGTTATCATGCACTAAAAATGATTTAACGTAGAGCATGCGTGGGTGTTGATTATTTGATTATAAATTAATCATATTCATATTATAATTAGGCAATATTTTATAGAAATCGTAAGGATTTTATTTGTAGAGAAATAAAATAAAATAATGCTAAATTGTTATGAAAAATCAAAAGAACAAGTTTTTTGGTACAGTGTCTGAATTCAAATTGGTAACCAATGTGAGAAACTGCTGGGTAGACTCTGGTGCTACCGAGCATGTCCGCGGAAACAAAAATATGTTCACCTCCTATCAGAAGGTAGGGGAAGGAGAAAAGCTCTATATGCGTAACTCGTCCGCAGCGCAGGTTGCGGAAAAAGGCAAAGTTGGGATGAAGCTCAATTTTTGCCAAAACTCTCACATTGAAGAAATTGTTCATATTCCGGACATCTGTAAAATTCTTGTATCTTGTAGTATATTAGATGATAAGGGTTTTTTGTGAATCTGGGAAAAATAGTGTATCTCAAAGAGCTATAAGACAAAGGGTTTTTACAAATTAGTTGTAACCTCAATTTAAATAAATAAAATTGATTCTTTCTATTTTTGTATGTCATTGAATGTTTGACTTGGCAGACTTGGTCATGTTTTCATTGAACAATCTGGCCAGCATAGGCTGCATTTCCAAATTTAATTTGGAAAGTAAACATAAAATGTTAAATATGCATAGAATCAAAATATGCTAAAAAGTCTTATAAGAAAAATGTTCGGAAAAATTCTAAACCCTTAGAATTAATTCCTCAGACCTAGTTGACTTGAACTCAGTTCAAACTAGAGGTGAAAATATAATCCCTTAAGGACATGATGAAGCCATGAATTAGTTCAGGACTACCTGCGAACTTGTGGGGGGAGGCCGTCCTCTCAGCTTGCTATGTCATGAACAAAGTACTTATTAAAAGATCAGTTATATCTCCAAATAAATTATAAAAAGGAAGACAACCCTTTTATGCATACTTCATAAATGTGGGGGGTGCTTGGATAAGGTTTCTATCCCTCCACCTAAGAGGATATAAATATGACCCAAAACTGTTGATTGTGTATTCATATGATATCCTGAACACACTACAGATTATAGGGTTAGGGTTGTGAGTTCTGATATTTCAGAAATTGGTCTAAATACCAATATGGAATCTAGGGATGTTATGTTCTTTGGAAAAAAATGTTTTCCTTTGAAATATGAATCTCGCATAATATGTGTTGATCCCCTAGATGTCCTTTATACTAGTCAGACAATACTTCTAGAGGAAGATAAATTTGAGCCTAGAAGAGGCAAAATATTTAGAAAGAGAAATATTTTAGAGCATGAATTTTTTTGATCATGTAATGATTTCTAGTGGTTTTAAAATAAATGAATCTGACAAGTATGTTTACACTAAACTTGTGAATGATACCTGTGTAATTGTATGCTTGTATGTCGATAATCTGATTATACTGGATACAACCATAGATGTAATTTATTCCACTAAGAACATGTTGAATGAGACCTTGACATGAAAGACTTAGGTCCCTCAGATGTAATCTTAGGGATGAAAATTAGAAGAGAGTCTAATAGATATAGTCTTAGTCAATCTCATTATACTGAATATGTACTTAGAAAATATAACCAGTTTGATAGGAGCAATGGGATGCACTTTTTAGAGTGTTAAGGTATCGAAAAATACACTTTAAACTTTGTTTGAGTTTTTTAAGAGATACTCTGCAGTCCTTGAAGGACATTGTAATGCAAACTGGATAGCAGACTCAGAGGAGTCTAAATCTACGAGTGGATACGTCTTCACTCTAGGCTGTGGATCAGGGTCTTGGAAGAGTTCCAAACAGACCTGTATCTCTCGGTCCACTATGGAACCGAGTTTATTGCGTTAGATAAAGCAGAAGAGGAAGCCGCTTGGCTAAGATGCTTTTTAGAAGACATTTCTCTCTGGCATAGGCCTGTGCCAGCTATATCTATACACTGCGATTGTCAAGCTGCAATAGCTAATGCTAAAAACATCAATTATAATGGAAAATCCATTCATATTAGGAGAAGACACAATTCTCTAAAACAACTAATCTCGAATGACGTTATTTCTGTTGACTTTGTAAGGTCTAAGGAGAATATCGCGGACCCTATGACGAAAGGATTGTCCAAGGAGATAGTTAGTAATGCATCGAGGGGTATGGGACTTAAGCTCATCAATTAAAAACTTGCCATGAAGGATACTCAACCTTGCTGACTGGAGATCCCAAGATCAAGGTTTTGAATGAGACAACTAATTTGTGGCGGGTAAAAATTAAACACTATCAGAGAATTAATTTCTCTGTCCCTTCCCTATGGTGTAGACGTGATAGTGTGACTGCATGTGAGGATGACTTATTGTAAAGTCTTAATGAGTTCTATAGTTTCAATTTAAGATTGAAATGGGGTGTAGCAGTTAACACTCTTGATAGAACTCACCTATCTGAATGAGGAAGTGGGTCGCTTCCTATGAGAACTGAGCTGATTCTCTAGAGCATTCTGAGAAACGGGATATGTCCAGGGCCAAAACGGACACAACGGCGTGAACTTAACAGCACTCTTGAGAGATATCTCGCGTAAGGAGCTATTGATGAATTACACCAAACGATGGCAGTTCAAGACATCGCGTTCACTGTCCATCAAGTAGTTCCGGTACTTCTCACTAAGCAAAGGTTCAATTCCATATGGTCACCTATTGCTTAAGATGTATTTCTCGTTTTCCGGTTTTCTGATTTATCGCTTTCTTCATTCATGTGGGAGATTCTTAGAATTAAAAAGTGATTTATTACCAAAAATTATTTTGTTACCTAATTTATCTTGATGGGACCAAAGGGTCACTAGCCTATATTGAGGGTGGAAATAACAAATCCACTTTTCACTTCTATGTGAATGAGAAACCTTTGGTTTGTCCCACATGGGATAAACCAAGGATGAAGTCTATCTATATTACCACTAAAGTTGCTTCTAAGAGAAAATACTTGTGGATTGGATATAGACTAAGGGAATGGGCTAGTGGGAGAATTCACACATGTGCGGTGCTTCGCACCGAAGCAGGCACGCGGGCCGCGGGCTTGCGGAGCTTGTGTGTGTTTTTGCGTGAGCTGGCGTGAGCCGTCGTATGCTTGGCGTGAGCCGGCGTGTGCCCAGCGTGTGCCTATCAAGACTTAATGGTTTTTTATTTTAAATTCCTATAATAAATAAAAACCGTTTTATTATTTATGAGAATTTATGGGAATTAAATAAAAAGATTTTTCATAAATACAATTTAATTCTCTTCTCTAAAATTTGCCTATAAAAGAAAAAGAAAATTTCATTTTCAACTTACCCCAGTCGCAGCTACTATCCTGACGACTTTTCCCTTCTTCTCGCTTTGATTGCGCACGTAGTTTTATTTTTCTTAAATTTCTTATTCTGCTGTTAAGTTTGCAACGGGCCAACGAGTTTTTGCTAGCTGGGTTGGTATCAGGTGGTTTTATCCTGGATTCGATTTGTCCTCGCTAGTGGTATAACAACACTCTTTCTAGAGGTGTACCCGACAAATATCGAGTTAAGGACAGTCTGTTGAACAGGCGACTCCATCTTCCTTTGTGTGTGATTGTCTGAGTGTTCTGTTTTTTTAACGCATAACCCATTTCAAATGTTTTGTTCAGTTTGTTCATTGTTACAAGATTTTCTCCAACAGATTTATCGCTAATTCGTCACGCCTATCATGATCCTACTTTTATAGGGGAATGGCTGTGTTTTTTACCGTTGGCTCTCCATACAAATTACGAACCCACTTCTTTTATCCTAGCTTGGAACAGGTTGTTCATAAAACTGCACGGAAATCCCAAATTCCACTTTCGTTATTAAACGACTAGGCGCACGTAGGTGAAAGTCTGAAACACGTAAAGTAAAATATACACCTCAGAATGAAAACAAAGCATGACGGTTCAAACATACTAACACATGCATTGACACAAAACAAAATACATGTAGAGTGTTTATGCATTAAAGAAAAACATGAACTGGAAGCAAAATACATCCTTAAAAGGGCTTTATTCGGCGGAAGTATAAAATGTGCTAATACCGTAATCACCACCAAATTTAACTTGGGAGCATTTCTCATTTAATTTGAACTTTTAAACCGTAAATGTAGGCAGATTTTATTTAGTTTTTTTAATCAGAAATGATACAGTTTGAAATGCCTCCAAACCCTAACTAGAAACTAATTAAGTTAATAACTCTCTCTTCTAGCCTGAGTTTCTCCATCGAATGATCGACCGAAATTAGAATCGTTGGTCTCTTCCCCTCACCGATAACGGCTAGTTTTCACCAGAATCACTCATTGGAATGAAATGAATCACAATAATATAACAAGTAAATTAATTACAGGAGTATCACAACATCAAATCACAATGGATTTCTGTAACATAATCAGTAGAATCAACGATCACGTGGATTTACAAATTTAACAGTTCTCTTGGTTTCTTGTCTTTAGACGGTGTCATTTGATTTACCCTTACCCATTCAACACATGAATCATCAATCAATTCGTTACCCACCCCTCTCACATTCATAAAATTAGAAACAACCATAAATTTCGCAATAATATAATTCAAACAAAATAAATCCATAAGCAAAATATAAACCCTCATGCCCCCTCATAGGAATCATCAAACGCACGGTCCTACCAGAGGTCTACATTCAATATACATAAAACACTATCAACTACCAGTATCAATTAAGTCGTAAACCTTCAATTATCATTCACAAAATACCACATCAATGTTAGATATCCATAACCATCACTGAAATTCTTAAACCACTGAGTTATGATCAATGCCATGATCAAAATTACCCCAAAAATAGAATTACTATCCCAAAAAAAAATATTAACAACTTCACAAAATCAGTATAGTACTAGTCATTACCACCTGCTAAAATATGTCCAAAATTTTATCTATCAAGAAGAACTTTACCATGATAATCATTTAAAAGTGTTTTAGTAGAAAAACAGATAAAAGGGTAAAAGGATAAATCATAAAGAATACGAGAGATCAAAATCGTACAGGTCTGTCATAAATCAAGAAAATGGTCGTTCAAGCCTTGCTTCGGACACCGAGGAGGAGGTTCGACCTCATAGAAGGATGGGATCAGACCTTGATGAATTCTAGTCAAAGAACTCAAGTCTTTGTAGCATAATTCAAATAAAAAATATAAAGTTGTTTATGATAGTCTAATGAACTTCGATAAACTTGTTGTCTATCTTGTGTTGTTTGGAAAAAAATAAAGTGATATATTTATAGTGTTGAACTTTTGATATCGTAAAAAGTGGAAGACATTTAAAAGTGTTTTAGTAGAAAAACAGATAAAAGGGTAAAAGGTAAATCGTAAAGAATACGAGAGATCAAAATCGTACAGGTCTATCATAAACCAAGAAAATGGTCGTTCAAGCCTTACTTCGGAAACCGAGGAGGAGGTTCGACCTCATAGAAGGATGGGATCAGACCTTGGTGAATTCTAGTCAAAGAACTCAAGTCTTTGTAGCATAATTCAAATAAAAAATGTAAAGTTGTTTATGATAGTCTAATGAACTTCGATAAACTTGTTGTCTCTCTTGTGTTGTTTGGAAAAAAATAAAGTGATATATTTATAGTGTTGAACTTTTGATATCGTAAAAAGTGAAGACATTGAGAGATAATGATGTGGAGAGCGTGCTCGTTATTGCCTGGAAAAAATCCCGATACGATAATATCCATTACTGCTGGGAGAATTTTCGAAACCGTAATACTCATTAGTCCCTTATCTAATAACGTTCCACTTAATTCCTTCTCATCGTGGGTGTTCAGTTACACCTAGGGCTGTCGACGAATGTTAACGGAACGGATATTGGCTCAGCCGTATCCGATATCCGATAATATCCAACGGACATTTAACTTTCATATCCGATTCTGTTTCGTTAAGATTATCGGATATCCGATAATATCTGATAGAAAACACAAAATGAAAAATGTAACACAAAAAGAAAAAACTGAAAACTTAAATATCCGATATACTAAATCAGTTCTAACACAATAAGATTACATGATAAGAGTAGGAAGTTTTAGTCAATCCTAATCTTCAACAACAGTCAACATAAATATATATTCAAAACACAAATATATGAGGTCCTTCGTATATGTTGAATTCGTCAATTATGAGGTCCTTCTACATTCAAATATATGTTCCTGCATAAGAGATAGATACTATCCTACACATTAGTAACAACACCAAGGCATGATTTAATAACTGCATTAAAAAGCACCTTAAAAACAGCATTATCCAGTAAACAACACCTTAAAAACAACATTTCAAATGTAAAAAGCACCTTAAATATTTTCAAATATTTTCTAGTCCGCTGCGGGCCTGCGGCAGTACCCAGTAAGAATCCACAATAAATAAATAACCGAATTATTTGTATATACAGTAGACAAACACATTTTGAGGAAAATAGACAAGCACATTTTGAGGTTACTGTTTGCTGAAAACAGCAACTACAGGGAAGAGAGCAACAAATTCGGTACCACAAGCTACAGGGAAGATTCTTTACCACAAGCTAGTAACTGTAGAAGCCATAATACTATCTCACTATTATTATGCACCCAATCGTGTACTATCAAAAATTCCAATGGTGTACTATAAAAAATTCTTGAAGAAGGTTAGTTGAATCCCAATGGTGTTACTATCAAAAATTCACGCCTCATGTCCACCATTAAACTCCAATTGCAGGCAGGTGGGCAGCACTCAATTGTATTTAGTTGACGGAAACCTCAGTGGATAAAAATTATTAGACTAACTATCAACAAAAAGAAAAAATCACCTGAAGGTTCTGGACGAGTGGGAAGAGATACTCCCCAAGTATCTGTTTTTGGTGCTGAGGGGAAGCAGCAGCAAGCATGCTACTCAACATTTCCGATCCACCATGTGAACCAGCGTCAAAAGCAGCAGATCCATTGTTCATCTCGTGTTGCTGCCCGTTTGCAACATACTTGGCCTGACCAGGCCGCTATCAAATCAAAATAATGCTTCAGATCACTTCTAATTCTTATAAAGACACTTTCCTACTATATTAATGATACTAGGATACTTGAAAGCATGTGCAACTAAATATCAGAAATATCCATGCCTGGGGATTACAATTATGGGGCAATACTACTTCACTATTATTACAATTGTGTAGTATCATTGTATCAGGTTCTAAAAATAGATTCGCACCCACTTCATTTGAACAACAACCTCTAATCCCTCTCTAACTGTCCATAGTTCTGCCATATTGTGAGGATTTTTGTAAAAATATTTTGCAAAGGTAGCCACAACCGACCATCACTTCCCCTATAAACACCAGTACATCCTGCATCCCCACTGTCATTGACAGCAACATCTAGAGGGAGAGACCACTGGATATACAAAACAGTTTTCGGATTACATATTAAGTTTTCCTCGTCGAGAGCTCTAGAAAATTCATTTGCTGCAGTAACAGCTAATAAACAAACCCTAACAATTATAGATCTCTCTAATAAGTACCAATTAAAACCAAACCCTAAATTATCATAGAACAGACAAACCCTAACAGATCAACCCCTAAAATAGATGAAATTGTTATAATTATAATAGAACAGACAAACCCTAACCAAGAAAAAAATTAAAAAAAAAAACCTAGAAAGGAGAAAATCATAGAACCAAAGGGATTAAGGAAGTGATTAAATCTTACCACGAGTGACGAGTTACAGAAAGAAATCCGAGAGGGAGAGGCGGAGGCCGGAGAGCAACTGGTCGAGACTCGAGAGGAAGTGAAGTGAAAACCTAGTTTTTTTAGTCGAGACTCGAGAGAAAGAACATCTATTTATTTATTTTTTCTTTACACTTCACTTACACCCTTATCGGATACGGATAATATCCGTCGGATAACGGCTTAGCCGGTTCTGTTACGATAACTCTCAATATCCGATAGGAATATCCGTATCCGATATCCGATATCCGTTATAGCGGATAATATCTTATAGGATCCCGGATTATCGGAAACGGATGTCGGATTTCGGATAATGATTGACAGCCCTAGTTACACCTCACATGCTATAGACCTCCAGACCAATGCCCTAATGAGTATCCTCCTGGGACATGTTTGATGTCTCATAGATTTGAAGGTTGGGTCATATGAACGACTTATTCGATTAGTTAATTAAATAAAATAACTACTAGTGTTAAGTCTAGTAAAGTTAGTAAGTCTAAGATTGAAAGTGGAAGACTTGGAAAATGACAGAAACTGGGAAGTGGCAAGCCTGGATGTGCGCAGGCTTAGGAATGACACAAGCTTGGAAGTGTTTGAAGTTAAGAGTATGCAAAAGTTCTAAAGGACCGAGCAAGGGATTGGCTCCATGCTCTCTAGGAACGAGCAATGATTAAAACCATGCTCTCCAGAACATAGCAAGGATTGGCTCCATGCTCTCAAGAACCGAGCAAGGATTAGCACCATGTTTTTCTAGGACTAGGCAGGATTAGCGCCATGCTTCTCAGGGGATAAACATGATTGGCACCATGTTTCTCGAGGACTAACAAGGTTGGCGCATGCTCGTGGACTAAGCTGGATTGGCATCGTGCTCCTCAAGGACTAGAAAGGTTGGCGCATGCTCGAGGACTAAGCAGGATTAATGTCGTGCTCCTAGAGGACTAGTAAGGTTGGCGTCGTGCTCTCGAAGACAGAACAAGGGTTGGTGATATATGCATAATATACATGTTTTGAACTTTTGAGTCTCAATTCCATATTTGTTTTAGTTATATTTCTTGCATTCTACCTTGTATTACTCTTTTTATATATTTTATTTCATGTTAGGACGAATCAACCAAAAGTAGTGGAAATAACTATAAAAGTGTTAAGGAGTGAAGTCTACCAATAGAGAAGGACCAAATACCAAATTTAACTTATTTAAATACAGGGTTTTATATTATCATCTTGTCTATAATGAAAATACGAAGCCAACTCAAAAAGAATGAGGTCATTCTAAGGTCGGACGAAGAAGTTATGAGCGAAACAGTAAAACCAACTTGAATTTGGTTTTTGTTGGGCTTGTTTTGGGCCTGCGCGAAAAGGGAAATAAGAGATGCGTTTTGGACTTATCTTGGACGTGCAAAATAGGGTTTTTGTTGGATTTTTACTTTTGGGGAGGTTCAATGTCCTAATGGGATAGGGAACAAAATGAGGTGGAAGTATTTAATGGTTATCAAGTTTCCTAATAGGATAAACATCGAAGAAGGTTACTAAAGCCTAGAGAGCTTAGATACAACTTCTCTACATATAGAGAGCATATTTTGGTTTACCCGTTAAAACGGGAAACTAAAAGATTTTCTCTTTTCTTTTTCTTTTATTGTTTATTTTCCATGGGTTTTAGTAAATCCATACTTCGATAATTCTTCTGTTGGTTAGGAATTAATTTGAAGTCCTAGAACATGGTGATTCAATTAATGAAGTATGTTTTGTTCCTTTTATTCCCTCTTTAATCGTTTATGTTCTACTACTAAAATCGACATGTATGATTGTTTTGTTGATTGATCAAGTTGCAAATTAAATAACCATGATAACATATTTATAGCTAGACTAGGGTTTGAGATCCTTAATTGTCGAAAAAATCTTGTTACAAGTAGCATAACATAGTTTCTAACAACGGGATGTTACCATGCGACTATATGTAGGAGCGTAACCTTGGCTAAATACGAGTGGCTCTTAAGACGGATTGCTAAGAATAACCTAACTCATAGATACCATTGCTTTCATTGGGTTAAACTTGAGTGGATCTTGCGCCAAATTATTCAGTGGGAAGGATATATAGAGTGTCTCTTGCACCTTTGATGATTAATTATAGGAATTTAGCTGGAAGAAGCCTATGATAGGATGTTGTAGGGTTATTGGTATACAGAGAGATAAGAAGATAAATCTGACTTGTTGATTAACAATATGTTTTGAGGTGGACAATGACTCCTTAACCATCGTTTTAATTTTCATAGTTTATTTTAATATCTCTACAACCCCCCTTTTGGTTAAATAAGAAGTCAAAAACAAATAAAAACTACATCGCTCCCTGTGGGAATGATCCTTACTACCGCTATATAACTTTTTAGTATTAGTAGAAAATATCTTAAATAAATTGTTGCACCTACGACGCGTATTAGTTGGTGCCAATCTCTCGAGTTCAGAGCAAGGGTTACCTACAAATCAACAAAAAGAATTTCAACTATGGAATCACCAATCTTATTAGCATATGGAATGAAAGTTGTATTACCACCATAGATGAAATTTCCTACAACCAGAACGTTAACGGTAAAATCTGAGGAAAATGATACATCTATCTTACAATGTCTTGAAGAGAAATATCTAAAAAAAGAAAGACTTATGATCCAAATTGAAAGATATCAGAGAGGAATGCAAAGAAATCAAAAAATGGTTAGGCCAAGATATTTTCAACAAGGTGATCTGGTATTAAGAGAATTTTCTTCCAGCACTTCAGAATTTAAACTGAAAAACTGGAAGCCTCACTGGAAGGACCATATGTAGTATCAGAGAAGTTGTGAATGGGGTCTTATAGATTTAGGATGGTAAACTGGGATTAACGGAACACGCCATACAATGTTTCACATATCAAGATATATTTCCAGTAATCTTTAAGTCAATATTGTATCTAGAACATAACTTTTAAAGAGCATGAAATATATATTATCATCAAATTAACTATCTCACCTTATCCAATATGTTTGTCAATTAATTATCTAGTATCTGAATTGAACAATTTGCAGCTGACGACTGATCTGGTAAAACATCGTGTTCATTGAATAACTTTAAATATTAATCATAATGATTAACTTATCCCGTTGTACCAATTAAATTCACCCACCTATAAAGAATGCTTAAAGAGAAAAGCAAACATAAACAACACATTTAACTATTAATACTCCAAAAAGTAAACCTATAAGCATGATATATGAAAAAAAAAATATTTACAACCCAACTGAAAAGTTATAAACTAAAAAGAGCTTTAAATACTTAAATATAAAAAAGTTAAATATTTAGAGTCTAAAAATAATAGTAAAAAATATAGATATATCCATGGAAGCAAGTCTAAAAGTCTTAGAAGTCGACGTGTTTTGCCTCTCGAGTAAGTCGGGTAAAAGGCGATAAGGTAAGAACTTTAATACTTATATCTTGTTGAACTAGTCATCAGGAAAAGTTACAAAGATAGATATATCCATGAAAGCAAAAAAGCCGAAGATTTATCCTAGTAGAGGGCAAACCGTGTAAAAACCGACACGATCGTAGCGACAAACCAGTATTTTGACAGCACGAAGGTACCCTGGCCAGGTACTTCAAAATAAGACCTGTCTAAGCACCACTAAAGCCGATAAAGCTGAAAGTCCCTATTGAAAAGGCACTGTTATGTGAAAATGCCATTTTACAACAACAAAAAAGACAAAACATAGTGTAAAAAAATAAATTAGATGCAAAAAAATAAAAAATAACCACATCTAAATTATATGTTGGGATCATACATTCATAAGGAAAAATACGTATTTTCATTAAATTAATAGAATAGTACAAAAAAAAATATAATTATGATTCCTCATCGGTTAAGGAATCATTATCAAAAACGTTTTCAAAAGCTATTTGAGATGATTCTCCCGATTGAATTGGTCCAGTAGGATGAGATGGTTCATAAGGGTCAGTAACTTGAGCTTCAACAACTTGTTCACCAACAATAGTATAGTTCTTGAATTAGTAACCTCAGCTGAAGCGTCAGTTGCTGGAGAAACGCTACCTTCACCTAGAACTGTAAGCTGAAGATTCCCTGCTTGAAACCTTCAAGGTAGTTTCTTCAGGCCAGCAATCTCCGCCTCTTGAAATTTTATCTTGGAGATATGCTTATTAAGCTCTGTATATTTCCATGAAATTGCTGGTATAAAATAATGTACTAAGATTTGTTGAAATCCATCTACTTCTAGAGCTCAGTATTGGTCTCCTCAAGGGAACTTTAATTTTTTTCAACTTCTTAATCAGATTTTGCTAAAAACGAATCCTTTCGTTTTGAGATATATATCTTTTAAAAGTGTGCATAAGATAAAACATACAAAATTTATATAAAAGAAAACTTTTAAAAAATGCTGAAAGTAGCAAGAAATAAGGGTATTGAAGTTACCTTAAATTGAATACCAGCAATATCTAACTCAGACTCAGGAATAGAAAGCTGAGTTAGAGGTTAAATCTCTTAGATTCGATGAAGACTCAAAAGAAGAGACAAAACAAATTGGTTGTCACCAGAAATATGCTCTTTGCGATCAACAAGGCCAAAAGTAACTCTGCAGAGTAAGGCCCATCCTAAACTATTTTAGGTAGGAGGGTTTTTACCCGAAGAAATGAATTTCCTCTTACAGATAGACACGAAAGACAATTTGAAGAATCAAATAAAATAACTGAATTAGGTAAAATAAATGGAAAAAAATACAATAGAAGAAAAGGTAAAGTTAGAAATTACTTGCATCGAATTGAATCTTCAATTTGACATCAGCTGGGGAAGGATCAAACTCCCAGAAAACAGAAAAAATAACTGGATACTTCTCATTATCCAATTCATATTTAGTGTTATCTGTAGAGAGCTTTGCTAGAAAGCTCTGCAGATAAAATCTCTTCATTAACTTTGTTAATTCTCTTCATGTAAGAGGATTCAAAAGAAGAAACTTGAAAATCTTTGAGAATAATTTCATCAGTGATCTGCTTATCTTCATCAACAGTGTTATTATACTTAATATAATGATTAAGAAAGCGACAAAATTTGGATTCAATTTCTGCAAATGTATTTCAGATAAGTAAGAAACTAAAGGTCATCAAGGAATAATAGCCAATACCAGCTGTAACAACTTCAAAATCAAAACAAATATACTAGCCACACTAACAACTGTACCAGATATCTAACGCACTGTAATTAAAGCTAAGTCTCAAAGTAGATTTAATGACACTAGAGGCAAATATATAGATTACAAAATATCACATCTACCCTTAGCTGGAAGTAATCAGTTCTAATAGTTGAAAGCTAAAAATAAATCTAGAGCCGAGATCGATTATCATCTTAATCACGTGACGACAGCTAACGTCACGAGGCAATAACTCGTATTACACAAACAGATTTACACCTATCTGGAATATAGAGCTGGAAACTGAAGAGTAAAGCATCTGGGACGAAAAGGTGACTAGATATCAGAGACCTGGATTTTGGAGCTGGAAATAGTAGAGTTAAGATGAAAGTGGAATATGTAAGAATACAGATCAGACCTCTCCAGCTAAGATGATGGAAACATAAAGTCGTCTGGGTCCCAGTGGATACGTTAAATGTAATTGGTCACTAATAATTACACAGAAAACACGTGGATCATCCCTTGTATATATAGCCAATAAAGCAAATTTTGTAAACAAAATACACTCGTCAATAAACATCTTTAACTTCTCTCTCCTAATTGATTTCTTTTGCTCTACTTTTCTATTTCATCTCCATTAACGAGTTTTATATCCCTAATTTTAGATTCCAAATTCCAAATCTTAATGCATAATCAATCAATTATTCGTGCAACTCATATCCAAACAATAATCTGAATCTTGTGAAGGTACGAATCCTGACCAGCTAATCGCGCCTTCAGTTGGGATACCAAGCAGAGAATTTACCTTCATCTTACTGATTGCTTCTATTGTGGTCCGAACTTAGCAGACAAAGAAAACATACACAATACTTCAGGCCATGTCAATGGGTTCACTTGGTGTTGGCAGATGCATATATTGGATCCCAAGCCTGTCACAAATCAAATAATCAAAATTATATAGAAATGCCATGCCTATATCTTGAAAAGAATGATTTGGAAATAGTCTGAAACTTATGGCTATATGAAAGGAATCTGAACATGAGACTTATTCTTTTACCACAAGTATCTTCACGTTCTTTGTTGATGTACTATATAGGTCTACAACCAATCAGAGAGCGTACAGTTTCAATTAAACCGAAACTATGATATAAAGTTATTATTTTTTCATGAATCTAATCAAAACAAAAAAAGAGATAAGGAGCAAACCCTACTTGTTTAAAGGGAATAACCCTCACCTGACAAAAAAATATTCTCAATGGAAATTTAATAACATCAAAAACTAAACTAAAATCACATCAAAAGAGAATCCGAATTTATATTCAAAATTAAAAGAAATAGACAAATTAAGGATGAGAGGATTATGGTTGACCAAGAGAACATTGTTTTATAGTAAAGATAAGATGAAGGAAGAAGAAATCGCATGAAAAAAAAAGAGGAATTGTAGAATAGGAATTGGGGTTTTTCAGAAAAAAATATTTTGGCGTTATATCTTTAGTAGTTCGTGAAATACAGTGTTATTTTATTTTCTATTTTACTTTTTTTTTGTATTTATTGAAATCTAAGAGAACCAAAGCATCTAGTTTTTTATTAGTCTAAATTCTCTTTAGTGATTTTTTATTGATCTAAATTTTATGTGAAAAGTGATAAATGTTTTTATATTGTTTTAAATTTTGACCAATAATTTTATATTGGTCTAAATCTTTACTAACAGGATAAGAAGGTTTAATAATTGAACTTTGTGCAACTTTTAACCACAACAAAAAAATACCACAAATTATATATACAATAATTATGCATGTTGATTCTGCCAAATAGGATAACAATATCTTTCCCTCTATTTATCACACATTTTTATCTTTACCTGAGCATTAATTAAGAATGATAAATACATTTCTTATTCAAACACACATAATCATAAAAACCAATCTTTGTATATTTAACACTTGTACAATATGTTATTTCCATTTTTGTAAAGATTACTATTCATCGAATTATAGTTTGTTTAGGTTTTTAGAAGAGTTTTCATTTTCCTTTAAAACAAATCTCCAACAAGGGGAATAATAGGTTTTTCCTTTTTTTTATATTTGTCATTTTATTCTTCTTTAGTGTTTTCTTGTCTTGAAAATGATCAAAATAGCCTTCTTTCTCTCCCAAACTCAAAACTTCAACTAAAGATGTTGAATACCTTTCCATTTTCATTATTTCCTTGTGTATATCATCTTCATGACTACTGACCAAATTCTTATGATCTCCTCCTTCTCCTATATATATTTGACTACTCTTTTTGGAGGCAACTGATGCTTTCTCTCCTGCGGAAACCGCTTCGGCTTCGGCCATTTTTGAATGTTCTTATGGAGCTCGGCATTTAATGTCTAAAGCTATTTCCGTCTCTGATTCTCTCTGTGTGAGTAAATTGAGTTCGCGCTTTGTTTCTTCCAATTCAATTTCTAGTTTCTTCAACATGTTTTTTCACGGTAGAATTACCAACTTCTTTAGGTTTTTGCTTAATATGACTAATGCTGGATGTAGCTAAGACTAATAGAAGTTTGGGCGGAAGTGATAAATATGAAGATGGTTAGTTTAGATGGTTGTTTTTCTTGGTTTTTAAATTTAGTATTAACCGTTTGCGACTTTGGTGATAATGAAAGAAATACACCTGCTATAAGGTGTTCATCGAAAATAGCCACCGCTTCTCACATAACAAAATGCACGCGAAGTATCGACTGTGGCGACATTATTAATACTATGATTGTCATCTACTAAAGTTTCCTGCTGGCCAGAGTTTTCATGATAAAAAAAAGCAGACTCTTGAAGAAGGGATTCCATGAAAGATGTCATATTGGGGTAAATAGAAGCTATAGCTAGCTAGAATGGGAAAACAAAAGAAAATCAGAAGGGTTTTTGATGCTATGTGTTTGGGTTTCTTTGCTTCTACTTCAAAGGTAGACGTAGAGTGAGGTTGAGATGTTTGAGAGAGTTGGAATGGAAGGGTATGGAAACCGTTGTTTGAAGGTCAAGTCACTTACATGTTAGGTTGGTGGAAGTAGACAACTTAACTTCGATTACTAGCACAATATGGATTAAGCATTTGATAGCTAGTATGATTTGAGATTACTCGAAACATCCAAAATAAAACTTATACCTACAAACGACAAAATGATTTTTTTATTCTAAAGAGCAAACGATTTTTTTTCCGCCCATGTATATTGTTATTGTTGGTAAGCATCGCAAAATAATGATCTAGGTCAGTGGGCAGTTGCCTCACACCTAAATTTTAGTCGTGTGATATTTGAAACTGTTTGACAACTAGAAACATAAATGCTTCTGTTTTTTTAAAATAACAATACTTCTATAAGAATAGGAACAACATGGCAGAACTGTGCGCCATAAGAGATGGTCTACAACTAGCTATTGCTTTAGGCATCGACAAATTAGAGGTAGTTACTAGTTAGTGACTCTATGTGTATAGTTAACCTTGTAAATGGTAAGTTCATCCCCATGGTGTTTTGTCAATATTTCGAGGGATATCAATATTTTTGGCGTCCTTTTTTCTTCATGTATCCTTTCAACAAAATTATTGCACAACTAATTTTGTGGCAGATATATTGGCTAAAACTGGTGTAAATAAGATATGGGTTTCAAACCCATCTAGTTTTTTGCTGTCTGTTCTTGATGAGGATGTAATGTAGAGGACCTTCCCTGGAACTGTGAGGTCCACGTAGTTTTATTTAATGAATTATTTTTTTCTTTTTTTTTTAATAACTGTGCTTCTTAAATAAAATAATACGTCATAAAAAAGATATTTTTCTATTTATATGGTATTCAAACACTTACCATTACAAGGGGTGGAACCCAAGCCTGTTTTTTCCTAGCTCCATATAGCTTCTAGGTGTACTTTTTTTTAGAAGCCTGATTTAGGGGATCCGACATTTATAGAGGGGCTCCAATGTGAGGCAGGGTGACCCAAAAATCCGTTAAGGGGTGTCCTAAGGGCTATGTTAAATGTCCATATTACCCTTCTATCTATGAAAAAGTCTAATTTTTCCTTCAATCAATTAAAACCTAAACAAAAACAAAACCTTTCCAATTTCAATTCCAATTCAAAACTCTCTCAAAACTTAAAGTTTCCCAACCGTAACCCAACTGTAACCCAACCTTTCCAATTTCAACTTCTCCATCGAAATTCCTCGTCGATTAATCGTCGATTCGAAAAATTCTTCATCGATTAAACTCCAAAAATTGTGATGAAGAATCATACTAAAGGTGTAGAAGGTAGTAGTGATGCCAACCAAAATCAAACTTTTCAACCTAATCAAGAGATTGAAGAACAAATCGGTGGTGACAATCAAAATCATACTCCAAAGCAACAAACAATGGTGTGTATAAGGTATTGAACAAAACCCATGTTATTTTTAGAACCCAAAAGTGATTGATTTTCTTGTTTGATTGTTGTTTTTGTTAAAAAAAATTGGTTACAGAAGAATTTACGGTTGGGTTCAATTGGAAAACCCAACCGTAACTGGTTTGTTCTTCATTTTACGGTTGGGTTTTTCTCAAAACCCAACCGTAAATAAAAGGGTAGGAGATGAAGATGAAATTTTACGGTTGGGTTCGATTTTGAACCTAACCTTAAAAAAATTTGCCCAATTTTTTTTTTTTGAATTTTACGGTTGGGTTTGTTTAATTTTCCCAACCGTAAATAAAAGGGTAGGAGATGAAGAAGAAATTTTACGGTTAATTTTACGTTTGGGTTGGATTCATTTTTCCAAGCATAAATTTTTATGTGTATGTAAAAAAAAATTTGTTGAGGATTATTTACGGCTGGGTTCGATTGGAAAACCCAACCGTAAATGCTTTTGGTTAGTTAAATTTTTTGGTGAGGATTATTACGGTTGGGTTGGAGTGTCAATTCCCAACCGTAAGTTCTCCTGTGTAGGTGATGTTTATTATTTATGGTTGGGTTCTATATGTGCCCAACCGTAAAAAATTATGAATTTTCAAATTGAAATTGTTTGAGTTGAATTGCTTGGAAATTATCTAACTTGTATTGCTTGTATGTTGTAGGAAACATAAGAAGAATAGGGGTAATAATTTAACACTTATTTCTCACACTCCAACCCCTCGCCACGAAGTTCATTTAGGGGTAGCTAATAGAGGCTTGAGAAAGAGCCATAAGAAGACTTTTAAGGTAGGGGGCGATAGTTCTCCTCAACTTGCACAAGAGGAATATAATGTTTTCCAAGACTTAGAAGATCTACCTGTGTGCAGTGGAGGTGCTCTTGTGATTAGAGAACCACCATAAGAGCAACAATGTGAGGAAGAAGAGACGGACAAAGAACAATTTGTCCCTCAAGGAAAAGGTAAAGAAATTGTTGTTGCTTCTACTGAACCAATACTGAAGGAAAAAAAGCCAAAGAAGCAGCCAGAACCGAAAGGGAAGCATATTCCCAAAGGAAAAGACGTGTTGTGGCCTAAGAAGAGGAATGGAAGACCTTGGGGTGAGGCCCCAGACAAGTCTGCTATATTATTTGGTTATCCCCATTCATGGGCTGCCAAAGTTGCTGAGACGAGGGTATTAATCTAAAAACTTCTCTTGTTTTGTTAAATTTCCGTTTGTTTAACTTCAAGTTAAAAAAAATTATTTTTATTCTTTGTAGGATCATACACAGGCGATCAAGAAATTGGTTCGTCAAAGGGCTCACATTGGCCCTTAGATGAAGAATGTATGGCCGTCCAAGTTCTCGTAAATGGTACCGGGTTAGCTCCCGGAATTACCAATTCGATGTTGGAGTATGACAGTGTCACCTGCACAGCATTCAGAGAACGTTATTGGCCTGGAACCGATACGTTTCATCTCCAATTCGGCGAGATGACAATAACGCCGGATGATTTCCAGTCAATTCTTGGCTTACCAGTTGAAGGTAAATCTGTGTATGAAGATTTTGACAACAACATGTCATGGAGTGATCTTTGTGTCCTTTTCAAAGATACACTTGGATGGGAGAAGAGAGAAGCCGAATCATAGTTTAAATTGGCTTGTGGAGATAAACCGGGGGCAGCAACGAAGAAAGGTCTAGGTATGACCAAGAAGATCTTGTTGCGTAGTCTCAGGGGAGAAGTTTGGAGGAACCCGACAGTCGGAAAAGGAAGGGGTCGTCATAGATAAAGCCAGATCTATGCGAACAGCCAGAGCGTATCTGCTATATATGCTTGGCACCATCTTCTTTGCTGACAACTCAGGAAACAGGGTCAACGCTCACTTTCTACAGTGGTTGACGGATGATCTCCAGAAGACGCATATTCATGGGGAACTGCCACCCTGGTTTACCTACTTGCCAACCTTAGAAAAGCTTCGAGGGTTATGGGAACTGAGATTGCCGGGAATACTGGTCTTCTTCAGGTAATTTATTGTTGGAATTTCAATGTTTAAATTCAGATTTTTTTTTGCGCATTATCTTATATTAATATTTATTATCTTCATAGGCATGGGTCTATGATCACTTTCCGAGCCTGTTTCTAAAACGAAGCCGAGCGGTGATGATACTGGACCTACAGGAAAGAAATCCATCTTCACCGGTACTCAGGCAAGGCATAAAGAAGTTCAGATAGCAAAGATGAGAAGTGAAATTGATGCTTTCACCGTTGAAGATGTTGTTTTTGATCCTTATGTGAAAATTAACATAGATGATGATGGAGATATTGAAGATTTACGTCAATTCTCGGACGTGGCAGGCTATAACCGGCCTTTGTACCATCCGTTTGGGTTCGTGATGTGCAACCCCCGTCGAACTCTCCGCCAAACTGGATATGTCCAAACCAAGGTAACACACGAAGCCTTTAAATTATGTGTGAATGGCTCGATGATCGAACGCCCAAGCATCGTGCTCAACTAAAACCCAACGCCTTCGGTCGCGGTTTGGAACAACAGCTATCAACCGGATTACCAAATCCAAATACAGGAGGTAATTTCATCTCCGGGTACAAAAGAGGCTGCAGAAGATTACTTGGATTGGTATCGTCATTTTGGTCATCCAAATATCATTAACATTGATCCAGAAACTATGAAAATACTTCAAAGGGGTGAAGGAAACAAAACAGAAGATGGTTTTTGGAAGAAAGCATATTTCAATCTGATACGTAAATTACTTTTGTTATTTAATATTTTTAAGATTTATTACTAACGACTCAACCAACTTTTATTTTCATATGTGAATAGAAAAATAAGGTGAAAAAGAAAGCACTTGTATTGGCAGAGTCTATCACTCCATGCCTTAGTAGAGTTGATGTGACGACGTCTGACCAATTGAAGAACCTGCAAGCCAAAATTGGAAAGCTTCATGAAGCAGACGAAGATGAGACGGCAAGAAATTTAAAGAGGAGTAGAGCCGGTACAAGAGATGCGACTACTATCCGAAGATAGCCGCAACCTAGTGATGAAGATACACATGATGAAGCCGAGGATGTGCAACGTGGTGCTCGTACTCGTGGCGGTCGTGCTGGTGCTCGTACTCGTGGCGGTGGTGCTGCTCCTCGTACTCGTTGTCCTAAGAGCAAAAAAAGAGCTCGTCAAACTCATCAACAATCCCCTCCTCCTTCTCCCTAACTCTATGTTTATTATAACAATTGCGTCAAACTAAGGGTTTTTTTTTTGTGGGTGTATTATATACATTATATAACACAAGTTAGAATGTATGAGAAAGTTTTTATCTTTAATTTGTCTAGCTCATGTTTTATTTATAAAAATTTCAAGTTGGAAACCAAGCAAAGGAAAAATCAAGTCAAAAAACAAAACAAAAAATCATATTTACGGTTGGGTTTTGGCTGAAAACCCAACCGTAAAACTGTAAATAGGAAAAAATAACAGTTTTACGGTTGGGTTTTGGCTGAAAACCCAACCGTAAAAATGTCATTTTTTTCACGCCAGACTTACGGTTGGGTTTTCACCCAAAACCCAACCGTAAATACGAATATCAATTTTACGGTTGGGTTTTCAGCCAAAAACCAACCGTAAATTCTCCTGGATCATTCAAAATTGGATTCTAGTACTTGTGTTGTTTTCGATTTTTCTTTGTTTGAATGACCCAATTTACCTTCAATCTAGTTAAAATGATTGAATAAGTTTAAAAAATTAATTTTTAAACCCCAATTTTAACTTAAACTCAATGTTCCAAAGGATGTTTTACGGTTGGGTTAGGAAGCCTAAACTCAACCATAAATATTGACTGCGATTGTCTGGAAGTAAAAATACAATTGGTATTTACGGTTGGGTTGATTGTCAAAACCCAACCGTAAATCATCATGGATAAGATTTTTTTTAGATTATTTACGGTTGGGTTCGATGTTAAAACCCAACCGTAAAACTGTTACGATTTGGTGTTCATCCATTTTCTTCTGTTTACGGTTGGGTTGGGAAGGGTTCGACATGAAAACTCAACCGTAAAATTCTCTGAATCAAAAAAGAATCATCTTCTCATACGTAATTTCATCAAATTTGAGTCATTAAAAGACCAAGGAATCATCTTCTCATACATAATCTATTAGCTAATTAGTTTTACTAATACTAAATAATCAGGGGTATTTTAGCCATTATGAAAATATTATGGATAAGGAGTTTTTGAATTTTACTTCAAATGTTTCTATTTCGTCTTATATGAGGAGCCCTTCTACAAATATGGGAGCTCCTAAATCAGGCTTCTTTTTTTAAGCTCTCCTAGATTTGTATCCTGATTCCACCACTGTCTATTACTTCTTACTATTGTGGAGCAGTAATAAAATTGAAGTTGATAAGATGGTTGAGGTGGTGTTACCCACTAGCTAGATCCCGGGATCGGCTCCCGCTAGCGTCATTATAATTTTTTACACCTTTTATATATTGCTTTTGATCAATTTACGTACACACAATTAAATATATTAAATATATTGGGGTAAAATTTGGGAGTAGGACTGCACATACCCGATCCGCACCCGACCCGCTGATAAACGGGTCAGGTACGGGTGATACCTTCCATTACCCGCCTTATGGCGGGTCGGGTGCTGGTGACACCTTCTCTCACCCGACCCATCCGCACAACCCGCCAGAAAATTTTCCCAACATGCATTCAAGATTCTATCAGGATTAGTACAAATTGCTATGTACTAATGCAAATAATCAGATGCACCCGAGTAATTCCCATATTCAAATTGATAATTCGTATACTGATATAACGCCTCAATTTTCTCAGCACCAATCTACTCATCCAAACAAAAAAGAACATAAAAAATTTAGACTCTCATACAAAACCTAAAAAATTATTCAAACTTTCCATAAAAATTCATGAATCTAGGGTTTACCTGGTATCCCTGTAGCAACTTAAGAACATATTGTTTATAAGGGCGTGGTTCATTAATCATATTCGGGCTTTGCAGGAAAGTAATAATCGATTCAGCACCATCTTCAAGTAATTTCAATCTCCTAACTACTTCAGCATGTCTGTTCATCATTTCTACAACACAAAATCAACAAAAAAGACCCCAATTATATCAAAACCCTAACCTAATTATATCTGAATAGAGAAAAAAAATTGTTAATTAATATTATACCTTGAGGAACATCATCAGTTTGATGAAGAGATTTGTAAAGATTGAGGGAGAGGCCATTAACAGAGTTAAATAAGTTAAATTAACAGTAACAATTACCTCAAGGAGTTTCCCTGAAGCAGTTGAGTTCAATTCAGAAATTATCAAGAATTTCAATCCATCCACTTGATCCATTCAGTTAACTCAATACACATCTCTAAGTCTTATCTTGGAACACCAATCTCATCTTCTAACTTCAAATTACATAAACCCTAATTTCAATTTAGAAATTGGGTAAGAACACTGTAACCCTAATCTTTTGATTCTTTCACAAATTAACTTCTAAACTTCAATTAATTCATAACCCTCTTACTCTTTATTCATCAGTAGTCCAATTCTCCTCTCAGTTTCACAAAATCCCCAAATCAATTCCTTTCAGAACCCTAACCTTAATTTCTCAGTTCTTCTTGATTTATACTCTTCTCTTTAAACCATCTTTCCTACTAGCATAACGATCTTATTCTTCTTCTTATAATCTTAGAACTCGACCTTAACAGATTAATTTCATAACCAATTATCAACTCACAGAAACCCTAACTTTCTCGTCTTCTCTACTTCAAAATTTCTCGTTCTCTAAATCAATCAACAGATTCAACACCATAACACCTTCAACAACACCTTCTGAACTTTTCCCCTCATTATTTGCTCACAAATCTCTCGTCTGAATTCTCAATCTTTATGGCAGATGAAGAACAGAGGAAGAGGAGAAGAATAGAGTAAAGAAGAGAGAAGAGAGACTGGTTATAACTTAAAAGGAATAAGGAAATATTAGGCGGGTGACCCGCACCCACCCATATCCGACCCTCCGAAATGGCGGATCAGACCCAACACGACCCGACGTCCTGACGGGTTGGGTGCGGGTGAGGCCAAACCCAACCCGACCCACCCGATATGCATCCCTATTTGGGAGGACTAAGTAAAACTAAGGTTTAACCTGAATCCAACTTCATAATTTTTATATGAGCCTGAGCCAGTATTTGACCTCGTACCGGGTTGAGATTTATAACTCTTCTGAACCCTAAGAAAATAGAGCTCTTCGGATCAGTCGTGAGTTCTTTTTGAAAGCAACTTGTATAAGTGTTTTGGTTGGCTTTAATTATCGTCATACACAATTTTAATGTTTTCTCCCAATTTTTTCCTCAATTACATACCATACCTTGAATTTGTTTTAGACTTTGAAAAATATTAGCACATATGTACGGTATGGTAACTTTAGACGAATGACGAGGTTTAAAACACCAGGAAAAATAAGACATTCGAATTCTGAAATCGATGGGTGAATTATTCACCAGCCGCCACACTGTCCGATTTTGCTGCCTTGCTGGCCGTGTTGCGTTGGGTGAATAGGGGGTGCTGCAGTTTGCATCTCCCTTGAGAAGCACTGAAGCAGTATTGTAGCATTTCAGCCGGACTCTTGGAAGAAAAAAGCTGCATCAAAATAATTATTGGACTGCCGATTAAAAATAATAATTTAAAAAACTAGAAGAATATTATCAGCCATCCAGCACGTAATGTAGAAATTAATTTTTCGTCAAAAAAAAGAAAGAAATTAATTATAAAA
Organism: Papaver californicum; assembly: GCA_023531435.1. Lineage (NCBI taxonomy): Eukaryota > Viridiplantae > Streptophyta > Magnoliopsida > Ranunculales > Papaveraceae > Papaver > Papaver californicum. Next base: position 534,939 of record JAJJMC010024384.1, read on the forward strand.
TTAAGTCTGAAAAATAAAATAAAGTGTTTGTTGCAAATTTGTTGGGTAAATCACAAGTGTAAACCAAGACTAAATCGCCTCCGGCTCAGAATCTAACATTCTCTCATGTTCTCACTTCTCACTCACCTCCCTCTCATCTCCCTGCCACTCTTGCAACTGCAGGACAGTTGAGACTAAACCCTAATAAACCCCTAAACTGATGTCAAACATCGTAGTACTCGACAATGGTGCTGGTCTTTGCAAAGCTGGAATCGCCGGTGAAAGAAACCCACCAGTAGTAGTACCCAACTGCCTAGGTCGTCCAATCGCTTCAAAAAAATGGCTAATTGCAGACCAACTCCACACCTGCGAAGACCTAACATCAGTTTCCATTCGTCGCCCATTTGATCGAGGTTACCTTATAAGCCCAGACCTACAAAAAGAAATTTGGGACCGTATCTTCCATTCATTACTTCACATTGATCCTACACATTCTACACTCCTTTTAGTTGAACCTTTATTTAATTTACCATCGATTCAACGTTCTATTGATGAAATTGTTTTTGAAGATTTTGGATTTCAGTCTTTGTTTGTTGCTGATTCTCCTTCTTTAGTTCATTTATATGAAACGAGTCGGTGTCGTGGGAATGCATTGTTAGGGAAAGGGCAATGTAGTCTTGTTGTTGATTGTGGGTTTAGTTTCACTCATGCTGCTCCTGTTTTGCAAAATTTTACTATTAATCATGGTGTTAAAAGACTTGATTTAGGTGGTAAAGCGTTGACGAATTATTTGAAAGAACTTGTTTCGTATCGATCGATTAATGTTATGGATGAGACTTTTATTATGGATGATGTTAAGGAGAAGCTTTGTTTTGTTTCTCTTGATGTTCCGCGTGATCTTCAAATTGCCAGGTATGAACTACCGTCTTATGGATTATCTGTTTTGTACCTTGGGAAATATAGAATTTGTGGTCTTTATTTTGTGTTGGTTAATAGCATGGTATGGTTATCTGGATGAATGAAATATGGATGTAGAAATCAAAACAACATTCGTGGTCACTTGTATATATGAAGGTAGCTGGTTAAAGGAAATGTTTGAAAGAATGGGTCATCATGAGCAGATTTATCTGGCCCCTGTATTTAGAGTAAATAACATGATATGCTATATTTTGTAGTAACAACTACTAAAATGCTGGTTTCTGCGGAACATAAGTGATGTAGGTTGAGATGTTGAGTAGGATGATCAAATTATGGCAGTATGACTTGTTTGATATATGCAGGGGTAGAGGATGACTCTATATTGAGTACAAATAGGCCGTATAACATGATTTGCTTGATACAGACTGAGCATGAAACTGCTTATGGATACTTGTTTGTCATGTGAAGCGTATTTTGTACTTGATATGATTATTTTAGAAGGAAGTCCTTCTAATTAGGCATGACTTTGTAGAGGTTTTATCCTCTAAATAGAAAAATGCTCTTTATCATGAACAAAATCTATCAGGTGGCTAGGATTATTAGCTGATGCATACCGAATGGGACTGCTAGAGGCCTGCGTTTCCTTTTATGCATGTAATAGGTGCTACTGTTTTGATGATTCTTGCTCAGTTGAACTTAATCATGTTTTGGATTTGTAATCTCTAAGTAATACTTACAGTGAGGGGTGGACTTTTTTGTCGTCTTTCCATGTTAAAATGGCATAAAATTCTGTTCAAATCACTAAATCAGTTATTAGAGTTGATTTCTATTGGCCCTTATTTTCTTATGATAACTTGGCAATTTTCTCCCCGGTAAGAATTACACTGTTAACTCCATTGTGTGCTAATGTATTTACAGGAGTCGAGGAAAGGACAATCTGTTCAGGTCCTCATATGTCCTTCCTGATGGTATCGAACATATGAAGGGTTTCGTAAAAGACCCGGATCAAGCAAAGAGATACCTCACTCTACCGGATGGGTTGCCTCTGGAAACAAATGAAGATATGAATCGTCCTCTGAGTAATAAAGAAAAAGCAGAAGACAGGAAGAAAGTTGATTTGACAAAAAATGTAATATTTTCTACCTTATTAATAGTAGTCTTGTGGGTAATGTTTGCATCTCATAATGCTTCCTTATTTCTGTACAGGAGTTTGACCTGACCAACGAGAGGTTTCTTGTTCCTGAGATGATTTTTCAGCCCGCTGATTTGGGTTAGTAATTTGGTTCTTGTCTAGGATATTGTAAAGTTCATTAAGATAAATGAATGTATGAAGCTATATACAAATGGTAGGGATTTAAGCATCAAGTATATATTGGCGTGTACAATTGTGATGAGCCTCTATGATTCATATGCTCGTCTGCACTTCAGTCATTATCACCAAGAATTAGCAAATTCTGATAAGGCATATTTCAAACTGGTACTATTGATAACCCAGAATTTTTCTATTTCTGTGCATCAGTTTGGGGTTAAGGAATATATCTGAATATGTTACTTACTACTTATGAGAGTAAATTCGTAGTAGGGAAAACTCACCAACATTAGTCCTCAACTCATTTTAATGTGGGTCCAGTAGTTCTGCAATTACAATATGTAGTGACATTTGCAGATGATGATTAACTCTTTCTTACAATATGTTAGACAGATCTAGATGAGCTATAAAAGAGCTAAAAGTGATCTTCAGTCTCTGAATTATTTTGGCAGGAATAAACCAAGCTGGACTAGCAGAATGCATTGTCCGAGCTGTTAATTCATGCCATCCTCATTTACATCCAGTACTCTATGAAAGGTTCTTCTACATTTTTCTTTTATTAATTCACTCATCAGAGTTTAAGTTTCAGGGAAATTTTGAATTATTCGTTGGAATGCTCATTCTTTTCTTTTTTGTGTTGGTAGCATCATTTTGACTGGGGGAAGCACTTTGTTTCCCCGGTTCGCTCAAAGGCTGTAAGTTTTCTCTCACTCAGTCTTCTTCTATTAGTTACTTTTCTGACACTTAATCATCAGAGAATTTTGATTTAGTTTTAACTGCATGTAGAGAAAGGGATCTTCGGCCGCTCATTCCTGACGATTACCAAGTGAAGATTACTATTCAGGAAGAGTAAACTCCGCTCCCCTTTAGATTGCTTATTACATGTTTTATGAGTGTTCACTCCAAGTCCTGTCTGGTATAATCTCACTTTCTCTCTTATTACCTGCCAGTCCAATATTAGGCGTATGGAGAGGGGGGTCGCTTTTGGCATCTAGCCCAGATTTCGAGTCAACCTGTGTCACAAAATCTGAATATGAGGAATATGGATCTGCTCGTTGTCGCAGAAGGTTTTTTCACTGAGCTGAGGTGAAAGGTTCATTCCTGATACTTCTATTTCTAGCTAACAACATGCATATGAAAAATGATTATCTCCTATTTTGTCGTAAGAAGAGTTTGTCCAATGCACATGTCTACATTTTGAGCTCTAACCCTTCTCAGAACATCTAATCACCAAGGATAATGCGAAACATGAACCTGTAAAGTGAAACAAACCATATGACTAACATTTCTCACGTGCTTTCCTTCTTAAACCCTCTTCTTTAAGAGCATTTCCCTGATCCAGTAACTCATTCGTCAGTAACCCTTCAAATGGATACTTGAATTGTGCTATGTAATACCTAAGTATCCAATAATTTTGCATCCCATTCTTTGATATGAACTAACCAAACAACAGAATGAATGATCCCATCACACCCAATATTATCGAGTTTCCCACTATGAATATTCGGCAGCGAAGCACTGAAGAAACTATCTCAGAATTCACAGTATAGGAAATCAACCGAAGTAACAGCCATGAAACTCTTGATCAGAATACTTCAGATCCACAAACCATTGTAATGGCACTAAGAACAAGAACCACTGCTCTTTAAATTGGTAAACACACATTTGCTAGAACCTGGATTCACAAGAGGTAACTGTTTCTTTTTTTTTGTTTCTCTAGAACTTGGACTTGGTTCTTTCTCACCAATTTGAAGGTCGTCACATATTTGGAGAACAAGCTGCAGATTTATCAATCAACGAAAGAACTGAGGTTTATAGTAAATTCAGAGATCAATTGCAAGCATTGCTGAGGAAGAGGTTGCAAGTATCTTTATCTGCCAATGCAAACAAGTCATCTTCTGGCCCTTCTCATGCAACTTCCGTCAGTGGTTCTCTGGAAGTACGGAACTCTGGGGGCTATATGGTATCGTTTTGAAGATGACTAATTTAAGTCAGTTGCTACCAATGTATGATTTACGGCCGTCTTAACGATAGATTCTTTAGCAGAAATGCTTGGTTTATGTTTGTTGTCTATTAGATCTTATTATATCTTTTAATGTTTACATGGTAAGTTTCAGGTTTTAGGTTTCCACTTTTGTTATGGTGTTGTAAATATCACTCTGTTCTGAAAAGTGAAAACATATTTGTGATGGAATGACAAAATACAGGTTCAAGCTTGTTGGGCTTCATCTGGTTTGTGTTTAAAAGGTTGAATTATATAAGCCACAACTAAACTGAATTTTCTTTAAATTTGCTTCTAAGTTATTATATCCAAAAGAATTCGTCTGTCTGATATAGCTTTGTGATGATCAATGTTGTCATTGATGTGGCACCTTGGTAAGGCTGAAACCGATTCATACATAGTGGACAATTTGCCTTCGTCATTCTGAAATTAGCAGCAAACACAGAGTATCTACCTGAAGGTCTAATTCCAATGTTTCAAAAAGTTTGTTGTGGAGTTCACGGGAATTCGAAGCATTCCAATATGATAGACCCATAACAGAGCTATTACTGCTTCTCAAAAGGTTCATTTCAAGACCTCAACCAAACCAGACTCAGTACTCTGCTTGTGACTCCAAAATTCACTAAATTGTGCATCTCCAAACTCCGATTTTTTTAAATCTAAAGGGCTTTTTGGAAGTGACCTTGCCAAGTTCCTTGAAAAGAGCAAGGGCTTTTTGGAAGTGACCTTGCCAAGTTCCTTGAAAAGAGCTAGGAGTGCTGGGACCAAAACCGAGGGGGTCGAATATAGTTAAATTTCTCTTCTTTATTTTTGGTTCATCTAACTTCTTGTCTTAGCAATCGAGTTTTTATTTCATTCTTCTGATCACATTTTATATTTTGATAATTTTGGTTAACATAAGGTTTTCGTCTTTTATTTTGTGCTCTGGTATGTGCACATAATTTATACAGAATCCTGAACTGTGACTCCTCGTAAGCAAGTAGATGCAGCATCAAAATGTCATCTTTAAAATTGGGTTCCAATTATGTACATGACAACTTACAACAAAGTCTACATTGCTCTAGACTATCTAAAATAATACTAGTAGAAATTAAACAAGGAAACAATGGTGATTGCAAAATTCAATAAAAAACATTGAATTTCAAAAATGTAGATGATTTTTATACATGTATTTTTTTTCTTTCAATAATACAACTACTGGAGTAATACATTTAAAAAGAGCTTTTAACGACTATTTTCAATACATGTCTAGCATCTACAGTCTTGTAATCTTGTTCCACACAAGCCTCTGGGAAGTACTGGAAGAAGGACATGTGAAAACACTTAAAAACCTCAAGGATAGATTTAAGGGCTCCATCTTCATTGACAAAACTTTCATGGTCTTCCTTTTTCAACTTGTGAGCGCCAGTTATCAAAGTGAAATAGTTACACCTATTGATGCGTCTTAAGTTTTCTCCGTTCTGTTTCCATACCGAAGGGGTATCGTCGATAATGATAGTGTTCTCTTATCTGCTCCCACCACCACATCAAGATTCTTATGATTTTCCTCTGTGGAATCATCTTTTGAAATAAACCTAGACTTGAAGTAGACACTTTGGGGATCAAGTATTGTAGTCATCTCTCTTGCATAACCGCGTGATCCCATCGTATATACATACAATGTAAACATAGTACCGACTTATTCAAGAAACTCCCTTGCAAAAGGTCTAAGTTTGGTATATCTTCCGTTGTGATTGTATAAGCTAGTTCCACTACTATTGGTATCCTCCATGGAAGAAAGAACTCTGGCTTTCCTATTGAGATACTCTTGTTCATCACTTGAGATATTTAAAATCTTTATAGAATAAAGTAAGGTGTGATCTAGATCAAGAACCAGACAGAGTTTCATATTCCTAAAAAACGATTTCTTGAAAGCATCACCACATAGTCTACTAAGGTTGGTTAGTCGTTTATTTTCTTTTTAATTATAACTCAATTGTGTGGTATGAGAATTCCTTACAGGATTAAATGCATACCTTATTCTTAGACTCTTCACCGATTTTTCTTATTTTTCTTCAATATCCTTCCGCTTCCGCTTTAAAATAATCAAAGTAACCATTGTCTTGGCATTTTACTGGAGAGAAAAACACTAACAAATTTCTTAAAAAAATCATAGAAATAATGGAATTAATCCAGAGAGCGGCATACCTCAGTGTATTAATTGATGTTATGAATTAAAGTTGGACCAGGAATAGAAATACTGAAGTTTAAGGTTTTCGCGTGATTATTATTTGAGATTCTATTTCTAATTCTGGACTCTTGGGCATCAAGTTAGAGTTTTAGAGATATAGACACTAAATCGAAGTATTTTTGTTATTGGAAAACTTAATATGGATGGGGGAAACCTATTATTTGGCCCTACACAATTGGTGTTTGGTCAAGAAGCAGGGAAATATCAAATCTTAAGATCCTCTTATTTCTCTCATGTCGAGAATGATAATATTCATTCCGCCATTAGAAAACCAGTTTTCGCAACTGAACCATTCTCATTGTCTTTTTGCTGATTCAGGAAAGCTTTATAAATTTTTCTTTCATATAATAAAGTCACTGGCAGTTAAATGTTTCTTCACTATCATCATGAATAGACTTTCTGTTTTTTGTTAATCCATAAAAAAATCTGAAACTTGATTTCTTTCCTCGATTTGAAAATATATATGTTACGACCAATCAACAACTCTGATATATCGGTGACGAATAATTCCCAAAATACCCCTTTTAATTTCCTACCAAAGTACTTCAAAACCACCTGGGATTGAAGCTATCGCTGGAGAACACTAAAACCTAAGTTTTTGTCGAGAGAAGAAGAGAAACCTAATTTTGGTCGACTGATTTCTTCTCCCAGATGGACCCATAGAACAATGATACGCGTGGGATAGGTTGCCATGTGCTTCATCTAACAGAGACACTAGGATATATATGTCATTTTATTGAAGTTTTTAAGAATAGTAATTTACGAAATCGTTAAATAAAGGTCAACCCGAGTCGTTGGAAATTGATCGTTAAGTCCAGGTACCAACACTTAAATTCCTAATAATTGGATACCAAAGTCCGCACCTGGACATAATCTGGGTACTAAAGGATATATAACCAACCTTAAATTCATGAGGGACTCACCGTTGTGAGCTGCAGAAGAGACATATAATTGGTGGGACATGCGAGTTCCATATGGCCTTATAAGGGAAGTTAGGGACTGAAATGGCTCGAGGAGTCTACACCAGTTTGTAAGTGGACTTCACAGAGAAAGAGCCTATAACTTCTGAAGCTATTATCCACCATTTTTAGACAAAACTGAAGCAGAATAATAAAAACAATGGGATATCTGTTTAATATGAAAAATCGTTATTGAAGGTAAAATAAAGCATAAGGCAGTTGAGAAAGATATTAAATTCACTTGGTTATTCACCCCCTCTGAAGACTTGAAAGTGTTTGAAATTGATAAAGAACTATCTGAAAAAAAGAGTCTGGTCCAAGTATTCGATCTCATAAGTAAGGTTCACAAGCACAAGTCATTAAAGGTCGATATGTGTCCGCGTAGTCTGATGAGAACAGACAAGAGGATGAGAAATGCAATGAAATCGTTGCATCGCTCAAGTAGAGCACAAGATATTAGTCTATTTCATCGAGAGCATTAGGAGCTTTCAAAGAAGGAATGTCATAGAGAGAGGCTTTTCTGCTCCGATCCTTTTGTGAAATAGTACAGTGAATGATAAATATAGTTAATTTTCGGGCGCTGCCGAAAAGAAAAAAGAGTAGAAGTATAAAGAAACAGTTAGGGAGTAAAACGGGCCTAGGACTAAGGCTGGTTTCTCTGCTTCTCTGGGCCGACCCCTTGTCTGAGGTAGCGTAGTTTGATGATTCTACTCATCCGTGCTTCGGCTTAGTCTCTAGAGTTCCTAAGTCACGGCATAATTCTGATTCCAGGAATGTTTTATCCTGTTACAAATTCTAATTTGAGTAGAAAATTCTCCTTATTGCTCCGCTCAATGGTATGCCCAAGAGCATAAATTATTAAGCTACCAGTAGTGATAGCGGATGCAAGAGACAATGCGAGGCACCTGATCAAAAGTTTTTCTTAATTTGTAAGAGGATCTTTTTTCTCTTATAAGAAAGGAAATGGATAGTAAGAATCTAGCCACTCCTTTAGACTAAGGCGAACCGTACCTTCTGTACCCGAGACCTCGTGTTAATGCAAGTAATAATGTTATGGTTTTTAAATTCAAAGATTGGGTTACACTTAACAAGGTTTTTGATGAAAAGTCATGGAGTATTTATGAGAACCTTGTAGTCCTGCACGATTACAATCCCCTAAGCATGTATCAGAAAGACCGTACTTCCTGATGAGCACATGATTGTCAAAGTTGTTGTGAGAATGGGGAAAACTATGGGAAAGTTCAAGCAATCTACCCTCTTAATGTTATTCCATAATCATGGGATCCAGTTAAAGTTTGTGTCAAGATCAACATCAGTAGCCTATTAAGAAGAGGTGTAATGGCTATTACAACTTCAGGATTGACAAGATGGATCAGATTTTTTTATGAGAAACAACCTCATAAGGTTTGCTCCTATGGATACATTATAAATCACTCACAAAAGAATGTAAGGATGATGAAATTTATTTAGAAGTTGCTCATAAAAAGCCACATATTTGGAAAGATGAGTGCAAGAGCCATAATTAAACCCAAGTTTCTTAATATTTGTTTGTAAGATACTATAGTCTATAACCAAAGAATTGGGGTGTTATACTCTAATACTCTTTTTTTGACATATGTTTTTGTGATAATCAGTGTTCTAATCAATGTTGTCATTATGTGACCTCCTTGTAAGGTTGAACAATCTCGAATTTGTATACTGATACGCCTTTAGAGGTGGGTGTTTGATATGTGTCGTAGCAGGCCAAAATTATATTCACTTTCTCACTTTAACAAAATACGGATTAAGTACAATAGTAAGAAGGATTCGTTCCACGTGAGGCTATTGTTATTATTCAATTTCAATTTCTTAAGTAATAAGGAGGGATTTTTCAGAATTTATGAAAGTAATAAAAGCTAAAACGAAAGTAAAGTAAATAGTTGAAAGTAATCAAGAGTTGAGAAATATTGGCTAAGGGATTCTATCATTCACGAACATGTAAAGTAAAACCTCTATAAATTAATAATGTTGGGACCGGGATATTTTATTAATTTAGCGAGATATTATTATATCGATAAATTAATAATTTATTAATTTAAAGAGGTTTTACGTATTACCTTTAAATTTCCAAGTCCAATGTACTAGTTACAATGTATATTAGTTAGAGATGAAAAATAAATTACAAAAACAAGTTCCAAGGCACATTTTATGAATGTATATTCACAAATTAATTGAATTTGTCAAGTTCATTGTTTTTGAATAAGTAAAAAGTTAGTTCATGGTACCAAAAAGTTGGTCCATGGTACCAACGCAGTACATTAAACATGGTTAGAAATTGATCACTATAAAATGCACGGTCGGAAAATTATCTTGGTAGTGGATAATTGTCCAGCCCATTCAAATAATATCCAAGGGTTGCAAAACATTGAGTTGTTTTTTCTACCGCCAAACATGACTTCAAAAATTCAACCATGTGATGCTGGGATAATTAGAGCCTTTAAAATGTACTACCGTAAAAGGTTTTACCGTAAGATTTTGGAAGGTTATGAGTTGGACATTTCTTCTCCGGAAAAGATTAATGTTTTAGATGCTATCAATTTGGCCGTCTCAGCTTGGAGAAATATGCAACAAGAGGCCATAGCAAATTGCTTTCGACCCTGTAAAATTCGTTCGGCGAATCCAACCGGCTCAAGTGATTTAAACGATGTAAATTCTGGGGAAGACATTCGTGAGCTTGAGAACTTGATTACAGGTATGCATTATCGACACAAAATGGATGTGAATCACTTGCTAGATTATCCTAGTGAAAATAATGAATGTTATGAGGTTCAAAGCATTGAAGAAATTGTGGCGGATACCATTCAAAATCCGGTCGATGACGAAGTTGAGGATGATTCAATAGCTTTGGAACCGGTCACTCGGAAAGAAGCATTGCAAGCGGCAACAACTCTTCACAACTTTTTTGTTGCAATACGAGAAGACAATGCCCCAACTCTTAAGTGCAATGAGGAGATTTAAAGATGAACTCAATATAGATTTGAAGTTCAACAAAAAACAAATGACTATAGATTCATTTTTTAATAGATAATCTTAGAATTTGGAATCTTTTAGTAATTATTAATTTATAGTTTCATTGGGACCAATATATATACACTGGGATTTCAAAAAAGTTATTATCTTATTATTTTATCGATTGGGGTCCAATTTTATACTGGTCCCAAGTTGGGACTGGACAAATTATTAATTTTATCGAGGTTATTAATTTATCGAGGTTTTACTGTATTTGTATCAATAACTAGAATTGGTATTTAATCTCTCATTGTCAAAAACCCTAGAATACCTTAATCGCAAGAATATCCCGTTTATTTCCGAAAATTATCACAAACACATTAAAAAGATGCGAGTATGAATTCTACCTAGAGAAAAATCCAATGTGTAAAAAGCACTAATCAAGTTTAATTTCCCATGAGCATTAAGTTTTGTTAAATAAGGTTAATCAATGCAATCGAACGTGGAAAACACACTAATTCAATTTAACAAAGGTTATGATTCATATGTGTTTACTAGGATGTATCACTACAAGCAACAACCATACTTATACTACTTGAAATCAGAATTCGTTAATTTTTTCGTATTAAAAACCCTAATTTAGCTTTAGATATGAAAACAAGTCAAATTGATTATGGACTCAACCAACGAAGTATTCAAATCATGCAAAATTATAAACAATGAATCATAATGACAAATATTGAGATAAAACTAATATATTAATCAAATACCATGTCTGAGAAATCAACTTTAATCCTTAACCAATAATCTGTATTTAGCTACTCATAGCTATGGAGTTTACAAAATTTAATTGAGCTAAAGAAGATGAAAAAAAAAACAAACCCTAGATGAGTGGAAGAAAATAATATCCTTTGTTCCTTGCTCCCAAAAATCGGTTGTAAAGTGTCTAGAAATCGTAGAGGACTTTCCCTTTTATAATTCTTCTTGTTTCCAAAACTAGGTCAAACTCTTCAATTTCCAAATATAAACCCAAGTCAAATAAGTCCAACTACTAGCCCATATATGAGAAATAACCCACTAAAGTTTCTGCCAAAAATTGGTCGCCGGAGGTCCAAAAAACCGTCGGAAAATAGTTCAGGTAACCAGCAAATATCACCGGCAACCGGAGTCGACCAACGATCAACTGTTAAATCTAACAGCCAACTTAACGGTCAAGCAATCTGAGTCAGCTGGACTGACTCGGATGAAACGGGTCTTACTCACTTGAATAGTCTGAATCAGTGAGTCGACTCACTGGAAGGAAAATCCAGCAGAGTCTAGTTTGTATTCTGGCAAGTTCCGACCAAAATTCAGGCCATTTAATTTGGTCCTCCCCTGCAATCAATTTCATTCATCTACACAAACCCATTCACAAATCAATTTCAAACTCCATTTCCTCCTCGATTCTGTTTCACAACCTCAACTCAAAAGCATCATCTTCACTTCCAAGAACAGCTCCACCAATTCATCCATCAACACCATCCATTCCCTAACTGCAACATCATTCAACCACCAAACCATATGAACTTAGCCACTTCTGCAGCATCAACCTTCACCTCAATCAACAACAACAGCACTACATAGCACCACTACTACCAACTCAGATTCAGACTATAACCCATCTGAAATTCAATCCTTACTCAAATCCAACATAACCTAGGTGTGTTCTCACTGAATCTCAGTATCAAGCCCTAACAGCAGACTCTCAAAATCAGCAGAATAAAATCAAATACAACGTCATCATATCAACCCAACAGCAAGCAATAATGAACTCAATCTCTTCTCTGTTGAACAACTCCTTCTTTAGCTTCACGGCAGCATCATCTTTTCTTGCTGAATTTTTGAACCCATCTTCTATAATCTTCGTCAAATTCAGATTAAACCATCTTCAATCTCTGCTTTCTTCTTAATCTCAGATTCAACAACACCAACAATACCCTAGAAGCAAGCCCTAGTTCATCTTAACAATCGAACCCTCTCTTCAAAACCCATCTCAAATTACGGCACCAATCAACAACAACACTCAAACCCATCTTTTATTTCTTTAATCTCGAACTCAGAACCCATTTCACTTCTTTTGATTTCTTTAAATCCACCTTCAACTGAGTTCAAAATCAAATTTTAAATCAACTCTCAACTTAATATCTTCTCACTCTCGATCTGATTCATCTGTAGCAGCAGCAACAAACCCTAACTCCTTCATTTCTCTTCTCATATCCGCCATTGACTATTTGTAGCACATCCAAGAAACAGGGAGAAGAAGAGACCGAGTTGGGGGAAATGTTTCTCTCTTCTCTCGACCTAAATTAGGTCATTAGTAATTGGGACAAATATTTGCACTCAATGAACAGATAAGGGCTAGGCTGGTGGTGACCCTTAATCTTGACTTGGTTCCTAATATCACTTGCCTCTGAAATGACATATTTGCCCCTTCAAATAATTTCTTCTTCTTTTGCTTCATATGACTCCAAAACACCTACGAACTCAAAAACAAATGTAGTACACATAATTTACAAGATAAATAGCAGAGAAGGCATAAAAAATATATATATTAATTAACGTTTTTTAGACACCTATCAGTGTTAGAGAAGTTTTAATGAGTACTAACCTGCCAGTAGGCGTGAGGCATTTTGTCATCCATCCTTTTGCCTTTCTTGCTAGTCTTTGAATCAGAGGTTCAAAAATGTGTTGAAAAGATCTTCCATGTTTGAATTAGACCCCTAAATAGATTGGGGGGTTTGAAGTGGTAGCAATTCCGAATAATTGTTGTAATTTGTCTACTTCATGTTGATCCAGCCTCGGGTGATGAATAATTGTGGATTTGGAAGTATTAATCATCTGTCCCGCAGAAGCACCGTATAAATGGAGTAGATTTTTGAGATGAGTGTTGCTTTTTATGGATGCTTTAAACTAATTAATAGGTCATCCGCATACATTAGGTGCAAGATGGGTGGCGCTTTTTGGGATATACGAAGTCCTCTAAGCTCTTGGTTTTCCAAGTTTCTCAGGTTTGTGGATAAAATTTCCGCACAAATTATGAAAATATAGGACGATAGTGGATCTCCCTGTCTTATGCCCCTTGTTGGTGTGATATATCCATGCGAAGTACCATTGATGTTTATTGAAAACGTGATTGTTGTGACACATAACATAATGTAGTCCACAAAGGTTGATTGAAAACCTAGTTTTGTGGAGGATGTTTTGATAAAGCCCCAATCCAAGCTGTCATATGCCTTTTGGATATCTAATTTTGGGGTTATTTTCGGATCTTTGGTTCGGGTGGAAGTTTTGATATAATGGAATAGTTCTCCCGTAATTGCTATGTTATCATGAATTGATCTTTGGGGGACGAAAGCACTCTGATAAGGGCTTATTAGAAATGAGAGAAGTGGTCTAATACAGTTGACTAGAATTTTGGCAATGATTTTATAAGTGACGTTGCAAAGGCCTATGGGTCTGAATTGTGATGGTTTTGATGGATGTTCTACTTTTGGAATTAGTGTGAGGTCTGTGTGATTCATAAGAGGGTGAATATTTACGAAATTAAAAAAACTACGGACCATAGCTATCAATTGAGTATGAGTGGTTTCCCAAAAGGTTTTAAAGAACTTACTGGTATAGCCATCAGGGCCAGGAGCTCGCTTAGAATCTATAGAAAAGAGTGTTTCTTTGATTTCCATTGGGGTTACCTCCTCGGTCAGCATTGCGCATTGCCTGGGAGTCAATCTTGGTGTGATTTCCCTGAATAGATCCTCATCTATCATTGTGGGAGTTGTTGTATATTGTTCGGTGTACTGAGTGAGAATGAGATGTATAACTTCATCTTTGTTAGTTACCCAATTATTGTGAAGGTCCTGCAATTGTTGTATTCTGTTGCATCCTCTATCAATGGTTGCCTTAGTGTGGAATAAGGTTGTATTGTTGTCACCCGATTTTGGAGCCATTGAATTCTGGATTTTTGTTGCCAGTAGGTTGCATGACATTAGAGGAGAGTTATATGGTTATTTCTAAGCTCCCTCTCTCGTAATAACCAATAATTTTGCTCATTTCCTCGCGTGTAGCACATTGTTTTTGGGATAACTTTATTTGTAATGTTGAATTCGCCAAGCAGCATAACTGAATTTAGTGTCTAGTTTTGAAGTTTGACACAGACACACGTGAACTTTATTATATTCCAAATCTATAATAAAAAAGAGACTGGTGTACTACTTTGGGACAAATCCGACCCTTAAAAATAAGCAGTGGACGGCAGGGATCGCATGATTCGAATGTTTATTTGAGACAAAGCGTTCATCTTTTTTCTTTAAACATATTGACAATATAGATTATGCCCCGACCCGACTTGAAGACACTTAAACATGGATACCCGTGATTACCGAGTTATTCATAACATAACTAACCATCGATTTCCTAATTCAATAATATTTGTCTTTTGTCTCGTACTGTTAGTTTCATTTTTAACCATCGATTAACTATTAATTGTAGTATTTTGATTGTGTATTTTACTTTTTTGAATCGATTCTTGCTATTGTTTCTTCTTATCAACACTTTAGCAATGGGTATACTATATGGTGCTACATTTACGTTTCTATTACTTTAAG
The DNA here is from genome assembly GCA_023531435.1 of Papaver californicum. Taxonomy (NCBI): domain Eukaryota; kingdom Viridiplantae; phylum Streptophyta; class Magnoliopsida; order Ranunculales; family Papaveraceae; genus Papaver; species Papaver californicum. Next base: position 549,964 of record JAJJMC010024384.1, read on the forward strand.
ATGAAGCTTTCTCAAGAATGGATTTCACTGCAGTTCATGAGATTCTGGAACATAATGGGTTCAAGGACTATGAAGGAATAACGAACGAGGTTAGTGGTGCACGCTTAAACTCTCGAAATTTTTACTGAATTCATTATCTTTAGCTAGAATTTTAGAGCTAAATTGTTTTGTCTGTTATTTTTCTTCCTTCAATTTCCCCCTTGTAATACAACTCTCTTACTAAATGTGAACTAACCAAATATGGATACTGAATGCCATTGAGGTTAGTAATCGTGAACCCATCTGATATTTCTTTTATCGTCTGTTATACACAGGTTATTAATTGATCTTTGAGGATACCGAACAAAGATTTTTTATTGATGGATTTTTCTATCAATAGCTTTGCCATTATATTATAAAACTTTGGCTTCCCCTTACCTAGATGGAGCCTTAAACTGATGCTGGTGAGTAGAAGAAAAATTCTATCACCGGAAAGTCTAACTTTGGCCCATAAAGGAATTAGATTGATTTATACATGTGGTTCAATATATTTAGTGAGTACAATATCATGGGTTCATGATAGCTTGAATGGTCTCGAACTTGGTACAAAATACTACTATAAGTGTGGTGATATTTCTTTATCTGAATTCGACAATGAGCAAAGACATACCTTTAAAACTCTACCTTACCGGTGCCATACAATTGTCCTAGACGAACAACATCGGTTGTTAAATTTGGGCTTACAAGCAATTTGACAACAACTGTTGATTTTTTCAAGTATGATCCTTCAATATCTTCTGATTCTGTTGTTGGGATTTTTAATCAGTTTTTTGTTTTTGGTTTGATTGTATGATAAAGATTTGACTGTTTTTTTTAGTGTGTTTAGTTTTCTTCCATCCAATTACTGACATAAAACAAAATTCTGATCTTAATAGTAATATCATGGTTTCTATTAGTATGGATGAAATTTTATGGGTCAAGTAGAGGCTGCAGATTTGGATAGGTCTGGTTTACACCTCTAAACTCTAATTAGTGTCCGTTACAGGTATAAGCCTATATAAACCAAATGATTCAACTTTCCATTATCGTTTTTGAGTTACACCAAGCACATCCGCAGTTGTAAAACCTAAATATTGCCCCCCTTATTTTCTTCTCCTTAGGTAAAACTTATAAAAATTCTTTTATGTTTTCTTTTCTGATTTCAGGGGATGTAAAGCAAGCTTTTGTATATTTTTTGTGAGGTATAATTTATAACTCCTTATTTTCTTATTTTAGTCTGATCTGTTAGTTTATACTCATATCTTACTAGATTAATTTTTAGATAACTGGAAGCTTCTATGTGGTTTGCTAAAGACATCAAAAACTCTCACCAGAGCAAACATATCAACGATGATGAACAATAGAAGAAGCAGAAGAAGAAGAAGAAGAAGATTAATTGGCTATTGCTCTTGCTAAAGAAAGTAGTGTGGGAATAGTATGCTAAGCAAATGTCTTTGTTTGTATAGTAGCATGAAACGAAAAGATCAATCATGTTTAACTAAAATCATACAAGAACAGAATTTGATCGTAACACGATATTTTTCGGAGGTCACCTGTCAAAATTGCCACCTGCAATAACATTAATGATGGTCCAACCAGGTAAAGTAATTTGACATGTCGTATTTTCTTTGATTTACTTGCTTAATGTAGTCTTTGAAATTACACCAGTGTGTTCATATAAATTACCAATATATTTGCAGATTAGTTAGCTCATATATAGTAATTTTATGCTCAAGCCTCAATGGTTTGAATTGGAGTTGATTTCATGTTTTGAAAGCGAAGAAGTTTGATATTATTAATAAACTAATGCACATGTGGGCATAAATGATTGAATGGAGGAAGGGTACAATATTGACACTATTAACGAGGTGACTACATCTTTAAAATGTGTTCATGCAGAAACAACGTATGCTAGATTAGAATCCATCACTAAGGATATCATGGACCGGAAAATTCCGCCTCCGCCGCTTTGCGCTGGGCTAGCCAGAACTCCCCGATGCGTGATTTTAAAGAGTGTAACCCGACCTTAAAGCCTAACTTCTCGCTGAAAAGTGCAGGTAAATTTTTGCTTTCCAGGCCTACCTTGTAAGCATTATCCTCGAAACGTAGTTCCCACATCATTCAAGCTACGTTTATACCGTTCCAGGCATATTTGCCTTTCCAAACATGCAAGCATGGTACTCAAACCGTAGTCTCCATATCGTTCCAACACACCCTTGGCATACAAAGGGTGCAAGGCCATTATTGCCCAGGGTGAATTCCTTTGACTAGCATACCATTCCAACTTACCCTCATTATACCAAGGGTTGAAGGCTATACAAGCTAATGGGGATGCCTTTGGAAAGCATCACATAATTTCGATTTACTGTCCAGGCCTAATTCATGCCTTGGACCAACACCTAGGTTATTTCAAGCCTAAGCTTTCGCTTCGTCAATTTTGCTTCGACCATGCGCTGGAGCCTGCACTTATCTTGTTCTTGCCAAGAGTGCAACATCCAGGCACATGTCATTCCATGCCGCGACGGTTCCAAGGAAGTATGAACAATCCATCAAATGGAATTGCAACTACCTCATCAAGTGTGACAACAATCATCTCTTGCTTAGCATTTCCGGGCCAGATGATATGAGTTACCATAATGTCACAATCATCTCCCAAATTAGATGATATGAGCGACAAGGTGCTGCACCTCAATGCATTGCATTGCGGCTGCCTACGTACCCAACCCGTACCTTGATGGGATCAAGCATGACCGTAGTTCATCAAATGGTCAATTCGAAAGGGACAAGCAACTTAAGCCTATTAAGGCAAAGCCAACTTCGATTCCAACTTCACCGCAAGGCCAAAAGCCAAGCAAAGCCTAGTCTGTGTAGGCCAAAGGGCTTTCGCAAGGTATGCACTAGCTTGTGCATAACTATCGCTGCAAATATGCATTATCAAGTACGTAACACGATCGAAAGATGCTTTTGCATAATTCAAGCTTCATCGGCTAAACTACCAGCATATTGATGCTTATGCATCAAGTATGCTCCAACGTATAGGCTAGTTCGCATATCTATATGTGCATTACCGCTCATGCACATTCCAACAAAGCTCCCTCTCTATATATGTTGTATTCGCATTTCTACAAACAAATATTAGAAAGGTAGGGGTCATCCATCGACTGCAAGGCCGTAAATGAAGATTTCTTTCCAAAGCAAAGCGAAGCATTCTCGGGTAAGCTACAGTTAAACACGCTGATGAGCATCAAATATGCTCAATCGTATAGGCTACATCGCATTCGTATGTGCATTACCGCTCATGCACATTCAAGCAAAGCTCCCTCCCTACATATATTGTATTCGCATTTCTACAAACAAATATTAGAAAGGTAGGGGTCATCCATCGACTGCAAGACCGAAAATGAAGATTTCTTGCCAAAGCCGAGCATTCTTGGCTCGGTGATGCATTGAATAATGCATCACAGCATAATAGTGCCTTAGCAAACTATGATGCATTTATCGAATAACGACATTGGCTCGGTGATGCATTGGGTCATGCATCACGGAATAATAGTGTCTTAGCACTATGATGCCCTCACTTACGCAACTTCGGATCGGTGATGCATTAGGTCATGCATCATGGCATAATAGTGCCTTAGCACTATGATGCTCCAACTTATGCAAATTCGTCTCGGTGACGCATTGGGTCATGCATCATGGCATAATAGTGCCTTAACACTACGATGCTCTAAATTATGCAACTTCGGCTGGTGATGCATTGGGTCATGCATCACGGCGTAGTAGTGCCTTAGCACTATGATGCTCTCACTTACGCAACTTCGGCTCGGTATAATAGTGCCTTTGGACTAGCATGCCTCCTCGAATACGTATCACGCGTAATAGGGACTTAAAACTATAATTCAAGGTCAAGGCATCCACACCCCAATGCATATCTGGGTAAGCTTTATAAACTTAGGATGAAGCTTCAACCCAGGCCATGACGCGTCCATGAGTAAGCGTCATGCGAAAAATTACGGGTGTTACAAAAGAGCTTGGTATGTCAAATATGTTTAAGAATATCGACCATTATATTGTGTTGTCCTTTTCTTCTCAAGGGTTCATTCTTTGTCACGGATGCCTACATATGGCAGCGAAAATGATAATTTTATACGCACTTTGTATTGGTTGGTATTAATCATATTTCTGTGATGATGTCAAAATTAATAGTGTCATCCATAGATATGAAAAAATGTTAAGTGTTACGCTATTATTGCGACAACATATACTTCACTCTGTGTATATTTCTTTTATGTAGGCTTCATATGAAGCTGAGTCATAAGTCAGATTGTGGTGTATTGTGCAAAAATGGCAAGGTATGCATTTTTGGAGGGGTTGTACTTAATGTTGTTATCTTATGTTACTCATATTGCAGATATCTTAAGTAATCGCTAAATATTTATGGCTAGCTAGCTCTGCAACATTTCATTGATGTTAGTTTTTTTTCTCATTCGTTAGCAAGTTATTTATGGTTATAATTTTTCCATAAAGACTCTTCTGTTAAGCCAATGAGATTAGTTGATTTCTCGAGATTGAAAATAGGTTTTGGCATTGACTATTTAAAGAATGACAGAGTGAAGTACTTGTAGTTTGTTGGTGGTTTGGTTTATGAGAGTAGTAAGATTAAGTATCTGCATTTGTACTAGCATTTGAAGATTATAAAAGTGTTTGTCAAACCAGTTACAAGTATTTTAAACATAAGCCTTCAGATTTTGGTGGATGATTCTTTAGATGACTTAGACACTTCGTGTTTAAACAAATACCATAGGTGTTGATTGATTTCTAAATGTTAATTTGAATTTCTCTACAAATTTGTAGGTACAAGTACATGATCCCTTTACTTTATACAAGCATATTTTCACACCTATGTTGGCTCAAGGGTTTTCTCTCATCGGGATGCCTTGGTTGGTGCATTCTGATTGTAACATAATTGTAGTCTCGGTACTTATGTGTATAATGACCTTTATCTTACCATTATTCTGTTTTTTTAATGGGAGCCATGCTCTCTATCTTTCCCCATATTTGAATTAGAAAGCAAGTGGTTGGCGGGGATTGTCTGATTGAGTTTCACCCCTATCCCAAGAATAGATGATACAGGATGTATGGCCTTCTATTTGAAACTTGAAGCAACGTTTATCCCAAAACATTACAATCATTTCTTGGAAGAAAAATAGGTTTGTGGTACTTGTTATAGTAGCTCAAACGGTAGAGCATATGGTTCTCAATCATGTATTTGTGGGTTCGACTCCCACATATAACATAGTTATTTGAGTAGACTAAATAAAATCTTACATGTTTTGATAGGATAGTTAGCTCGAATGGATCTCATTTATTTATGGTGTTATTCAGTTGTTTATTATATTATTCATGTGACGTTGTATTGGTTTATCTTTTTTGGAATGACAAAGTTTGATTTGTTCTTAGTATTTGTTTGATAGAATTTTCTATCGTTGTGTTTTGGCAGGTGGCAACTCCTTTGGAACACTGGAAGGGATTAACTGAATTTGAGATTCATCATGTTGCTTTGTTTCGACACTATCAGGTTCCATCTTTGGTAAACCAACAAAATAATATATTCGACATGTCGTATATTTTAGAAATACACTAAATCATGTCTTATAAACATCACAATTTTGTTCAGAGTATTGTTCTTTCTAGCTGATGCCGGGAATGGATCTTTGACTCCTTACCTTCAAATAGCTTCAGTGGGGAAAAAATAATAATCTTTTTATTCCTTGATTTAACTAGAGATTTTTAATAATAATTTCTTTGGTAGTTTGAAGATCCCATAATTCTCCATGTTCTCTTGATTTCTTTCAAATCTGTGGTCTATTTCCTGTGGAGAGATAACATTTATCTACGAAAAAAATATTACCTATGTATATGATGTGGATTGTAGATGGTGGTAAGAATGAGTTTCAAACTCTCGAACTTGTGAAGATTGATTTTAGATTTTAAAATTGATTTTAAATAAAAAATATACACAAAATATGAAAACAATATTCAAAAAATACTGAGGTTATGGATTTCACCATTAACCACTTTTAATTGATTTCAAGAATAATAATTCTAAACAATTCTAGCTCAAATAAGTGACTCTAATTTTTACCAAAGGTAGATTTTTAAAATATAAATTATAAATCACAAGCATGGCTCATCAAAAGCTCTATATCCCAGCATAAACCATCAAATAAAATCACAATCAATTAAGAAAAATCATAATTTTAATTAAAAATAAATGTTAAAGTCATAAAAGAATTATTAAAAGTTACCAATTAATCATGGATAAATGGCTTCCTCCTTGTCCCAGTGTTGGGGGTTTAGCTCACTATGTTCAAAATACTCTCAAAAGATAGGTACATAGCTCAAAAAGTGTTTACAAAGGTGAAAAGAAGAGAAAATAATAAAAGCAGCGAGTTTGCAACGGTATATTGGTGTTACAGTCTTGCTGTTACAAAGTAAGTGTTGCAAATAAATGTTGCAAAGATTAAAATCTTTAGCAACAAAATCTTCAACCTTTTGGCCACGGAATGTTCAACCTTTTAGCAACGATTTCTTCACCTTCTTCATCACGATCATGATTTTTTATTTTTTTCTGATTTTTGATTTCTTTGTTTTCTGGCAGATCCATCCCCCCTAAACTCTTCTACAACTTCTCTACTTATACTATACACCAACCGCACTCCAAATCTCTTCATAATTGATAAAATCTTCTCGGCAGAAAATAGAAAAATTATTCTCGATTTTCTTTCCTCCTCTCGCTGCCAGCTCGATCCAAATCGTTCTCAGCGTTATTATAAATCATTCTCTTCCAAAATTATATAGGAAGTTAAAAGAAGAATATCGAAAGAGATATTGTTCACGTGATTGCAACCTGTTTTTGGCGAGAAAATTTCTCGTTATTTTGTATTGATTTTAATGTTTCCAAACTTGTAAAATTATTTCTTGATATGGTAAGAGAATATCTTGTCCTTAAAAACCTATAAAAATCTCCTTCCAAATCACGTCAATTCTTTCACAGATCACGCTGAAAATAAGTTCCCGCCACTTTTGAATTCGAATAAGGAGGTGGATGTCTTTATAAAAGAGATATGTGCCTTTATCAATTCCTCTAGGTGCCTTTAACACTTTTTAAGACGATTTTTTCATAAAACTTTATTCTTTCAAAAATACCTAAAACCTACAAAATAAGAATATTAATACAGAAGCTGAGTAATAGCAGTATAAATATGAGATTCAATAAGACACAAAATTGTGTCTATCAGTATACTCCTGTTAAGAGATTCATTTTTTTTTATATTTGGATGATATTGGTTTGCTTAGAGTCTTTTATTATTATTTTTTTAAATCACTTACAATCTTTGATCTTTGAGTGTAACTTGAGGTTTTGATAAGAATTATTTGGGGTTTTGACATACTGCATTTCATTGTTATGCAGGTCATAGTTGTTGCTAACAAGTTTCCAGGTCCTATTGTTAATGTGACTGCAAACAGCAATGTCGTGGTAAATGATATTAACAACTTGGATGATCCAAATGCAAAATATAATGCAAAGCTTAACGCAAACCTTATTCGTTAAAGTTTTTTTGTGAAATAATAATAAGTAATAAGTTTATAATATTTTAGGCGTTTTCTTTGACATGAATGAAATCCAAATGTGTCGTAATTTTTGGCAAGATGGTGTTCTTGGTACTAATTTTCCAATTCCTAAAACTTGGAACTTATGATTATTGGTAGCTTATGATTGCTTTAAGCTTATTGAAATCCAAATATGCAATAAGTTTATGGTTTCTTTATAATTATGTTATATTTAATCATCTTCTTATGAACCCCATTTTTCTAAAACACTTTACGGTGCAAGTGTTTGAACTCTAATCAGTAGACATTGTTATATCGAAGGTAAGAGTGTATTCAACGTCTAAAATCGAAAACAAGCTAGAAACTGCAAAGAGAGATTATTTATATGCAACAATAATTATTGCAAGCTCTGACATGTTGGTAATTTCAAAGTTGTTAGACTGGTATCCATCAGACTTTGCAAAAGATATGAAATCCTTGCTGGATTGGGTCTTTGGTCTCCCTTCAGTTGCGGAATGAGCTGAGGACTAAAGCCTTACGAACTCAATTTCCGATATTTTTGTACTAAGAAAACTCTCACTTCTCTCCTTTTCTTTTCTGATTATTGTCCTAGAATACATTGTACAAGTGAGAAATTCATATCAAAGAGTCTACACATCTCACAGTAAACATACTACAAGAAACAAAAAATAAACATGCTTATATAATGTTATCCATTTGTGGTTGTAATTGTAATATAAATATTTTTGTCTTATAATCACGAGGGTTTTTTGGATTGATCATCAATTCATTATATTTATTAAAGGAGAACATTTTCTTTCTTCAGGTTTTTGTGCTAACAAACTATGTGAGTTCTTTGACCGCTAAATGTGGAAGTATGTGCAGGCGTAAGAGCTGTGAAATATATACACAAATACATTTATAAAGGGCATGATAGAACAACAGTGATTGTGAGTGCAAATGATGAGGTTCAAGAATATGTTAATGCAAGGTACATAGGGCTTCCAAAAGAACCATGACATTTATTAAATGATTCAATGCATAAAGAATAACCAAGTCTCCAAAGACTGGAAATATATTTTCCCAATCAGTAAAGAATTGTTTTTGGAGCGTAATAATCCATTGTAGCAGTGACATAAAAGGAAGACAACTTTAACTCAACATTGATGACTTACTTCGAGTATTATACTAAGAATCCAACAACTCCTAAATATATGTACTAAAAATTTCCAAACAGTTTGTCCGGCTTGATAAAAGATGGAAAATAAGAAAACAAAAATTCTACAATTGTGATAATGTATTTTGTTAATCCTAACGCCGGAATATTATACTATCTACGACTATTGCTGACTTTTCTGGCAGGTACAGTATATACTATCAAAATTATTTTTTACATAATATATTTCAACAATAACAAAATCAACTTCAATGTTAGGTGATATTATAAAATCGAAATAGATGAAAATTAAAATCAACAACAAAGCAGTTTAATGTATATTTAACTACGTCAACAAAACTTCAAATAAAGCACCAGTTTTTACAAGAAAATTATAACAGGCTACGAATTCAAATGGTGAAATTAAAATCAACAACAAAGCAATTTGATACATATTGTGCCAACAACATTTTAAAAAGAACAACAATTTTTTCAAAAATAAATAAAAAAATGATACATATAATGTGATAGCAAATTATACGATGACAGAATCAATGAGTGATTTGGATTAAGGATATTGGGATATGATACGAGGGTGAACGATCGTGCCCATATTAACATTTTTAATTTTAAATTTATTTATTTAATAAGAGACAAAGAATTTAATGTTAACATGTTTTTTTTTCCTTCTTTTGAGATAACCTAGCTTTGTTTATTTTTAATAATACGTGAATAATTGTTAAATATAAAAAACATTATATGGACATAAAACTCAAATCAGTGAATACATGGCACATTAACAATTCGTCTTTGATTATATATAGAAGTATTACTATATATGGAAATCACTGAATTTGATGAATATACTAATTGCCAACACTATTGACAGCATGATCGCATACTGTTAACTGAATTTGATGAATATACTGATAGCCAACACTATTGACAGCATGAACGCATACTGTTAAGTATAAATCACACTTTATGCATTGTCTTCTTCATAAGTATTTATTAAAATATCTATTATCATATTTCAATATAATTAACAGGGTAGTCAAATGGGATTTATAGAGATTTTATAGATTTTTATTTTTGGTGATTCGTGTAGACTCTCTGGAAATATAAAGATTTCCAGTGATTTTAAAAGAGAATTGTAGAGAGTCTCTGCGACTTGTAGATACAAATCTAATGGATTTCTAGAGAGTCTTTGTGATTTGTAGAGATAAAAAGATGTATAAATATCTAACCATAAATTCAAAATATCTAATGTTGCTGATGCTACTAGAATTACTGTCGCTGCTACTGTCGTAGTTATGTTGTGATCCATCACTACTTGGACAAGGATTAGCAGATAGAAATCTAACTACTGATAAAAAAATATTTTTTTTCCAATTCCTGAAAGTACTAGTTGTTGATGAATTCGTTGATGGTTTGAAGGTAGGGTCTTTAAAATAATGGTTTTAAGGAGATTTGAAGGTGAGGTCCTTCACTTACTAACAGAAACAAACTTAGAAGGAGGTCCCCAATAGGTTATTAAAAATGTATCACATAGCTTTGTATTTATCTGCACTGTCACACATTCAAAAGTAGGGGACTAATCACAAACTATTTTTAAGAAAATACTGAAACAGGCATCAATTCAAGGTGTTTTTGTGATTTTTTCAGCAGACATGATATAGTAGATAAATGAGCCAAATTGAAAAACGCAAGAACAATTGGTTTTGTTTTGGATGCCATTCAAGTCATTTATCAAATTTATGCATCTCCCTCTGTTTTGGTTTCTTGTGTTTTAGTGTTGTTAAAAGTAGTCAATTTGTTTCCATATTTTTAATAATTGCAGGACTATTTGAATGTCAACTTTAAAGAGACCGGTCACAGTAACATGTACTTTCCACAGGTATTCCTCTTTCTAGGATGTGGTTACTGTATCTTTAGAGTTTTTGTAGCTATTGATATGGATATTATAAGTTTTGTTCTTAAGGAAATGATCTGCAAATTATCTGTCAATATTGGTACTCATCATCTTGACTTTGGTTCCAAATGAAAGTGGTCTTGTGCTTAAAGTTAAATCGAATCACTTAGTTAAGTTATTTTGTGGGGTTCAGAGTTTTTTAACCTGCGCCCTGGCCAACTTCATGGGTGCGCACAACACTAGTGAAGTCAAAATTGATGGGTCACCTAATTTTAATTGCTCTTTTTTCCATAGTGCACTTTCAGTCAGGTGATATCATAATATTGATATTTTGCAGTTTATACCTTACTCGTTCATAGAGAAAGAGGCCAGCCATGTTGAAGGTTTCATCCCAGAACTGGCAGTTGTAACTATTGGAGGGGGAAAGGATCTTGAAGAAAAACTTGTGGTAAAATATTTGTGTATGTGTTCTCTTGCTTTCTGATAGCTTATTGTATCCTTACATGCATGGATGATTCTAGTTTTGATTCCTTTTCCCTCTCTCTTTTGAGGTATTGACAGGTACGACCTACAAGTGAAACCATTGTTAATCACATGTTTACCCAATGGATTCATAGTTATCGTGTTCTTCCTCTTATGGTTAATCAGGTAGTTCATCGCTTTATATTCTTACTGCGTATCCTTTATTTCTATTCAAATGGTAAACACATCTATCAATCTTTTTTTCCATCTGGTTATAATTATTCCCTTTCAGTGAGCGAACGTCACAAGATGGGAAATGCGTACGAAACCTTTTGTGAGAACTCTTGAATTTTTATGGCAAGAGGGACATACTGCTCATGCCAAACCCGATGAGGCAGAGAAAGAGGTCGCTTGTTACATTCCATATCTATAACTAATTTATCTTTCTAGTGGCTTGAATCTATATATGACATCTAGTTAACTTTTTTTTTGTTTGTTGAACTGCAGGCATTGCAGATGATTGATATTTATACAAAATTTGCATATGAGATAGCTGCAATACCAGTCGTTACAGGTCGGAAATCGAAGGCTGAGACATATCAACTAAAGAAGAAGGAATAGTCGTGGATGGATTTTGATCATCCGATAAGGCTGAGGAATGAGGACCTTTGGATTATTTTTGTTTTACCCAAATTTTTAAGTCTCTCAAAATATCACCTATAAGGGAGAAATTTTTCTCATGCCTATTTTCATCAAAAAAGTCTCCCAAAATCCCAATAAGTAACAAATCAATGATTTTGAAGTCTTAATCCAATAAGAAGAGTGTTTGAGTGACTTTTAACAAATCTTAACCCAATAACAAGAGAGCTTGGGAGAATTTAAAAGACTTGGAAAAAAGTCTATATCCAATAACAAGAGAGTTTGGGAAACTCTCTGGAAATCTCAATTGACTAACAACATATTTGAGAATTCTCTATAAATCTTTATAAATCACAATTGACTACCCTTGTAAGCTTATTATAATTAACTTACTTTTATAAGTTTATATTTCATAATTAATTCTATAACTTAGAAAAAAAACTATAAAATAAAAATCAATTGAAGATGTTGAGCCCGGCCACAGACCGGAATGATACCCGGTGCATTACTAATTCTAAAGTTTGACACGTGAGAGTTTCTTTTTCTGTTTTTTTGAGCCGTGTCAGTACGTATGTATTGAGGAGAAGCACAGTTAACCTGTTTTCTTTCTTCACTTGTAGTGATTAGTTTTTAACAAGTATAATTTCCATTCAACTGGGGTGTTTAAACCATTATGTATGGAAAGGCCACGGAAAATTATGGAATATGCAAACATATGTAGCGTGTCCTTGTTTTCTAGTTATTCCAAAGTACGAACTGGACACGACACCGATACAAGTAGTTAGACAGTGGAAAATTATATGATAGTGAGAAACAATTTCATAAATATCAATGCAATCTACGTTCAAATCTAATGCCATTAACTGCCATCGGTTTCAAATAACTAAATCTCTTATGAATGAGTTGCATCAGGCCAATTTGCACTGCGCGTAGCCATAAAACGTTTATGGCTCTTTAATGCAATTTAAATGCCTAAAGAAGGGGGACATTGCTAGTGTATATATCCTAAAACAACTAAAGGATCCAACATAATTCAAGAACCATAAGAACCTGAAAATATCGTACGTACCATGTTGGGTTTACTGCGCTAAACGTCTTTGGAATAGAACTGATATGAACAACATATTCCCCTTTTCTTTGTTCCAGTAGTTTGAATTCAAACACTGCTCTAACTTCTCCAGGGCTGACTAGCTTAATGAACAAGGATACGTACTCCTCGTCAGCTTGAGTATGGCCGTCCGGATAAAAAACTATAACCCAATCATAACCACTAACAATGAATTTGCCATTAGTTATGCATTCACCAACTCCCATTCCTTTTGTCAGAATATATCCGTTTATCTTATATTCATGAGAACGTTTCACAGTCTCATTAAACGACTGTGACGAAGACATCTCGTGATCATTAGTATTAGACTTTGAAACTCTCGGCCTTTTTGCTGCTCTGGGGGCCATGATGATCTTTAGATATTGAAACTGGCAGAGAACGGCCGTGATTCGTAATACAAAGAAAAGATAGTAAAAGTAGGAAGATTTATTGAGAAAATTCAATATTATGCACTCGTTCAATGGTAATGTGCAAAACTACAATAGATTTTAGCTCCTCTTTTTATAGGAAAACAATACAACTTCTACTCGTAAGAAAATTCTGATTGCCTCAAAATCTAAGTAATTCTAATCCTAAAACACTTGCCCAAGATATATGAAAATATATATAAAAAAAATCAGAATTTGAGTCTATCCTTTTAAACCTCTATGAATCTTGTCATAGCTATAAAGTCCTTACTCCCCAAACCTTAATAGTTTAATTCTGTTGGGCTACACGCAAAGACATAAAAGTGAGTTCTGTAAAATATATATGTAATGTCTTGGAAAGATTGGTAGAGCCGTGAAGAGTTGTGCTGTGATAATAAATTTTCTACAGAACTATATAGAGTTTAAGGGAATTATGTAACAATGAGATATCATGTTTTTTACTTTCAATTTACATCTCTTCTTTTCTCAGTTTCAAATAAAACTTAACATCCCCATCCCTTGATAGTAATCCACAACACCTTTATTGCCGGGAAGCATAGATCATATACTAAGACCCTCTTTCTATTTAAAAGAAAGAAAATACCTCCACTCTATAATGCATCAAACACTATGTAAATTACCGTTCTTGCACACTATAATCAATGCTAAGTAATGAAGTGCACTTTTCACGTTACAACAAAGGCTATAGCCTAAAGCAAAATAGGTTATTGGAGTGTAACTAGAGTGTAGTTTTTATTTCTTTTGTTTTTTTTATTCTGAGTGTAACTAGATTGTAAGTTAACTCTTGTCTTTCTTTTGTAACCCTATATATAGGGAACCCTACCGTCACCTCTTTATCTAGAATCATCTAAATACATGAAACCCTAGTTCCACCCCTTATATGGTATCAGCCGCCAGAGATTAGGTTTTCTCATTTTTCTTTACATCTTCCTGTTTTCTCTCTTTACCGTCTCATTTTTCATTTCTTCTTCCTGTTTTCTCTCTTCTCCGTCTTCTACTCACTCTCTCTACTTTCTTCTCTAACAGCAACTCTAAAGTTTTTCTTTCTGATTTTCTTTTTATTACATTTGATCTTTCTCTGTGTATGCTGTTTTCATTACTGGGTGTGTTTTAATTCTTACCAAAAATTCTTCTTCTACTGGTTTTTTCGATGGATCCTACAAATGATCCACAACCCCATTATGAGTCCAAAAATACTCTACCTTTTACAAATATTGTAAACTTCATCTCAATCAAACTTGATGAGACAAATTTTTTAGTCTGGAAATCTCAGATCGAATCCATTCTTCTCAGCACAGACTTATTCGGCTATGTCGATGGTTCTGTTACTGCTCCACCGATCACCATTTCTATTGATGGTGTTGTTAAATCAAATCCCATATACCAGAAATGGTTGAAATGGGACAGATTTGTGAACAGTTGCTTGAATGCAACTTTCACCAACACCATCTCTACCGATGTCCTGGGTTGTGCTACTTCTGCTGAGGTTTGGTCTTATTTATCCAAAAAATTTCAAAATACTTTTTCAGCAAGAAAATCTCTTCTTCGAAATCATCTGTTTAACATAAAACGTGGGTCTAAAACGATTACTGAGTTTCTTCAAGAAATTAAGTCAATCACTGATTCGTTGGCTGCGATAAATGAACCAGTCTCCTCTAGTGACATGAACATGCACATCCTAAATGGTTTAGGCTCTGTGTACAATGACTTTGTTGTTGCCGTTCAAACTAGAGACACTGAACTTTCATTTGATGATCTAAAATCGCGTCTCATTAACCATGAACAATGGTTACAGAACCAACAGTCAAAAACCCAAGCACTGTTAGATCATTCCAATCCATCTGTTCACTTCACAAAACGAAACAACCCTCCATATAGATCTGATTTTCGAAATAAACAACAAAATAAATTTGTTGATTATACTCATATGGATTGTCAGATCTGTAGACAAATGGGTCATTCTGCTACAACATGCAGGTTTCGTGATGCTCCTTCCAGATATGGTCGAACTTCAATGAAAGACACTGCTCAAAAACCACCACACGCAAACAATTGTGTTCAGGTTCCGGCGGCATCTTTCACATAGTTATCTAGTTTCCCAGCTGCAACTCAATGGCTCCCTGACTCGGGTGCCTCTCATCATTTCAAAAATGACTCTACTATACTTACAAACACATCAAAGTACACTGGATCTTCACAAGTTATGGTTGGTAATGTCAACTGTCTTCCCATTACTCTTGTTGGAGATTCAGTCTTACACACTTCCACTGCTTTGTTTGCTCTTTCTAATGTCTGTTATGTGCCAAATATAAAACAGAACCTCATTTCTGTTGGCCATTTCACAGAAGAACATAATTGTGTCATTTCCTTCTCCCCATGGGGTTATGAGATTAAAGATCTCCAAACTGGACACATCCTTGCAGAAGGTTTAAAGACTGATAATCTTTATCCAATTTCATCTCCTTCTGCAAATACTCATGTAGATGTCCATTTGGTTTCGGCACTTTTTCTTATCTGGCCACCCATCTGATAAAATCATTCAAAAATTAGAAACTAAACGACAGATAGATCTAACCACACCCAATCCAGAAACAGTCTGTACTCCATGTCAACAAGGAAAAAGCAAACGTCTTCCTTTCTCCATATCTCCAGTAACTGCTACTTCTCCCCTATTTCACATTCACTGTGACATATGGGGTCCTTCTCCTGAGTTTTCGATCATGGAATATCGTTACTATATTCTTTTTATAGACGATTTTAGTCGATTCCACTGGATTTGTCCAATGAAAAATAGAACTGAAAGTTTAACATGTTTTCAGCACTTCAAAACACTAAATGAAAACTTGCTATCTTCTAATATCAAAAAATTTCAATCTGATGGAGCCCTGGAATTGGAAAAAGGGAAATTCAGGACTTTTCTAGACAGTTCAGGAATAACTTTTCTTGCTTCGTGTCCACACACGCCACAACAAAATGGAGCTGCCGAAAGAAAACATCGTCACATTACAGAAGTAGGTCTCACCATCTCATCAAAAGCTTGTCTTCCAAAGAAGTTTTGGTTCGATTCATTCCTAACAGCAACGTATTTGATCAACAGAACACCGGCTAAGTCTCTAAACTATGCCTCTCCATTTGAGATTTTATTTTCAAGAACTCCTGATTATTATTTCCTAAAATTTTTTGGATGTGCTTGCTACCCCTACCTAGGAGCTTATAGGAAAGATAAACTCAGTCCCAAATCTACACAGTGCACTTTCATAGGGTATAGCCCACATCACAAAGGATATCGGTGTTATGATAACACTACCCAGAAAATATACATATCTTGTCATGTTGTATTTGATGAATCTATTTTTCCATTTTGTGTATGTTCACTGCCTAAAAACACTACAACCATTATCTGTTCAAATACCTATTCCTCAACCAGCTCCACTTACTATCACTCAGGCAGACACAGAAACTATAAGAAACCAACCTCTTCCAATACCCACTGAACCAGAACCAGAACCAGATGTCTCTCATCCAATGGTAACCAAATCCAGAACTGGAATTACTAAACCAAGATACTTGCCTGACTATGTCACTCATTACTCTGCTCCACATGCTATGCACATAACCTTGATTGCTTCCCTTCCTACTGAACCTAAAACATACAAAAATGTTGTTAAGAATGAAAAATGGGTAATTGCAATGGATGCAGATTATGAAGCACTGCAGCAAAATGGCACTTGGATTCAGGTGCCTTATGAACCTAGTATGCATGTGATCGGCTGTAAATGGGTATATCGCTTAAAACTTAAAGCGGATGGCAGTGTTGACAAATATAAAGCTCGACTGGTTGCAAAGGGATATCTTCAGCAAGATGGTCTTGATTATGATGAAGTTTTTAGTCCAGTTGTGAAGCCAACTACTATCCGGGTTGTACTAGCTATAGCTCTCAAAAGTCAATGGATTATCAAACAACTCGACGTGTCAGACGCCTTTCTGGAGAAATGAATGAGACTGTCTATATAGAACAGCCTCCAGGTTATGTCAACCCAGGAAATCCAACGGCTGTTTGCGTTCTAAAAAAGGCTCTATATGGACTAAAACAAGCACCCCGTGCTTGGTATGAAAAATTTAGTGGCTTCATTTGTTCAAATGGTTTTGTCAAAGCGGCTATGGATAATTCTTTATTCATTCATACTTCTTCAGCTACAACAGTTGTTATTCTTCTTTACGCCGATGATATCATTCTAGCAGGTAACTCTGAAATTTTTATTTCAAATTTGTTAACCAAACTGAATACTGTTTTTGCTATGAAGGACCTAGGTAATTTACATTATTTCCTAGGGATGGAAGCTGCAACACTATCTAACCCTGAATCAATACTTCTTACCCAAAAGAAGTATACAGTAGATCTTCTTATTAGAGCAATCATGTTTGACTGTAAGCCCTGTCCTGCTCCACTCACAACTGATAAGCGAGTATCTAGTACTGCTGGAAATCATCTATCTGATCCTTTGCTTTATCGAAGCCTGGTTGGTGCACTGCAATATCTAACTCTAACCAGGCCCGATATCACTTTCGCTGTCAACTATGTATCTCAATTTATGCAAACTCCATCAGATATTCACTTACAACTTGTAAAGAGAATACTGCGCTATTTAAAAGGCTCAATTGGTTCTGGAATCAGTATAACAGCTGGTGATCTGACTTGTATAAGTGGATATTCTGACTCCGATTGGGCTGGATGCCCGGACACTAGAAGATCCACATCTGGATATTGCGTTTTTCTTGGCTCTAGCCTAATCAGCTGGTCCTCGAAGAAGCAACCAACAGTTGCTAAATCATCAACTGAGGCGGAATACAAAGCTGTCAGTCTCTTGTCCTCAGAAATTGAGTGGCTGACTCAATTACTCATCGAACTACAAATACAACCAAAGCGGCCTGTTACACTGTACTGCGACAATTTAGGCGCAAAATTTCTAGTGTCAAATGCAAGTTTTCATGCCCGCATCAAACATATTGAAATCGACTATCATTCAATTCGAGAACTACTTACTTCTGGAGCAATAGTGGTTGAATTTATATCTTCGGAAGATCAGCTAGCTGACATCTTCACAAAGGGCCTTTCAGCAAATCGACTCTTTGTAATCAATGCCAAACTAATGCATTTCAACACCATAGCATCAGTTTGAGGGGGAGTATTGGAGTGTAACTAGAGTGTAGTTTTTATTTCTTTTGTTTCTTTTATTCTGAGTGTAACTAGAGTGTAAGTTAACTCTTGTCTTTCTTATCTAACCCTATATATAGGGAACCCTACCATCACATCTTTATCTAGAATCATCTAAATACATGAAACCCTAGTTCCACCCCTTATATAGGTCTATTATCATTAGGATCAACAACACTTCACTGCTGCGACGTTTAGGGACTGACATGAGACTAGCCCCTACCCCCATCTTTTTGACTTTTCTCACAGCCTTTGTAAAGAGATTCCCAATGAGGAAATACAGGTACATTTCTGTCAACATCATATTTAGAGAACGTACTGCATGCCATACGAATTAATGTTCATCATTCTACAAGATCGAGCCACAATCTTTTCTATCTCTCACCACGTGAATTCATTGCAGTGTCCACAAAATTCTAAACCCTATCACATTTCTTCAAGTCAAATTTGCAGGATACATTAATTTCAGATGTCTTTTCTAGAAACAAAAAATAACAATCCCGTTAATAATCATATGATCTCCGATTCTGCACTTCTATCTTTAGGCTTGATAGAGAAGGTAGACAAGTGGTAAGTAATTTCTATCCATTACCACATATAATTGTTAATCATAGTAACAAATCAAATTAACCTCAGTTAAATAAAAGACAAAAATTCATTGTTATCCCAATCTGTTACATTGAATTACCCAACATAAACATCCTACAATAAATAGAGATAGAGTAGTCTGTCTTTCTCTGTACCATAAGGAACACAAAAACATAAATCCCAATCTGTGTGGAGAATTAATTAAGTACTAGTTTAATACTGCTGCTGCTTCACAATTTCACCATCAACTTTTCCTATAATCATGGTCACGGAGTTGTAGTCTTGACAGAAAAAAGAAAGAAAGAAAAACAGCATAACAAATTTTTTGCGATGGACCTGAAAAGACAAAAACTACTAAAGCCTACATATACGCACAGAACGCACTAAAAAAGGTGTTAACATAGCTATATCTGCACTGTGTTTTGGTAGTTGTTAACTTGCATGCAATAAGAAAGTTTTGAAAGTAAAAAACCTTGCGTACCATTTTCACTTAAAATATATAGTACGGAGTATATATTTGAGAGGACATATACATGTGAAAGTATTTCCTTATGAAAACTAGACAATTCAGATGCAACAGTACTGTTGTTCGGCTAAAGCAACTGTTTTCTTATCATTTTTGGTGATTCAGTGAGAGAGAGAGATTAGCAGTGTATCAGTCAATTTTTTTTGGTCAAAGTTTGGGTTTTCAGTACTAGTAGATATGTAGAGAGAAAAGACACTGATTATAATCCTACTACTACTACACATGACTACTTAACATCCGATTCCAAACACAGATGGGTAACATTCCTAGAAAAAACAAATCATTAAGCACTTAAGAGACCAGTAGATTTATCAGTATCACTTTATCAGTCTGGTTGATATTTGATTTATCTACTGACAAAATTAATTAGCCATACATAATATGTTTAAACTAATAAAAAGATTCAAAAGGAGAAATCCTTTGCTTGATATGCCACATGATCACTAACTTTGCTACCTCTGCTAGACATGAGAAAAAAACACACTGCTATGCTAAAAGACAGCACGTACTTGCAGCTAGACATGAGAGAAAGAGACACTACTTGCTAGAAACTTTATCAATTAAGAAGTGATCACTTTCATCCCCTCCTCTTCCTGGTGATGGTCTTTGGACGTTTACCAACGAGTGAAGGAAAAGAGCCTGGAGTAGAACCATTCCGAGGTGGAGAAAATAAAACTGGCAGGAATTCATCCGTTTCACAACGAAAATACGAGTTTTTAAATCTCCGCACAAGCCCATCTTTCGCTGCAACAGTATTACTTAATTACATTACATTAATGAGCAAATCCAAAAGGACTTGGGTGTACTGAAATGTTGATAAATGTTATATTACCTGAATCCTAGCAGGACATATCTTAAAGATTTTAGGTGACTGGAAGGTAGAACTTCTCCAGCAGAAGTTCTCAAAAGCATTGTAAAATCTCCCAGCAGCAACAGAAGTAGTGAAGTTGATAAATGCATAACCCATGTTACTATTCCTTCTGTTAAGGATGAAAATATCACAACATTAAGACAAACAAAAATATTACTGCATGTAGTAGTACTAGCGGCTTAAGTAATGGTTGATGTACATACTTAAAATCAACTGGCAAGTAAAGGAAATCATATTCAGAAAGAGTTGTTGATTCTGAAGGAGATGAGTTATCATCCTGATTTAACATTCTCAGGGCTTTTTTGTTCTCCTCTATACAATGCTGGTCCACAATTCTGATCAGCATCCTCCTACTGTGTTATTTGAAGACAAAATAGTATGATCAGTACTAAGAAAAAAACCACGAAACAAAAAACAGTTAATGGAAAATAAAAGAAGAGACAGAAAGAGAACCTTAATCCGTTGGGAATATGTCTCATCATAACACTAGTACTACTGGTTAGAGTTGTTTCTGTTGTTGTCTTCTTGTTTGCTGCTGCAGCTGGCCCCTTTGGATTAGGATGAGACAAATAAACTCCAGTACCAGGACCAGTATTATTAACTAATTCATGGTTTGAATACTTGCTGTTACTACTACTGCTACTGCCATGATTATCTTCAATCATCTTAACTTGATGATGTTGTCTAGGAACAAATGTACTGCCAGAACCAAATGGAACTGATAATGATTGCCTCCTTTGGCGACTACTGTTACTATATAATGATGATGTTGGTGTATTTTTAGGCTTGTTCATGATGCGTCGACTTTTCTTCTTATGATTATTTATGTTCTGCATCAGGCAGTAGTACTCTTGTGTTTTAGCAGAAACAGGAAGTGGTGGTTGTTGTTGTTCATGATTTTGATGAAGTGGAGGCGGTGGTGGTTGAAAGGATTGAAGGGGAGGGTAGTAAAGTGAAGGTTTTCGATAAAAGGGATTAAAGAGTTGAGGAGGAGGAGGAAGAGGAAGTGAAGGTTTGAGATACAACGGATGAAAGAGTTGTTGTGGAGGTGGAAGAGGAAGAGTTTCTTTGTGATAGTAGTAAGCAGATGGAGGCATGATGTGTATCATCTCCTTTCGGGACTGATATGGTTCCGCATTTGGGTTCAACATTGTAGAAAACTGGTAAAGGATGAAGAGGAAGAAGAAGGTTGGTGATGAAGAATTTGGGCTAAAAGCAGGGATGTATGTTGTTGTTATAAATTGTAGATATTGTGAAATGAAGGTAAGGGAAGGAGAAATGAGTTTATAGAGGAAGAGAGACAAACAATGGTACTAACAGTCACTTGCCTGCCTTTGCAAACGAAGTCTGAATTCACTGATCATGTAATACAAAATTTATCCACTTCTTTGTTGCCACTTGCCAGTACTGTCTTTAAAGAGTTTATATGCAGGGAGTATATACATTAAAACCTCTCTCTAATAAATAAATAAATTATGCAAATAATCAGTGAATTCAGACTTCGTTTTCAAGGCTAGAGAAAATGCAATTCTACAAGTTCAGTGCTTCTACATTGTATTTGTGTAAATACAAAATGTATCTTGGAATTTTCGAGGTCATTGACATTCCCAAGATGTTAAATTTTAATTCTGATTTTAACTTTGATTTTGATTTTGATTTTGATTTTATTTATGATATATTTGTATCAACAAATAATTTAATATTTTTTGGCTATTAACAAAAAGAAATTGTATCATTGTATTATTTTTTATGTAAAATATTAATTTTATTCTTTCTCTCAAGCCATTTATACTTCCTTGGAAATGGAAGAAGGTACCACCGTGAATTTGAAGAAGCTAATAACAAATATCACAAGAGAGCTCTACGGTTATCTAGAGATTTTAAAAGCCCCACGAGATTGGAAACAAAAACAAAACTAGCAAAGGTTCTAAGTACATCACTTACTAGTACATACCATGACGAAAACATAGTGTTATTTCCTCCTGAAAGATACATATTTTATTTCATGATTTCCACTCAAGCTCATACTTTGATAGTTAGATACTACAATAGTTTTTATTTTTTGATCGGTGTAAGATTATCTTACAAAAGTTAGTCAGTTTTTTATCAATGGATATTTTGTTTATTTTAGGATTAATTTTGAATAGTTTTGATTTTCTATATTTGTGTTAGCCTCCTTCCGTTCGATTTATTTAGACGTAGGATTTTTTTCCTCTTAGAACAAGAAAACACCTGGTTTTTATAGGGATTCAAAATTATTCTTAGCCAGAATAAAGAAAAAGAATAAAGGTAAAATAGTATAAATTTTGTTAATATCAAGATAATGTTGATTATCTTTTTTGATAATAAAAAATAATAAATAATCATCTCTGCTAACATGGAGATACCAAATAGTAATATTCTAGGAAATATCAAAATTATTAGCATTACCGTAAAGAATTTGCTTGAAAAAAAAAAATGTAATTCTACAAATTCAGAGTTTCTACGCTGTATTGGGTATTTAATTATGTAGTACAAAGTGTACCACAAGGTCATTGATATTTTAAAGATGCAAAATTCTGTTTTCCTTTATTTATGAATATTTATATCAACAAAAAAATTTAATCTCTTCTCGTTGTCAACAAAAAAAACACATTCCACTGGTTTTTATGCAAAGTATTACTCTTATTTTTCATCACAAGATCATTTACAATGGCTTTATTGGAAATAGAAGAAGGTACATCGATTTGAAGAAACTAGCAACATACTATATACTCCCTCAATTTCATTAAAAGTGTTATTATTATTCTTTTATTTTAATCTAAAAATATATTAAAATAAAAAAATAATAATAACATTTTTACTGAAACGAAAATAGTATATTATTAAAGAGCTCTACGGCTATCTAAAGAGTTCAAAAATCCCATGAGAATGAAAGTAAAACAACATTAACAAAGGTTTTAGCTACAACCTAAGTAGTACCTCAATGAAAGCATAATGTTATATCCCCACAGAGTCATTAGACTCGATTAGAAGTAACCATGACAAACTTGCATTCCATAAACATCATATCTGTAATAGAACACGCCATGTCATACGGTTGCCACTTAATTTGAGCGACGTTATGGATGCATCATCACTATAAAAGACTAGTAGAGGACATGTGTGTATCGTGAGTGGCTGTAAAAATAAATAAATTGAATCTTCTTATCACGATAATAATAATAATAATAATAATAATAATAATAAAGTCCTTGTAAACATTATTTGCTATTCAATAAAGTCCTTTATTTGCTATTCGAACAGCGTGTGCTCTTGTTGTAGAAGAAGGATGGATGTTTTTGGTGACCATGTTCTTCACTGCGCCAGCGAGGTAGGGCTTAAGTTTAGACATGACTTGGTCCGAGACGTGGTCGCTGATATATGTTTCAGGGCAGGGGTGTCAGCGGAAAGAGGCGCCTCTTAGCTTTTTGGCCGACGATGAACGCTCCCTACGACCAGCTGACGTCCTAGTATATAATTGGGAGAACGGCCGGGATGTATGCTTTGACGTTACCGGGGTGTCCCCCTTCACAGGAGGAGGGATAGTTGCATTTTCACCCGGTCTTGCCATTTCGAACGCCATTACCCGGAAATGCACCAAATACCTTGGCAAGTGCGAGGCAAACGGTTATGGACTTGGTGTGTTGCCCTTCACGACCCTAGGAGAACTAGGAGAGGACACGATTACTTTTGTAAACATGTTGCAGAACTGTATAGACAGCTTTGATTACAACCACAAGATCGACAATTCTCTTTTCTTCAGACTAGGGTTAGCTATCCAAAAAGGAATGGGAGCTTAGCTTGTGGCTAGGCTTCCTTCCGGTCTAGTGTAATTACCTTTTTCATCCAATAAATTCCCTATTCATGATAATAATAACAATTATTATTATTATCATAATATAATAATGATATAATCTGAAGTCGCGTAAGAGCGTCCACGGTCGTTGGACTAAAAGACGGACCAAACCCATATTTGGTCCTTGGTCCGTCAAAAGCCAACCGCAATGGGAGGAGCACTAATAGTCTTTGGTCAGGATTTTACACTGTTCACGACCAAAAATGGTCTGATTTCCGGACCAAACGAATTATAGTCGCACGAGCATGTAGTGTATCGTCTGATTCTAGGCGGGCATGTAGTGAACCGTCTGGTAGCAGGCGTTCATCTAGAATAACGTTTCAAAACACGGGCGTTAACCAAATCTACGCCTGATGAATCATTCACCAAGAATTACGCCTGATGAAGCGTGAAGCTAGAGATCCGCCCAGTTACAGGCGTAAACCAAATCAACGCCCCAATGAAGGGTGAAGCTAGAGATCCACCTTGAAAGGGCGTAAGGCTAAGGCTCCGCCCCATTTCCAGCGTGCGTCTGATGCTCCGCCTGGTTCTAGGCGTGCGTTTATGTGTACGCCTGGTTGTCTCGCTGATTTGTTACCGTTCTGATTTGTTACCGTTGATCAACGGCTATATTTTTGTTTGTATTCTGATATACCTATAAATGAATTTATACCTTTCATTCCCATTTCAAATCCACAGCTTTCACACTTCATAGAAGACTTATAATCTCTCATTTTCATAATTATGGCTTACGAAAATTTTAGCCTTAATGCAGAGAATTTTACCATAGAGGAAGATTTATTCTTATGCCGAAACATAGTATTATATTATCCAGCAAGGGGTCATGAACGTCGGATGAATGGTTCAATGGGCATGGAATGGTTAGAACATATCCATGCTAACTTTTGTAATGAAACCGGTAACCCCAATAACCGGAACAGAGCAGGTCTTTTTTGTCTATTTCAAAAAATAGGTAGCGCAGTAATCCAATTTTCTACTTTAACCGCTAAGGTGAATGAAATAAGAATTAGGAATGAAACTGATGACGAAGTTGTTGCCAGATCTCTGGAGGAATGGAGAAGATGGAAAGGTTCAGATTTTAGGTACCAACCTCATTTCGAGATCTTAAGGGTGATGGAAGAATACAACCCTTTTGTGTTGATTATTCTCCGAAGATGTGAAGAACGTCATCCAGGGCGTCATACGACCCGTTGAAGGTTTGATTATAGGTTTTCTTAAGTGTTTAAGTGTAATCTAATAATTTATTGTATTTCATTTCCTTTAATGTTACGTGATGTATTCCTTTTCGATTCAATGAAATAATTTTGTATTCAACTGTTTTACAAAATCAATTAACTAATCTAATCATATTTTAGGACTAATCAAATGTGGGCACTTTAGCCATTTAATAAAATATATTGATATTACATGAGCTAATAAGTAGACCTAAACTCCCTTTCGCAGGCATCGGGGCTGTACTTAGCATGTGCAGCAAGCCTTTAAACCCCTAGGTGCCCTTAGCGGTTTAGGGTGTCTCTGGCGGGTATACAAGAGATTTACCCACAAAACCTATCCCCAGGATTTAGAATTTGTTATTCCTCACCAAAATCTGACCATAAGTGTTCGATCAAGTCATTTCGCAAACGAATATGAGTATCTTTGTTGTGTACTGCACGTCGGCGTTGGTCCACTCTCACTCTCGAAAGTTCAGCAGTGTTTTGTCTAGAAATATTTACCGGTACATGGTGGCTGCGTTGATCATACTCATGCGGCCAATGACCGGGTAAACACTCATCCTCCACTATCATATTATGTAGAATGATTACAGTTTTTATTATATATGCTAGTACGTCTGGATTCCACATTCATGATGGTTGCTTGACGATTGCGAATTGATTTTGTAGTACCCCGAAGCCTCGTTCTACATCTTTTCAGCAACCATCTTGCATTGATGAAAATTTTTGTTTCTTCTGGGAATCTGGATGTTTAATAGACATTACAATAGTTGCAATCTCTGGGTATATTTCATCACCAAGATAATACCCCATATCATATTGATGACCGTTTATAACAAAGTTCACAGGGGGTGCTTTCCCGTTGATAAGCTTTTTGAAAATATAAGAACGGTTCATAACATTAATATCATTGTTAGAACCATACATACAAAAAAATGCATGCCAAAACCAGAGATCATATGATACCACTGCCTCCAGCACAATACTTTCACTACCTTTGTACGCAGTGTAAGCACCTGATTCCGCTGATGGGCATTTATCCCATTTCAATTGCATGCAATCTACACTACCCAGCATCCATGGAAATCCCCTATCCTTGTTCTCATTAAGAAGCAGTTCAACATCACGCTCAGTTGGTGTGCGCAAATATTCTTTCTCATACAAATGCATTATCGTCTTACAAAACCTACGAGTTGCTTCCAAAACAGTGGTTTCTCCGATCCGTAAATACTCATCTATTGCATCGGCTGCACATCCATAAGCTAACATTCGTATTGTTGTATTAACTTTTTGATGAGGGGTTAATCCAAGAACGCTACAAACATTTTTTTTTTGAACAAAATAATTATTTATAGCTACGACATATCTCAATATATGGTTGAACAATTCTCGCCGCATTCTAAATCTTCTACGAAATACATTAGGAGGAAACGTCGGGTTTCTGCAAAAGTAATCTTTCCATAGAACTTTTGCACCGGCATCACGTTCTTTTTGTATTTGGATACGAGTATGTGGCCAGTTCATACTTGAAACGATGAATCCCACAGTGACTGCTTGGTTATTTTGGCTAAATGCAAGTAAACCTTCGTATGATGAGTACAAACTATTGTTATCATCATCACCAGATGAAGAAGAAGAAGAAGAGGAAGAAGGAGGAGGAGGAATAGAAGAACAAGAAGCATAATAGTGATTGCTATTTTGATAGTATGCTATTGCTTATTGATGTTTGTAGTTTTAGTTTGTATACTTGGAGAATCGAGTGTTCAATTTATAGGCATATTAAGATAAGTCTTTGAGTTTTGATATGACCAAAAACACTTGGTATTTTAATGCAATAACAGAGTTAGGCAAGTGGGGTGAATAGACACATCAGAGATAAGAAGTGTCGGTTGACAAGACAAGACCAAATGGGAAAAACGACAAAGGAAAAAAATAAATTTCTTTTTGAATTGACAATACAAAACAGATATAAAGGACAAAAGAAAAGATTATTAATTTTGGAGATGACAACACAAAGCAGGTAAAAGACAACGAAAATGTAAGAATTTTTTTTTGAAATGACAATTCAAATCTTACAAAAGAAAAAATTATATGTTCAACTGACAATTCAATGCAAATGAATTACTACTCTTCCGTATCTTGATTCCCAGACGCCGAGCGTGGGGGCATAAATGGAGGAAAAGATGATCTGGATATATAGTTACTTGATTGCATCGTTGATGATGATCTCTGGCCCATAGTATTCCACATTTGTGGTGGCAAAGTTTGAGAGAACGTTCCAGACCCAATGGGTGGTTGTTGTTGACGAAAATGGGCCAGATGTGACTCCAAAATGTTGTTTTGATTTTGTAGACCCCGTATTTCTTCATCTTTTGACATGAAAAAAATTCATCCTCTCATTTGTTTCATTTAACGTAAAGTTACGAAACTCTTGCGTAAAATCAGCATATTCTTGAACTAAACCATAAGCTTCGACCTGATATGAAAAAAATTAAATCAAATTCTCAACCATTATTAAATACTAATTTTTTTTACAGGGGTTTGTTGTATACTTAGGTATGACAATTGTTGTTGAGGCGGAATGGGTACATGTTCACCAGGATGTTGAATGTTGTGTTTAATACGATCACTAGCATAAACGTATGTTTCAACCTCCCAATCGACTTTGGTGGCATATTTCTGCAGGTTAGTTACATGTCGCCAATACTCCACATACAGATCATACGTAACAACACGCACTAATTGACTTGCAGGGACCAAATTGTTTTCCCTCATCTCCTCAGCTTCGTCGTTGTTCAAGTTGGTAATACGAGTAGGCCGGTTGCTTGGAACGCCCCATGTTTCATGGTATTGCCTCCAACACCGTTCTCCGAGATACATGTTATTTTGTGAAAAGAAAATAACTATCAACAAATAAACCAATCAATTAACCGAAATTCAAAGAAAATAAAAAACAATCCTATGGAAATAAATTATAAACTCACACTGCCTAGCCAAGAGAATATAACTCTTTTCTATGAGAGATCTATTGCTTTCCGTCCAATATCACTTTCCAGGACTAAGATCGCGGATTCCCACGGTTGCCAGGTGATAGACACATTTTAGTGTCTAATTTGCACCTTAATTTCTAGTGAGTTAGTATTCGATTTTGTGTCTATTACGTGTTTTATTGCTTTTGTAGGTACATTAGAAGAATAAAGATTTGTGGAAAAATTGGCTCAAAAAGTGTTCAAGGCACCCGGAAAAATGGATCAAAGCACCCACACTTTGGATTGGGGCACCCCTGGATCGGGTCAACCCAGCGGGTCAGCCCAGCGAGCTGGATCGGGCCGAGTCACGGGTCGACTCATCGGACTCGACTGTTTTTACTGGCAGCACAAATCCAACGTGAAATTTGGTTTCTTTTGCTTCCAGATTGTTCCAAATGTTAGTAGATAACTCACACAAGTTAGAACAATCGAGAAACAGCAAAAAGATCCCGTGAAATCAGTTGAAAAATCATGAACATGGCCGGAATTTGATTTCGATTAGGAATGGGATTTGTGGGCTGTTCTAGAGAGTTCTATTAGGTTTAGAACTCTCTCTAGGGTTTCTACTATCTATAAATACCAAGAGAAGCCAAGAGAATCGAACACAAAAGCTTAGAGAAGATTTTAGAGATTTCCGGTCAATATTCCGTCACCGCCGACGAGCTGCTGCTGCACCGGCCGGCGTGTTCTTCATCCATCACTGCCGGAGAAGAAGACTCAGTAACATTTATATGTGTTGCTGATTTGAATTTTCCTGTCGTCTATTGCTTCAAACCATTTGTTGCTTAAACTTTTCTGTAACAGCTGAACCCTCTTCTGTAACGCTTATAAGCGTATCAAATCAGCTGTTACAGCGTTATTCAACCTTGTAATCAATATTTTGAGCAATGAAATCAACTTTTGAGCAAGTTTTCTTCACCATGAGCTAAGTCTATTTACTGGGATGATGGATAAGGTAATTTTCTCAATTTTATGTGATTTAATTATTTTCTAATAATTATTTATAATTCTTTTATCATTAAAATTGCATAGTTTTGAATAGTAAAAACGGTTTTCTTTCAACAGTTGTGCTTTTGCTTGATGGATTATGCTTAGTTAATTAATTTTGATAATCCATGCTTGTGATTTACCTCTGTTTGTTAGCATAACAAAACCAATTTTGGCAATTATTTGGGCTTCAATTAATTTAAAAAGAATTATCTGATTAATCACATAGGTTGTTAGAATTACCCGATTCCTGATTCCTGTTATGTTTAAAATTATTTAAAAATCATAGTTAGGTTATTTAGTCTTTTTCTTACTCCTGGAATTTTCTAGAGTTAGTTTAAATCATTATTTTCTAAAATCATCACCTTCACAAGTTCGAGAAGCGAATCTCTTTTTACCACTATATAAAATCACATCACCAGGTCATATCGTCTATAGACAACTGATCAAGAGAAATCCTTGAACGAACAATATCAATAATCTTCCTTCGTGTACCCTTCCACCGAGAACTTCTAGGCCACACTGATTCACTTTCACTCGTTGGGTTCTTTGGTCGACATATGCCCAGATATTCGTACCCCCAAAACTAGAACATGAAGACAACCAACGGAATAAATTAGTTAGCAAGAAATAAAAATTTAAAAGAATTATAAATAAGACTAAGAAATTTACCTCCAATATTTGGAAGGGTCCGGCTAATGACCTTTGACCCCAGTCAGATGCGGCGAGACCGGAATACAATTTCGCAAATGTAGCACTGCCCCAGTCATAATTGGTAACTGCATTTAGATCCTCAAAAGCATCTAACCATCCAACATCAGTATAGGTTTTTGCATTTGAAAAGAAAAATTGACCCAAAACATACATACAAAAGGCTCTGGCCACTCTATCAGCAAGTATGCTATCATCGTTAGCCGCAACCAACGTTTCTGGATCAAAATATGTACTAAAAAATACAACCGTAATTGCATCTGAAACCCACTGGTTGGGAATATGTTCTCTTTTACAAACCTCACTATCTTTAATTTCAGGAAAATATGCGCCCGGACATATTCAAATTGGTACTTCCCCGAGTCATACGGAATAGCACTACCAATACAAATACTTAATCCTGTCAACATTACCCAATCAAGGAGTGTGAACCCAATCTCACCAAAGGAGAAGTGAAAAGTGTTCGTGGTATCCCAAAAACGCTCAACAATGTAGTCAATCAATGCATGTGATGAATCTATTACATCCATGGTAAGTAAAGGTCCCATCCTGCCTTTTTAATAATATATTTTACCCTAGGGTTGTGTTTAATAATACCTGCATAGGTCTGAATGACCGATTTGAGGAAACCACGATGTAAATACTTGAATTTTGTATCGGTTGAATATGTAACATTGGTCGAGGCGTGACCCTGAGTATCTTCCACAACATTATAGTTCGCCAACCCGGGAACATCGACCCTTTTTTAGTAATAGGGTCTTCCTCTGAATCCTCAACAATTTTATCCTTCTTGTTCCTCTTTCTTCGACCAACGAATCTCGACGTCACACTGCTCGACATCTGGGGAAAAAGTACATACAAGTTTGAAAATCAAGAGTAATCCTCACAATGCACAAATATAAAACTCTATGTTAATCAATAAATCCACAAAAATAATAATTTCATCATTACAAAAGTAATTATCTAATTAGATAATCAAATGTACCAACATACAAAAATCAACCAAATTACAAAATTCATGATTCACAAAATAGTCCATTACTAATCAAATCATCAATTGTACAAAAAATCATCATAATTCCCCAACTCTATAATTCCATAAATATTCTTTATAAAACATAAACATTCATAATTCCCAAATTTGAAAGACAATCAAGTCAATTTATCATAAAATTAACCACAACCCAACTCAAATTAACTAAAAACTTAATCAATTCTAACTTCAATTCAACAAATTCTCATCAATTTTTTATACCAATTTACAACATCCATAAACCCTAGAAATTATCCCAATTCTAAAATTACAATTTCTAAAACCTAATATGTCTATTTCATATCACATGTTTAATCATACAACATATATAAACAAATTTAATTTACAAAACATAATAATAAATCATAATCTAAACCTATGAAATCAATTATAATTTATCTCAAAGTTTAATTTTATTACCTTGATTGCTTTGAAATAATACCACTTATATCAAATCTGCCTAGTTTTTGGGTGTTTGAAAAAAGGTTGAGCTTGAGTTGGAGCTTGATTTGGAGGGAGAAATGGGTTTATCAAGGGTTCAAACGTAGGCGGTGGAATGGGTGTTCGTCTGTGAAGAGGGTTCAGGAGAAAATGAACAGAAGAGGAGATGAAGAAGTCCGCTTGATGGGGCGTTGAGGCAAGCGTCCGGTTGGTTTTGTAGGCGTTCGTCTGATGCTTCGCCCGGTTCTTCAAGCGGTTGGCTAGCTGTACGCCCGTATTTTTCCGCACATGATGCACTTGCACGTGTAGACAATTGATCGGGCGTATTCCTATTAAACCGCCCCATCAGGCGTTCGTCTAGTAAAGCGCCCGTCTCTGGGGCGTGCGTGTAGGAGTCCATCTATCATCAGGCGTAATTTTCGTTACCGCCTCCCATCAAGCGTTCAACCAAATGTCTGCCCCATGCAAGCGTTTTCTTAGACGTACGCCCATCTCAACAAACGTATACCCAGACGTCCTCCCAACTACAAACATTATACTAGATAATCACCCGATCATTTCTAGTCGTGCATTCGTAGTGTTTGGGCCGGATCAAAGAGTAAAAATTTTACTCCTTAATTTTTGGGTTTGGTCTTATCGTTGTGGACTAAGAATCATGTAGGTAATTAGTCAACCAAAAGTGAGGGCCATTTGCTTTTAAATCCGAAAGATATATTTCTGATATCTTTTCATAACCTGTTGACGCAGAAATAACAAGTCATTAATCCCCGTGCTTGCAGGTCTCCACTAGAGGTTCATTTTTAGGTATGATAGGATAATAAGATCTATCACCACATATCAATGGTTAATCATAGCAATAAATCAAACATCAGCTAAACAAAAGGCAAATTTAATGTTATATCCAATCTCTTCCATTAAATTACCTTGGAAACATTAATAAATTGGTTTAATAACTCCTAAAATCTTATTTATGATTAGAAAAATGATTAAAATTATATACTTTTTCAATATCCAATTTTTTTAATATATCTTTTTAATATTCAAAATTGGATATTTTATCCAATTTATATAACTAACTTTTATATTAGTTCACTAATATACCCTTTTTTTTAGAAAAGTAAGATTATTTTAATTTTATTTTATATATCAACCCCGATACAGTTGATTTAGCCAAATTAGTCATGGATAGATTGATGCTCAGAATGACAAGAACAGAACAGTTCTTATCTGTATGTTTCGAAGCTTATTGTGGGTAGCCAACTCAAGATAGCCTAGCATTTTGCAACGTGAAAATGTTGTCCACTATCTCTTGAGTATAGCTACAGTGTTCATGGGATTCACCACTTCATGGAGTTCCTGCAATACGAGCCCAAATTACTTGTACGTGTCACATATGATGATATGGGAAACAAACTCATCCAATTCTGGTCCATTGATGATGCATCTACATCGTTAAAATACAACTTCTTACTGATGATGATGAACTATTTGATTAGAGCAAATTCGTGCTTTTCAAATAGATTCAATGTTAATTGCATAGTCTAGTTTTCGTGTTTTGGATTTGAGTGTTTTACACTTTGATATCACTGCAACTCATATTTCGATGTGGGTTTGTTAACAACAAAGTTTATTAGTTAACCATTTTGGTACTTATTTTCTTATTTTTCAAGATTCTTATGCAATCCCCAATCACTGTCTCTTTGGTTTATGAGTTATGGTTTTGTGCATTCTATTCTCTATGGTAGCAAAAATTTAGACACGAATAAATTTAGGTAAATTTTAATTTAAATTAGGATGTATCTAATTTTATTTTGGTTATAATATTTTTTTTAAAAAAAATTATTTTATTTTAAAGCAGGATGTATCCATTTTCATCCTAGCTATTTTTTAAATAAATTTTTCTATCTTAATTTAAACTAGGAT
This sequence comes from Papaver californicum, assembly GCA_023531435.1. Lineage (NCBI taxonomy): Eukaryota > Viridiplantae > Streptophyta > Magnoliopsida > Ranunculales > Papaveraceae > Papaver > Papaver californicum. The sequence continues at coordinate 583,716 of JAJJMC010024384.1, forward strand.
AGATCCAGTTTCATCTTAGCTATTTTTCGAATAAATTTTTATATCTTAGTTTAAACTAGGATGAATCCAGTTTTATCCTAGTTGTTTTTCGAATAAATTTTTATATCTTAGTTAAAACTAGGATGGATCCAGTTTTATCCAAGCTATTTTTCTAATAAAAACTTCCACCTTCGTTTAAATCAGGATGTATCCAGTTTCATCCTAGCTATTTTTTCTAATAAATTTTTCTACCTTAGTTTAAACAAGATGTAATCAGTTTCGCCCTAGCTATTTCTCAAATAAATATTTATTTATTTTTATGTTGAAACTGATTGCACCCTAGCTATTTTTTGAATATTTTTTTTCTTAATTTAAGCTAGGACGCATCCAGTTTCATCTTAGCTATTTTTTGAATATTTTTTTATATTTTAGTTTGATGAAGGATATAACCAGTTTCATCCTAGTTATTTTTTTCCAATTTTTTTTTTCAAATTTACTATCTACGATGGATCTTGTTTTATAGATAATTTAAAACTCCTTCCAAAAATATAAATTTTATTAAAATTGGATATATATTTTAAAAGTTATGAATTTTTTTATAATTTACATTTAAATAGGAGAGAAAAAGAATAAAGAAAAAAATGAAGACGAAAAATTTAATTATCTAATTATTTTAGTGTCCGTCTCACCCATCCATAATAATACATAACATTTACTTGTACACAAAACACTCTAGGACACTTTGAAGTAGTTTCTTTTTCTCTATCTCTATGGAACACAAAATCATGCAACAAAAAAAACTTTGGCAAAATCCCAAATCTGTGTAGAAAGTAATTAGTAGTTAATATTGCTTCTCAATTTCACCATCACCAACTCTTTGACCTAAACGGTAGACTAGTGAAGCTAGCTGCATATACATACCAAAAAAGTTGCAAACATAGCTATACCTGCACTGTTTTCTGAAAGTTGTTAACTTACATGTAAAAAAGAAAGTTTTAAAGAAAAACAAAACAAAAAAACTTTTGGACCGATTTAAAATTTGTTTGCCAAAATCTTATCTAAACAAATTAGATGTAACAGGACTAATGTTGGAATAAAACTACTGTTTTTCTTACCATGTTCGATGATTTAGCGAGATAAGCAGTACTAGCAATACTATTCAATCAGAATTTTGGTTAAAAGTTGTCTTTTAGTACTAGATAGCTATAGGGCAAGACACTTCTAGTACTACAGCTACTGATTAACTTCCAAACACAGGTGGATTTCATAAAAAGTAACATTCTTAGAAAACACCAAAGATAACATAAATGGAAAGAGTTGCTAGACTCAAGAGAGAGAGATTGATCCTCTTAATTATATATATGCCTCCCCATCCTTCTCCTCTTTTGACGCTTACCAACGAGTGAAGGGAAAGTACGTGAAGTAGAACCATTCCGAGGTGGAGAAAACAAAATTGGCAAGAATTCATCTGTGTCACACTTGAAGTAACAGTTTTTGAAGTGGCGTACATGTGCATCCTTGCCCTGATTATGTAAAAATAAAAATACATATTATTAAGCATAAGAAAATGAATGTGTGTTAATGAAATCTGATCAAGTTTTAAAACTTAAATCCCGTACATCCCATATGTAATTACTTGAATTCTTGCAGGACAAATTTTGCAGATTTTAGGTGAGTCAATGAACATTGAGTCCTTCCAACTTAAGTTGTTAAAAGATTTTCAAAATTTCGTAGCAGCAATAGAAGTAGTGAAGTTGACAAAAGCATAACCTAAGTTGCCCTCCTCCTGATAAAGAAATCACAACATCAGTGACAAAGAAATATATAATATAGTACTTAAAAACAAAAGAAGAAAGAGATGATGGAGAAGAGGAGTAATATCAGCTTAAATCAAATGGCTTGATATAGTACATACACGAAATCTATAGGCAAGTAAAGGAAGTCATATTCAGAAAGAATAGTATCCTGGTGATCATCATGATTTGACATTGTGATGACAATTTTGTTTTCTTCTATGCAGTGTTCGTCCACTATTTCCATTAGCATCTCCCTACTGTGTTTCTGTAGACAAAATACCAGTAATAAAATAGTAGACACCAAAAACCATAAAACCAAAAACAGTGAAAAACTTAAGAATGTTAGAGAAAGAGTGTGAACCTTATTGAGGTGGGGATATATTCTCATCATAACACTGTTACTGATTGTTTTAGTAGTCTTCTTATTACTTCTCAATTGGGTCAGCCAATAATACTTTTGCGTTTTAGCAGAAACAGGAAGTGGTGGTTGTTGATGATGATGATGTGGAGGTGGTGGTGGTGGTGGAGAGTAGTAAAGTGAGGGTTTCTGACAAAAGGGATTACAGAGTTGGGGAGCTACAGGAAGTGATGGGTTGGGATAAATGGTTTTAAAGAGTTGCACAGGAGGAGGAAGAGGAAGATATGGTTTCTGATAATTGTAAGCTGCAGGAGACATGATTTGCTGCCTCATCTTTTGGTAATGAAATGGTTTGGCATTTGGGTTCAACATTGTAGTTACAAACAGAAACAATGAATTTGAGTATTTGGATAAAGCAGAAGGATGATGGTGAAGAAGATGGATGAGGTTGTGGTTGTGGTTGTAGTTATAGAAATTGTGAAATGAAGGTAAGGGAAGAAGAGACTTTGCATATGAGATAAAAATGGTACTAATAATCAGATGACTGCCTTGGCGAATGGAGTTTAGAATCATCACTGATCAAGTAAAACAAATATATGTCCATTTCTTTATTGTTGTTGTTTGTTATGGAAAGGTTATCGAGGAACTGAAAGAGCCTCAAAATAGAAATGATCTATTGGGTGTGAATTAGTTTAGTAGTTACTACTTGCAGACCTCGAGAGAAAGGACCGTGTAGGAAGAGATTGCGTTGAGATTTGAGAATATTTTCCCGGCATGGGAAACATAGATCATGCCGTTAATAAGCTTGGACAACTCTAATTTTGTAAACCGATTTTTAAGGTTAATTAGATCCATGGACTTCAATATGGTATCACAATATGTAATTTTATGCGAGTCAAATATGACTGCACCTATTCTGTATCATTCAATTAAATGTTAACATGTTGACCCAGCGAGGTTACCGCGCGAAGGGGCGTGTTGAGAATAGTCTCATATTGGTATGGGAAACTTAAGATCCTGTAGTTAATAAACCTTGGGCAACCATAACCTTGCAAACTGGTTTACGAGGTTAGTTAGGCCCATATAGACTTCAATAAAAGCTAGTTTTTAAGGTTAGTTAGGCTCATGGACTTCAATATGGTATCAGAGCAGGCATTTGTGACGAGTCATTTGATCGTACCCCACCTCTACTCCGCGTCAGTCGATTAAATGTCAACATATTAGACCCAATGAGATACACGTGAAGGGACGTGTAGAAATTAGTTCCACGTTGTATGGACATCTTAAGATCCTGCAGTTAATAAGACCATAAGTTTTAATAGAGTTAATTGATGATGTTCATTCGTCCTAGATAACCTTTTACGATTGGAAAAAGGAAAAATAACCTTTGAGTATAATGATAGTACTTGTAATACTTTCGGGAAAAGCAATGGATAATAGTTAATAGGTTTCACTGACTCTTACCACTTACAAACCTTCAAAACTTCTAGGTATTCAATTAAGATTTATATAGGATCCTAAAAAATCGTTGATATTCAATTTGGATGTTTTCATATTCCATAATTATCCTAGGTATTCAGTTTTGTTTAGATTGTTATGGATTGTCAATAACTCAAGATACTTAAGGATTCTTATGGACAATTATAGAGTAATATACATATATTATTCTCCTTTATCAATCTCAACATAAACCACAAGATTTTCATGGATACTCAATTAAATTTATTTATATATTATTTTTTTTTCTATCTTTTATTACAAATGTTCCAACACTGCAGGATAATGGTTTCTTTTTAAATGAAATTCATTCACTAGAGGTATGTAACTTTTCTTCATCCTCATTGATTCATATTGTTGTTTGTTTGTTTCTTCCTCTTCCTTTATTTTTTGTTGTTTTTTATTATATACAACTTTGAGTTAGTTTGGAATACTGATATAATGCGATTATGTTATCTTTGAGTTATTGAATACTGATTGAATATAAATGAGAGAACTTTGTAAATAAATTATTCTCCTTTGATATTTCGTATATAATAAGATGATATTATAATTATAAATAGGTAAATACTTCTTGGTGGATTGTGGCTTTGCCAATCGTCGTCAATTTTTGGCTCCTTATTGTGGTGTTCAATATCATCTACAAGATTTTTATGGGGAAGGTGGTGATCCTGAAACTGCAAATGAATTGTTCAATCTTTGCTATGCTTCTTTAAGAATGTAGTAGAACGGATATTTGCTATATTCAAATCTCTTTTTACGATCTTTAAATCAACATCTCCATTTCCATATGAGACACAAAAACATCTTGTATTGGCTTATGTTGTGTTGCATAATTTTCTTCGCAAAGAATGTCGATCAAATGAGTTTCCACCTGAAATAATGATGATTCTTTGTCTTCAGAATCAACTTCAGATGAAGAAGAAGATTTGGAACCAATTATTCACACTCGACAGCGTCATCGACAAGATATGCAAATAAATGGCGATCTACTATTGTTGCTGAAATGTGGAAAGATGAGACCGGTGAAGGCAATAATTTATCAATAAATTATCTTACTTACGTGGTGGTTAGAAATTTATTTTGATCTTTATAAATCTAAAAGTTAATCCAAACTTATCTTTTATAATCCAAAATTAAACATCCATCAAAATTCAGATTTCTTTTAAGAAATCATACAAATCCACAAGATTCAGGTAAAACTTACACCTATAAATATCCATATAAATCCTTATCCAATACACCTCTGTTAGAGTGTTCTTATTTGGTGCAACAATGAAATCCTAAAATTACACGAATGTCATTAACCACATAGAAGTGGGTCCCCATACAAAAATTACAAGGAAAAATTTGATATTAAGATAGCGCCAAATTGACTACTATAAAAGCATTATACCTTAGTAAATAAACAACCAAAAAAACTCCACAAATATTATAAACCCCATTTACTGTACCAATGAACCCCAAAACTATATGAATGTCATTAACAACATGAAAATATGTCACGCATAAAAATTTAATAGAAATATGGTTTTAGGATTTGAAGAATTAAACACTGTAAAAGAAAGAGCCATCAATAGTAGAGCTTTAGTTCAAAGTGAGTTAGAGCGTCCACACGGGCGCGATCAAATGGGGGAGTAAAGATCAAAACTGATCTTTAGTCCGTGTTTTCGAAGCGTAGTGGAACAACTAATTATAGTGGATAGTCTAAATAATCCACTGTAGCTGACTAGAAGTAGTCAAAATTATAGTGGATAGTCGTTATAGTCGAGCGGGCTCGTAGTGTACCGTTTGATGCTAAGCGGCGTTGTAGGAATTCGCCCAGAGCCAAGCGTTATTATGGGACAACGCTCAGAAACACGGGAGGTAAGCTAGTAGTTCGCCTAATCAAGCGTTATTCTAGGGGTTCGTCTGATGAAACGGGGTACTAGGATCACGTTCACCACCAGGCGGTGCACTAGAGATACGCCCCATCGAAATGGTGTACTAGAGATACGCCCAACGGCAGGCGAGATCTAGAACTCTGCATGTGATTTGGTGTGTTGTAGGCGTTACTCTAGAGCTACGCCCAACACCAGGCGAGATCCTAGAGCTTCGCTTGTGATTTGGTGTGTCGTGGGCGTTACTCTAGAGCTACGCCCAACACCAGGCGAGATCCCAGCCGTTGCAATATTAGGGTTCGCTGCTACAAATAGGAAGATAGAATGGGGCGGGCTCCTAGCAGCTTGCCTGGAATCCCAGGCGGTGCGCTAGGACACCGCCCATCCCATTCAAGTCACACACAAACTTTACACAGGTGTAACTATTCTAGGCGCGATGCTAGTACTTCGCCCGACCAAACGCGATTCTGGGATACCGCCCGTATCTCTAGCGTGATCCTAGGATACCGTCCAACTACAAGCGTTACACTAGCATTCCGTCCCACATCGAGCGAGACGCTAGGAGACCGTTTAGCGCAAGCGTTACGCTAGAATTTCACATGTCCCCCTAAGCGCTATGCTGGAATACCGCTCAACAACAGGCGAATTGCTAAGACACCGCCCGACTATTCACGGTTATTCTTGGGCCGGACCAAAGACTAAAATTTTTAGTCTTTGGTCGTTTACTCTGATCGCGCCCCTGTGGACGCTCCTAGAGGAGCAATTTTGTTCTAATTTGGTGTTGTTAATTATGGGAGTAGGGAAGAGTCCTAAATCCTCCAACTCATTCGTACACCACATCACCAAGTAAAATAATGTCCAAAAATCTTTATTAAGAGGCAAAAGAATTGTCGCGTTCCTTCGAGTGACACTTTTTTTACCCCCTTAACCTATTTCTTTTTTAAAAACAATTAAAACTTGGAGGGGAAAATGAAAATTTTTAATTAAGAGAATATCGCCTCTCTCCAATTTTATCTCCCAAGAAGTGTCTCTAATTATTTAATTTTTTTAAAAATAGACCCTAAAACCCGTTATCTTTTTCGACTCTCGGTAGTGACCAAAACACACTGTCACCTCCTTTCTACTCCACTTTGAAAGGATAGTATGTTTGAAACAAAAAAGAAACACAAAAAAAAAACCTCTACCAACGTCAAAACCCTTACTTTGTGAAATAATGAACCCTAGAATTACTTAATGCCTTTACCCATATGAAACGGGTCCCATAAAAAAAACTAACGGAAATTTTGGTTTTAGGATTGTGAGAAATTGGACATTGTAAGATCAAGGATTGTGGGGAATAGAGTTATAATTCAAATTGAGTTAGAGGAACAAATTGGATCAAATTTGGTGTTATTATGGAAGTAGAGAAGAGCCTTATACTCATTTGGAAACTATTTCAGGTGAAGTATATAGTGTCCGAAAATATTCATTAAGCGGCAATAAGTGTCGTCTAACCTCCAAGCGGTACTTCTTTTACCGCATATCCTAAAAAAAATTGTAAAATATTTTTAAATAATTAAAGAATTAAGACTTTGGGGCCCAAGTGAAAATTTTCAATTGGGCAAGTGTTGATACATGAAAATTCGTTACCTGGGCCAGAAGGTCATTATGTGATTTGTAAGCCCAAGTCCACAAGGGGACTGGGGACTTGAGGACTTAACCCGGTCCAAAAAGCGTCTGGTCCGACCCTAGATATAATATCTAAGGGCAATAAGGGAATAAGGAGGTTAAGGGAATCCATAATCATGCGATCAGATTAAAAGACCAAAGACTAAAAAATTTAGTCTTTGGTCCGGCCCAAGAACAGCCGTATATAGTCGGGCGGTGTTCTAGTGACGCGTCTGGTGTTGGGCGGTGTCCTAGCAATGCGCTTGGAAAGACGGGCGAAATGCTAGAGTAACGCTTGCGTGAGACGTAATGCTAGAGTAACACTCGGTGTGGGGCGGAATCCTAACGTAACGCTTAGTTCTGGACGGTATCCTAGCACCACGCCCGAGAAACGAGCGGTATCCCAGAAGCACGCCCCATCAGGCGAAGTGCTATCAACACGCCTGAAGAATGGGCACATGTGCGAAATGATAGTGTGAGTAGAATGGGACGGGCGGTGTCCTAGCGCACCGCCTGGGATTCCAGGCGAGCTGCTAGCAGCCCACCCCATTCTATCTTCGTTCTTATAGTCTGAAATTGAATGTGAGTAAAGACAGTGAGATGCCAAGGACTATTAATTAGTGATCGGTGATTGATGGATGATGATGAAGTTTGGGTTGCTTCCATTAATGGCATGTGATGGCGATTGAGTAGAGAATCTGTGAAGGTATGTGGTTTCAACTGTTGGTTGTTGATGGACCTGTTCTTGGTGGTTGTGGCTGTTGGGTTCTCGTGATAAGAAAGTCTGTGATGGTGAGTGCTTCCATGAACAAGGAGTTTTTGGTGTTCAAGTTCATAGCATTAATGGTGGCAGTTGGTCATTGGTAGTAAGGCTCGAGTAATGGTTGAGTTGAGTGTTGATTGCTCGTTGGACGAAGATATTAGCAGGGAAGAACTCGAGATAAGGAGGAGCTGGTTTGAACAAGGAGATCAATTATGGTGAATTATGTTGATCGATGGCAGTGAATGGAATGTTACTGTTAAATAAAGTTTAGCATAGAGGTGGAGCTCGAGTCAGTCCATGGTTGCTACTGGCAGTGAGGTTGATGGTTGGAGTTTAGAAGACAGTGGTGGTTCGAGTTGTCTGGCTGTGTTCCAACTAAGCGGTATCCTAACAGCACGTTTGATGGTAGGCGGCATGTTAGGATAACGCCCAGTTGGAGCGGTATTGCAGCGTCACGCTTGTGTGTGGGCGTTATCCTAGTACCCCGTTTTATCAGAAGAACTCCCAGAATAACGCTTGATCAGGCGTTCTCCTAGCTTACCGCCCGTGTTTCTGAGCGTTGTCCCAGAATAACGCTTGGCTCTGGGCGAATCCCTACGACACCGCTTGAGGCTAAGCGGTACACTATGAACCCGCTCGACTAAACAGGTTTTAGTCAGGAAAAATTCCTATTTGTAGTCAGCTACAGTGAAAAAACCGACTATCCACTAAAATTCGTTGACCCACTGCGCCACATAAATCCCGACTATCGACTAAATGTAATCTTTAGTCTGTACTTTCATCGTCCCATCGTGGACGCTCTTAGGAGAGTAAAAGGTTGTTGACCAAGGAGTCAAGGTTAGCTTATTAAGGAAGAAAGAACAGTTTTATAATAAAGAAGGAGGAAGACATATATCTTAATGAGATATGAAAGGAAAATCTATAAAAAGAAACAGGAATGGTATTTGAAAGGGTTTTTTTTTTTCTCTTTCTTCTTTGAGAGAATGATTCTGCAGTGGGTAGGAAGAGGCTCTTACTTTTAATCTTAAAACATTTGGCGACCACAATGGAGTCTACTATCTAACCCGGCGGCTTAATTCCCACGACTAACTTTATTTTCGCGTTTCTTCTTTCTTCACGCCTCTTCTTTCCTCTCCCCGCCTCTTCTCTTTTCTCTCCACGTCACCATATTCTCTCTCAAACAACTTCCTCTCTTCTACCAACGCCGCCTCCCTGTTTCTCTCAAACAATCTTTATCATACAAAGAATATAGCAGATGGATTTAATTCAGACTCAAGAGCCGATATTAATCCTGATTTGTTTTTAGGAGATTGAAATCGAAGTTTGCTTGTTGATAGTCATACAATTCAGAGGAAAGACGGAGAAGAATTGATGAAATTCATCATCAACAGCTGCATCTGCAGAAAAAAACTCATCAACAACTTTTTAAAGAGATAAGTTGAATCCATTCTAATGACTCTATTTCGATTATAATTGTTAAATTTTTGAGTTGAAATCGATTTTCAGAAGATTTTTTTTTTTAGGGTTTTGAAAACCCAAGTCGACGAGTTCATCAAAAATTTCTTGATAAGTTTATGATCAGATTTGAGATCTGTATCTATCTCGTTCTAATCTATCTTTTGAGATCAAAATCTCGAAAAAAAACTTTAAGAATTTTTTTTTAGGGTTTCTTGATTGAAAATCATGAAATCTCTCTATCTTTAATCTCGCTTAAAAGTCGATTTTCATATTTGAAATCACCGTAACCGTATCTTTATTACCCATAATTTCGATTTGATTTTCATTTAATCACTATTTTTGATCTCATATTGATCTTATATCTGCTCAGTCAAAATTTGATTTAGTTGTTTATAACAGAATAGCAGATGCAATTTGATCACAGGGTTTGAACTATGTATCTAATCAAAAGCTCTCTATTTCATTCTCAGTTTGTATCAACCACGTAACCTCAAGTTGTGGTGAATATAGTTGAATCACAATAAAGCAGAACTGAACTATTCAAACAATAACACATGTTCTTATCTCTGCATATGAAAAGATTGTTAAAGACGTTGGATAATCCCTGAAGAGCAAGAGTTAAATTCTCTAAAATGCAATAACAAGCTCTAAAAGAGATAAGTGTTCACTTCTTCATTATTTTTATTTTTATTATTATTATTATATCCATTGCACACCTTGAACAATGGCTTTATCTTAAGCATGATTTTTAATTGTCATCTGCGAATAAATGAACCATGAACTCTCTTTACTGCCTAAAAGCATGAGCTAATTTGCAACGAAATCCTGCTAAAATACTAGGGAAAAACTAAACTGACTTATAGTGATGAGCATGAACATAATGTCTCACTTTAGCCAAAAACATGTGGAATCTCAACTTATCTCAGATCTCTAAAAGCATGAGATTGTCTGACATGTATAGTTGTTGCTTGTGAATAAAACATCTGCATAATGAATTAGATGATTAAATTTGCTCAACTAGTACTTACCATACATATCTTGTTTTAGCTGACTATTTTCAGAACTGTTTATCTGTAACTTTAAAGCTTAACTCTACAGCTATGAACAACCCATATCATGAAGGCCATGATCTGTAGCCTGTAGAGATGCTAAGTGTTGTGATAACTTCATTTTCACAGTTAAGACACAAAGCTAAACATCTCTACCTACATTTATCTTGCGATTCTGAATCTTATATTTTTATCTTGTTGCCATTAAGCAAATAATTGCATTAACAAAGCTTAAAATTAGTACCCTTACTCATCTTTATTGTTTTTCTTTATCTATTTGGTTTGAATTCCCTTAGTTTGTTTCATATATTTAGCATAAAGCATCAAGAAGCGCAAGTCACATAGTTATTTGTATTCTCATTATCCACTAACTATGCTCACCTAGCTGGTCATGTTCGATTAAATATTTATCTGCTTGGTTGAGTCGATGCCTCACAATGGCCGACAACTTCCTAGTAGCCATGTGAATGTATGCCTTGTCTCAAATCATGTGAACAGCCTATGAAAGTTCACCTTTCTTTACTTAAAACATTTAAATTTAATATGTGGTGTAGCCTGTAGATATATATGAATGATATGAGCTAGCTTTATATTACATGATGAAAACAGTCCTTGTCCATGATATCTTTAATATCTTGTGCATTGTTGCATAAAAAATATTTTGTAAACTTCCTTTTTCCATATTTGATCATAATTGTTGTGTCGCCGGCTTTGCATCAGATGAGAATTTTAGTATTTCACGTTTAAAGTAGAATCGGATTCTTAAAGTTGTATGAATGGTGTTGTTTTAATGTCTCGTTAAAATATGTTCAAAGCTAATCTCTATAACTGTATGATTTTTTATGCAGAAAGTGTTATTCAATTAACATCCATAGATGTCACAGAAAGGGCATCACCAACGCTCCTTATCTCTGCTAGACTACAGTCCATAGCCGCCTGCCCAAGCTATCGTTGTTTTGCTACTTGATTCATCAAAGACCAAGAGTTGCCACGAATTGTCACTTAAGGAAGAAAGCTTCATCTTCAAACCGCATTACCACTATCCTCAACAAAGCTAAAGGCGAGCAGCAGCTAACATAACCTTGTTTGTGTCATTTGAATGCACCAGCGTCACTTAATCTCTTTAGTAATTTATTTTTGACTTGCATCATGCATTAACAAATACATGCTAAGTATACATCTCCTACATAAATGATTTCATTTATAAAAATACTAGGCTTTTAGATACTTAACTAGTAAGTTGTCACTTCTTAGCATTTCCACTTGATTTTACTCAACATTTACCTTATAATTGTTGTCCTCGAATAAAAATTTATGCACATGGACTTTCGTATGATCGTGTTATACCATTTTCATTCTTAATTTTATATACCTTGTACATCTCACATGACTGGTTAAGGAAAGCATGAGGGGTCTATATACGAGTCACCTAGTCACAGGTATACTTATTTAGCAAAGTATGCGTAAAAACGTCAAAAATCCCATATGCATCAATAATATCTTCAATTGCGGAGGTGAGAATGGTTTAAGTGGCCTCCATCCTATTCAAAGACATGCAAACAAATGGTCACAAGAGCGGCAGAGGGCAAAGCGCCCTTGTTCGACCAAGCTAAACACCAAACATCAATGGTCATAAGAGCGGAAGAGGGAAAAACACCCTTGTTCGACCAAACTACTACTCAAACAAATGGTTACAAGAGCGGTAGAGGGAAAACCGTCCCTGTCCGACCAAACTATTACTCAAGCAAATGGTCACAAGAGCGGAAGAGGGCAAAACGTCCTTGTTCGACCAAGCCAAGTCCCAACACTAATAGTCACAAGAGCGGCAGAGGGTAAAGCGTCCGTGTTCGACAAACCTAACGCCCAACACAAATGACTGCGGCGGTGGGAACGCCCTAAGCGGCCTCCATCCCAGTGCATATAATTATGACTACGACGATAAAAACGACTTAAGCGGCCTCCATCCCAGTCAGGACAACTATGAGTACGACGATGTGAACGGCTGAAGCGGCCTCCATCGCAGTCTAAGACATGCAAATAAAATGGTCACAAGAGCCGCATAGGGTAAAACACCCCTGTTCGAACAAGCAACTAAGTACAAACGGTCACAAGAGCGGCAGAGGGCTAAGCGCTCTTGCTCGACCAAACAACTAAGTAACAAAATACAAATGGTCACAAGAGCGACAGAGGGCAAAGCACCTCTGTTCGAACAAACAACCAAATACAAATAGTCAAAAGAGCGGCAGGGGGCAAAGCGCCCATGTTCGACCAGGCAACTAAGTACAAATATACACAAGAGCGACAGAGGGAAAAACGCCCCTGTTCGACCCAGCAATTAAGTACAAATGGTCACAAGAGCGGCAGAGGGCAAAGCACCCCTGTTCGACCAGGTAGCTGAGTGCAAATGGTCACAAGAGCGGCAAAGGGAAAAGCGCCCCTGTTCGACCAGGCAACTGAGTACAAATGGTCACAAGAGTGACAGAGGGAAAAACACCCATGTTTGACTAAGCAAATACCAATGGTCACAAGAGCGATAGAGGGGGAAGCCCCCATGTTCAACCAAACAACCACCTAACACTAATGAGCACAAAATTCATGATTGCGGGGTGGAAATGGCTTAAACGGTCTCCATCCCAGATCATACAACTATGACTTCAGCGATGGGATGGCTTATGCGGCCTCCATCCTAGTCCAGACAATTATAATTGTGGCGGTGGGCATGACTTAAGCGGCATTCATCCCATTCTAGATAATTATACGTTCCTTCCAAAAAGAAGTCAGAGCAACACGAAATGAGTCGGCCTCGATGCCGAGCAAAAAGAAATAATCTGGCCGCGATAGCGAGCGGGATATGAAATGAGCCATCTTAGATGCCGATCCACTCCTTCCATAATGAAGTAAGATCCAAATCTTCTACAGAGAAGTAGTTACACTTAGTTTTCCTGCTCTCCTTTTTTCTCTTAAAAAAA
>JAJJMC010024384.1:597211-631368 GCA_023531435.1 Papaver californicum
CCCCCCCCCCCCCCCCCCCCCCCCCCCCCCCCCCCCCCCCCCATAGAGAATACGCGTCGTCTTTATCATGCTTGCTTTGAAACTTTCCAACCGCACCACTTCTACATAAAAAAAGGGGAGGGGAAAGGCTAGCGGACAAGTAATACAGTTTAAATGTAATTAAAAAAAAGAGGGAAGGTCAAAGAACTCAAAGGGCTTTTATAATAAAACGTTCATAGTTATACGTCAAGTTCGCGACACTTCATAAACCCTCATCGTGCATCATCAACACTTCAGGAACTAAGTGTATGCTTTCTAAATTTAATAAAGAGCGATTATTACTAGTCGATATCAAAACTCAATCGACATCTTAAAAGAATTTCATTCATACAGACGTTTAGAACACTAACACCAACTGCTCATTATAAACTTCTCGACACCGGAGACTGAATGCCAAACTATACCGGGGAAATTGAAACCCCAAATTAACTTGGGATAACACAAATAACGCGTCATTACCACCTGTTTTCTCAACCTTTCACTTTTATGCCAAACAGCTTCAAAGGAAATGAGTAATAAATGATATCCAAAATCGCTTTCTCATAATAGTTTTTCGCATTTACAAACTAGTTGGTGTATAACTTATACGCGTAGTGGGAAATGCCCTTTGATTAATAAGACGATATAAACCTATAACAATTAGTATTAACACCAAATACAATTAGAAGCCTTAATACAACACTCGACGTATCTACATCAGATAATGTGTGTTCGATCGCTAAATCCATGAGAATCACATTTAACATCACCACAATTAGTATGATAGCCTTCCAGGCCATGACCTCCTTAGTTAAAAAATTGATATTTGGAAACGTGTTGTCATTCCACAAAATCGGATTCAACTAGAAGTAAGATGAACCCGTTTTGAAGGAAAACAACCAACCCTATTAGAGCCCTCACTTAGAACTGCACGATATGACGGTTGAACCTCAACTTTCTTCTCATATGTAAAACCGCCATTTTATTGGACGTCTCATCATACATCATATACTTGCGCCTCACATGACGTATGTGAGTACGTTAAAAAATTAAATCAACCCGTCACGATTCAATCGAACTAACGAAAAATCTATTCACTTTAATACATGCATGCGAACTATAAACCCTTTTATCAGGGTTTTCCTCTTTTAGCACATATTGTGCTAAGGATACTCTGCTCCTACTTGCGTAAATCTAGCTAACTTATACTTAAACAATATACATGACTTGAGTAATACTTTATCAGCTGGTATGACTGTTAATGAGACTACGCCTCTTCAACAGTCATGGGACTAATGTTGATACATGAAAATTCGCTACCTGGGCCAGAAGGTCATTATGTGATTTGTAAGCCCGGGTCCACAAGAGAACTGGGACTTGACCCGGTCCAAAAGGGGCCTGGTCCGACCCTAAACATAATATCAAAGGGAAAGGGAATAAGGAAGTTAAGGAGAGTAAAAGGTTGTTAATCAAGGAGTCAAGGTTAGCTTATTAAGGAAGAAATGACAGTTTTGCAATAAAGAAGGAGGAAGACATGTGTCTTAAGGAAATAAGAAAGAAAAGTATAAAAATGAAAAACGGTGATATTTAGAAGGGATCTTTTTTCTTTCTTTTCTTTGGGGATTGAGTCTAGTGTGGATAGGAGGAGACTTTCACTTTTGCCCCTAAAACAACGAGTGTTACCTCTCCCCAATTTTATCTCCCTAGAAATGTCGTTTAATGATTTTTATTTTAAAAACCCTAAAACCAAAACCTCTGTAGTGTTCAAAATAGACTATCACTTCCTCCCTACTCCACTTTAGGGATAGTGTGTTGAAACACATCATCACATAGCCCCTGCTTTTAAATAAATAAATAAAATAAAATAAATAATTTTAGGTAAAAATTAGATACCTTTAAAACAAACAACCAAAAAATCCACCAATATCAAAAACTCATTTTATGAAATAATAAATAAACCTTAAAATAATATGAATGCAATTAAGCACATGGAAGTAAGTCCCACACAAAAAATCATAAGGGAAATTTGATATTGGATTGTGACAAATTAGATATTGTAATAAACATTATGTTTTATTTAGGTTAAATTGAGATTTTTTGTAAATAAAAAACCAAAAAAAAATTCCACCCACATCAACCCCCATTTAGGGAAATAATGAACCCTAAAATAACTTGAATGCAATTAACCATTTAATATTGGGTACCATAAAAAAATCTAATGGAAAATTTGGTTTTAGGATTGCGTAAAAAATGGATTTCGTAGGAGCAAGGCTATGGGAGTAGATTTCTAATTCAAAGTAAGTTAGATAAGCAAATTTGGCTATATTAGATGTTTTTACGTGAAGTATAGAAGATCCCTAAACCCCCAAACTCATTCAGAGACTATCCGAAAATCTTCATTAAGCGACAATAGAAGTGTCACCCACCTCTAAGGGAAATAATGAACCCTAAAAAAATATTTTAAAAACATTAAATAATTCAAACTTGGGGATCCAAGTGAAAATTTTCAATTGGGGGAGCGTCGCATCTCCCCAATTTTATCTCATAAGAGGTGTTTCCTATTGATTTTCTTTTTAAAAAAAATCATAAAACCCATTATCCCTCTCTTCTCCTTATAGTGCCCACTATCACCTGTTCTTTTGTTCCATTTTGAAAGGGACACTATCCCATATAGGTATGTCAATGGGTCTGGTTCTTCCAGGGTACCATCTTACCCGAAACTGGATCCGATTATTTTTTAGAAAATTAGGCTAGACCCATGGGTTACCCATAATTAAGAAGTTTAAATATAAACCTTAAATTATCAAAAGACATACATACCCTTATGTATATTATGAAGCCCCTAATTAATTATCTTAATAAATAAGCCCAAAGTGTTAAAATATAGTAAAATGATGTCCCAACCACAATCTTATCTCACCACCGCCGCCCACTACCACCACCGTCGTCCACCAACCGCCACTGCCCACCACCGTTGTCCACTGCCCACCGGCCACCGCCGCCCACCATTACCACCACCATCCACCGCCGCCCACCACCACCGTCAAGCACCACCATTGTCCACCGCCACCACCCACCATCGTCAACCACTACTGGCGCTGACAACCACCGCCCACACCACCACCAACAGCAACAACATATGAGATATGTACTTTATCAGTTACACATCCATATGGCATAAAACATTCACACATCTATATATGGCATGTGTAACCATAAGTTACACATCCATATGACACAAAACAGTTACACATCCATATGGCATGTGTATCCAGAAGTTACACATCCACATGGCATGTGCAATGAGAAGTTACACATAAAAAAACACACATACACACAGAAAATACATGTATTGCTTTAATATTCATTTACAATATTTTTTTGTATATTAATTATAGTAATTGGTTGCTATTGAATACAATAAACGAGTTAAAACACTAGATATGTAAAACGAAATCCTAAAAATAAGCCACGACATCCTATAATAGAAATGTTCCCTTCCCTTCTTGTCTTTCTCGATTCCGAAATGCTTGCATATCTCAACAAAATAAATACCCATGAGATTAGGTTGGACGAACAAAAATAAAATTATTAAACAATTGCTAGGCGAACAACAAAGATCACAAAAAGGCACTTGATAACCTATATGAACATGTGTAATTAGGAGTTACACATGAATATATCTAATATGACTGGGAGTTACACATGCATATGACTTGTGTAATTGGGAGTTACACATGCATATATCATATGAAATTAACAGTTATACATGTATGACTTGTGTACCTGGCATATACACTATGTTAACTATATAATATTTCAATCATTAATCAAAAGAGTTAACCACATACTCCTACAACACCGCCACTACCAAAATCTACTGATACATCTACAAAATGCATGTGTAATCTACTAGTACACATACCAAATGCATATGTAATCAGCAGTTACACATGCATTTGGCATGTGTAATCATTAGTTACACATGCGTATAGCATGTGTAGTTGGGAGTTACACATGTATATATCATGTGTACTTAACATGTATACAAATATTTTATGGAGGAATTTAAAGTAAATGTGAATACTACCGTCTTAACATACTCATCGGTTTAAAAAATTACTCCAAATAATATATATATAGGCGAAGTCTACTACATAAAAAAGAATAGAATCATTAACCTACTAGTAACTGAACTACGCATCAATTCTAGTAATTACAATTACAAAAAGCAACAACGAACTTTAGCATTGCATACAAATATGCATGTGTAATCTGATAGTACACATACAAAATGCATGTGTACTCAGTAATTACACATGCATATTTTAACACTCTAAAATGGCAATTAACATGCGATTAAATTGTTGTTTTCTAACAATTTCTACCACGAAAACACAAATGCTGAGAAGATCCAAACTATTTTAACGGAAGAAGCCAACTTTAACCGATGTAATAAGTATTAGATTACCATTTTGCTTCCTATTTACAAACTTTTTCAAAATATATGGCCAGTTTGTGAAAATCAACACCAGCCAGCAAGACGAGGACAATAGCCAAACACCACAACCAGTAGTATGGCAGAAGATTAATAGTTCATAATCAGCTAAAACCAATATGGATATTTAAACCAATAGCCTGTCAGACTGAAGTTATGAAACTTAAATATCGAAAATTCACACATACATACATACATACATACAAATGTGAAATCTCATAGACACACATTAAATTGTCACTAAACAGATTCAGAACCTACACACAAAACATATTGATCAATAAAAGCAAGTTCAGCAACACCAAGTTTGAAACTTTTTTTTAAACTTTTCCAATCCTCTTTGTTTTAAACTTTGCAACAACTGAAAATCTTAATAACAGACACTTTAGTTGTGACTACTAATTACTTATAATTGTAACATCTATTTAGCTCAAACGACTTAAATACAACTTCTTCCTTTCATGTTTGTGTATTAATGATAGGTTTAGTTCAATAAAAATCAACTAATAATAATTTTTAAAGCTACATAGTGCAAGGGACATACCTCATGAGTAGAGAAACCCTCAATCTCAGAGATCTGATCAGTATAATCTATTCCCACATCCATGATAATGGTCCATTTATTCTCTTGAGAAAGCAGACTGTAAATATATGCTTTATGAAATTGCAAAATGATAAATCCAAGTGGTATATGCAAAAGGTAATTAAATAATATGAATAGAGAGTACCAGGTTTTGTGCTTCCCATTTCCTCAACTTCAAAAATTATTATTCTTTCACTTGAGCAATGGCCTAAGCAACATCTTGCCTCTTCTAGTACTCCTCCGTACTACCTTTCAATCAAATGAAATAGATCAAACATGAATCAGGCAATCATTTAAACTGGTAAAACTCTAAATCAGTTCATTCGTAATCCATTAATCCACATTTTCAACAAGTTACTAGTATTTTCTACAAACAAATCAAGTTGAAATACTAACAAAAATTGATGTTACGATAAAATCAAGTAGAAATACTTACATTAAGTTCAATATTAGTGAATTTCCATATCCATATCATAAAGAAAGTGAAGTCCTTGAAATTTCATAAGATCCTAACATTCACTTGTATTGATGCTTGACTTCATTAATGTAAGTTTTGCAGAAAAACTTGTAAAAAATATCATTCCAAATGTTGTTTAGAGTTAACAACTAAAGCAAATACTGATTGAACTTAGAACAATCAATCAAGAACTAATAACAATAAACATAAGTTACAATAAGATCGAAATTTATAAGTTGATAAAACTGAAATCGTTTTGGTGGATAATAAAGATTTAGGTATTTCGATTTCAAATCTGATGATTGATTTTTAATTAAAATAAAAATTAAGAGATAGATCGAGTATCAAATCTAAATTCAGAAAATTTTCATAAAAATTATTCTTGATATTTTTTCGAGATTTAAATCTCAAATCAAAGGTTAAGGTGAGATTATTGCAGATCTAAACTCTGATCATGAATAAAATCAGAAATTGAGCAATAAATGAAGAGTTCAGATTTTTAATACCGTAAATTTCTTTTTAAAGTTTTAATTTCAAAATCGTCAGATTAACGATTGCAATCAAGTTCGAATAATTAGAAGAGATAAAACTTATCTTTCAATTTCTGATGATGAAACTTCATACTCAAGTGTTGATAATGATTAGGAATATAAACTTATCTTTCTCATTTGATGATTAAATTCCAGTTGTTACTGACGATTGTCATCAAGTTTTTTTCATCGATATTGCAGTGAAACCTCAAGAACAAGTGTTGTTGACGTTGTTGTTGTGTTTGAGAATTTGGTTTCTTGTTGTTCCAACACTCAATCGATTCTCTACTTCAGAAATTGAAAATCATATCCTAAAAATTATTTTCGCTGGAGTCGAGAGAGAGAAAAGGAATGGAGGAAAAAAAGAGAAAGAGAATTGAGAAATGAAAACATACTCTGAGTTTACTCTTGTATGTATAGAAAATGGTAAAATTACCATTACAAAAATATATAAAGTAAAGTGTTGGGATATATATAAAGAGAAATGATGTTTCGGGTCTAGTAGTAACATTTTTTCTGAAGTATGGAGTAGATCATAAGGGATCCATTTTGTGGGGTTTCCAAATGTATAACTCATATAGTATGGAGTTGGTAGTAGTTTTTACATTATTTTTTCCGGTTCCGGTTCCCAAATTAATGGACCCAGAACCGGATCCGATTAAACAACTAGGTACCTACCGATTTCAGGTATCGAAAGAGTATTTCATATTCGGTTTTACGCTTCCTTTTATTTAATCTTATTTGATCCACGAGATGATGTTATAACTTCCTTCTTTATATCAGTAGAATTTTCTTAACTTTCTAACTAAAAAAATAATTTTTATACAGGTTCTGGATGATTTTTCCTCTGTACAAATGCCATTTGAATGACGTGTTCAATTGGTTCCACAATTAAAATCAAGAGCATTCTCAATTTCTTTATCTCCTCTTGCTCATGTCGATCAAGTTCACCTTAGTCTAATGGAAGACTCCTTACAAAAGGTTGTGATCTGGTTTTTGCTCAACATGGTTAGCCGAGATTGGTCCAAAAGAAAGTTTATGCAGTACACACAATATAATTAAGAGGTTGGTCGGTATAACCTGGAAGCGTGGTCATGAAACATGATTAATTTTGTTGTCTTTTAGTATATAAGAAACTTTTTAATCTTTTCCTGGACGACGTTAAATGGTTTTTATTAAACAAAAATTGTACTCCAAAACAACCAGTCAAAGTCATGACTTTGGTGTAAATGTGATTATTCAATAGATTAATCTTGGAAAAGAAAAGAGATATGGAAATCTCCTTAACCTATCCCTAGTTTAGGTTCTTAGAAAGAAAGTTAATTCACAACAGAAAGAGAAAACTTTTACAGAAGTAATATAGGCGGAATTATCGTGACTCATAATTTATTTTTAGGTTTTATATAAAATTAGTTCGGGTACTCCTTATTGGGTCTACCCGTCGGGTATCAAAACCACTAATAGGTCTAATAAGAGGACCCAGATCCAGACCCGATTCAACCGGTTTTGGTTCGGTTCCGGATAATTGGGTACCCTTTGACAGTCTTAATCCCATAGCCCTTGCTTTAAAAACACAATATTTTGTTTAGGGTAAAGATAAGACTCTTTATAAACAAAAAACCAAAAAATCCACCAAAATCAAAAACCCATTTGTCAAATAATGAACCCTAAAATTACATCAATGCCATCACCACATGGTTGTGGGTGTCATACAAAAAATATAAAGAAAAGTTATGTATTGAATTGTGACAAATTGGATATTGTAATAATTAAACACTATACTTTATTTGGGTAAAGATAAGATTTTTTGTGAACAATAAACCCAAAAAACTTCACCAACATCAAAAACCCCATTTGGTGAAATAATGAACCCTAAAATTACTTAGATGCAATTAACCACAATATATTGAATCCCACAATAAAAATCTAATGAAAAATTGGTTTTGGGTTTGAGAAAAATTAGATATTGTATAAGAAAGGGTATTGGGAGTAGAGTTCTAATTCAAAGTAAACAGAGAGCAAATTTGATCGCATTCGGTGTTGTTATGGCAGTTGAGAAAGTCTTGAACCCTCAAACTCATCCGGACATTACTTTAAGTGAAATAGTATGTGAAAATCTTCATTAAGCGGCAAAAGAAGTGTCACCGACCTCTAAGCGGCAGTTTTTTTCCCGCTAGCCCTAAACAAGTATATAAAATATTTAAAAATACAATAAACAATTAAAACTTGGGGGCCCAGGTGAAATCTTTCAGTTGGGCGAGTGTCGCCTCTCCCCTATTTTATCTCCTAAGAAGTGTCTCTTATTGATTATTTTTTTGTAAAAAACCCTAAAATCAACTATCGCTTTATACTCTCTGTAGTGGCCAAAATACACCATCACATCAATTTACTCCACTTTCAACATAATATCTCATAACTCTTGCTTTAAAAACATTATACTTTATTTAGGGGAAAGATAAGACTCCTTTTAAACAAACAACCAACAAATCCACCAAAATCAAAAACCCATTTCGTAAACTAACGAACCCTTAAATTACATGAATGCCATTAATCACATCCATAAATGTTAAATCCATACTTGATTGAGGATGAATTCTAAGTTTTAAACATGATTTAATATAACATATGAATCTATTTTGAGTTTTCACGTGATTATTGTTTGTTTCTTTTATGAGGAACGTTTATGATTGATAAATTAATTGTTCTAGGTGGGCAACTAAATCAGTTTCTTGATTGATCTATTAGTATATACGTAATTATTAAATAACTTCTACATAAGTAGAAAATGTAAGACCATGCAGAGGAATTTTGTGGAGCGATCGCGTGTAGAAACAACACCAGAAAGTGAAACTTATGCTTAGAGTTTAACTAATATATGATCAGCCTATAAAATCACAAAATATAAAACATCTGACCAAATTACACTTAAAATGTAATCCTCAATTGGGGAATACTTTCACAAATTAGGGGATACTAAAAAAATAATAATTATGAAGTAATTTGAAAAACCACATATCCAAATAATTTTGGCAATGACTAAATTAACCTTGAGTATCCCCAAGCCTTGAATAACAATCGGTATTGGATCAACCACAGTCGGCATATGTTACTAATAATCGGTATTGCTTGAATTTGAATCACAATGCCGATTGTTTTTTTTTTCTTGTTTTCGCTAGAGATGTTGTTTGAGTTCAATATGGGTATTGTGGGTTCAGGTTAGGGATTTATAGGTTGGACCATAGGTGGTGGAGCTTGGTGGGTGAGGGTTTTTATGGTCGTATAAGAGTTGGTGGTGATGGTTGAAGTTGGTAATGAATATGTTGGATGGGTTTTTAGGATTTCAGTTAGGATTTCGTAGCATGGGTTTGCACCCGTATCTCCATTAATGGCTTTAGTAAAGAGGAAATTTTCTCTTTATTTTATGTGATCAGAAGAAAAAGACTTCATATAGGTAAACTAACTTGAAAAGCTTGATTAAATAATTTAAAATCGAGTTATTTGAAGAATTGATGATTATTGATTGATCGATTAAGATCACAATAAGATTGTAATTGAAATGGAGAAGAAATTGTTGTTTTCTTTTTGTAATTGAACCTAAAGATCATAGAAGATTTTGTAAGAAATCTTTCACAAACGTGAATCTTCTTTTTGGGAAAAGAAGAGGTGTACGGAATTACCCCTCATCTCATGTTTTTATCTCATGTAGAAAAAATACCCCTTAGCCAAAATCCCACCCCATGTAACCATGAGTATCCCCCAATTTGTGAGAGTATTCCCCAATTGAGGGTTCTTAATATGCTCTACTTGTAGGTGTTTTAGACGAATAGAATCTGGTAGTCGAGCGGTTCGGTAACCAGTGACTAAAGCACTTTTGGGGATAATACTGCTCAAGCCTCTATCCTACGATTGGTAATGATTTATGATGAGTGAAGAATATATGAGTATACTTATTCAATTAATACTTAGTAATGAAGAAAGATTCCTCGATCAAGCCTCTCTCTCTATTGCTTACAAATCAACTTTCAATAACTTTGTTTATTTTCTTCTAAACCTATTACAAAACTCCCATTTGTGACATTTTCAACAATTAAAACTCCTTGCTCTCCGTGAGAACGAACTCTACTTCCATTATATTACTTGTTAATCAAGTAGAAATAAGATCACTAATTTGTTGTACCCACAACACGCATCAGATATACATGAGTGCAGGGATTGAGTTATTTGTGTTGCTAACGTCTTCAATTTAATATAATCAATCAAGGTTGGGTTGCTTAGGATGTAAGCAATGAATTTCTTGCAACCCAAGTTAATTCTCAATGGCTAAATCAAAGTCGTTTCCTAAGATACATAATTGTTTCTTTGGAGATGAATTGACTTGCGAGGAGTTTTCAGGTGTCACAACAAATTAAATCAATTATTTTTAATCCACTAAAAAGTAATATAGTAGTAGTAAGGATCGTTCCCACGAGGACCAAGGAGTTTTTAGCTGTCAAATGTCACAAAGTTTTTTTTTTATATTTATAAAGCAAAGTAAATAATAAAACAAGTAAAGATGTAATCAAGGATGATTATTATGATTGAGGAATCCTTCTTCATTACAAAAAAATTATCGAAGGAATATATTCATTTATTCTTCATTAATCACAGATTATCACCAAGCATAAAATATCAATAAGTCATTATATCCCTAAATTCCTAATGTCACTAGATATGGAAGCGCTCGACTACAAGAATTTTGTTTGTTTAAGCACCAAGAATAAGACTTCCAGGTGTAACCTAATCGAAGCTTCTAGGTTTGGTGAGTTAGTTTGATCGTAACATCAAACACATAAGCTCGGTCTTCTTATTAGTGTTGTTCTACACGCGATTGCTCCACGAAATTCCTCTGCAAGATCTCGTTTTCATACTTGTTGTAATGAGTTATTCAACAATTACGGATATGCTAACTCTTCACTAGCAATAGATCAATCAAGGAACTGATTTAGTTGGTCACCTAAAACGATCAATCATAAACACTCAACATAGTAGAAATAAATAATAATCATGTGAAGAACTCAGAATATTTATGTTAAATCAAATCATGTTTAGAACTTAGAATCCATCCTCAATAAAATAAGAGTTTATATACTCATAGATTTAGTAAAACTCATGATATATACATGAGATACTCAAAGAAAAATAGATACGATGATAGAAATACTCCACAACCCTAGATTTCGTTCCTTGTCTTCTAGTATCCTCTTCAAAACCTTGATAAAACATGTCTTAAGAAGTCTTAGATGTCCCCTTAAGTAGCACTCACAATCCTAGAGCTTGGACCCACTTCAAAACCAAGTTTTCTCCCTTTAAAAATAATTTTCGCAACTTTTTCCATCAAGATCGGTCCAAAAATCCACATAAAACTGTTTTTCCTAACTTCTTCATACGAACCC
This sequence comes from Papaver californicum, assembly GCA_023531435.1. Classification (NCBI taxonomy): domain Eukaryota; kingdom Viridiplantae; phylum Streptophyta; class Magnoliopsida; order Ranunculales; family Papaveraceae; genus Papaver; species Papaver californicum. Next base: position 608,730 of record JAJJMC010024384.1, read on the forward strand.
GGAATGACCCCATTCTTTTGGGTTGGCTTTGCCTCTTCGTTCGCTACAACATAAAATTGAATACTTCAGAATTTTGACGAATTCCAATAGTTTTTTTGGATCACGTTCACTTTTATATCCATTTCCAGCGTACTCTAGGGATGATTCAACCTAACTAATGACAAACAAAAGAAAAAAATAATAATAAAAGGTAACATGCAAGAAATATAACAAATAAAAGCATGAAATTGGTCCAAAAGTATGGTAAATTATGCACTTATCAAATACCCTCACATTTTGCTTTTGCTAGTCCTTGAGCAAACTATCAATCCTAAACTAAAGCCTGGCCACTTTCGTAGGAATGACAATTACACTTAACATGTGCAACAAGCCTTGAAACTCCTAATGACCCTAGTGGACGAGTTACAGTCTCGTGAGGGTTTACAGAAGATATACCCACAAAATCTACTTCAATTATTAGCTATTTAGAAATGATTAAGGATATACACTAAGCAAACTAGTTAGTTCACTTACCTAGGTTCTTTAGCTACAAAAATAAATACCCCACATGAATTCCAATCATCATACACAATAATTTACTCGCGTATGATATTCACACATGATTCAAAACTCTACTAAGATAGTTATGAACTTACTTTATACTTGATTGTAAGTTTTTCAACATACACATAATACTCGAAAATGTATCTATATAAATATATATCACTATTTGAATCACTAATAGATAAAAGAATACAAATAAGTGAAGTGTGCACATGTTGACTAAGGTGAACGAGTTACCCAAAATATTTATATGAATGTTATAAATGAATACACCTAATGTCTAATAGATCGAAATTAGCACCCATTTTTATACCAACTACATGATTAAATCTTTTGAATATAAGCACATGTTTATTTTTCAACAGATGGAAAAAGTGTGGATGAACCCAACTTGGAAGCCATTAGACTCGATATTCAATATTTTTTCCAAACTTAGAATAGTTTAGACTCCACTATTAGATTTACTCCAAATTAAGTACTATTTTCGTATTTTTATATCAGAGCGCTTGTTTGATTAGAGGGAGCATTGGCCGTGGGGGTCAGTTGATCCTCACTCATGGTTGCACAAGTCCTTTTATTTTTGCCCATTTATTACATGTAGGAAATACTAGATGATCTAGTCTAGAGGATCCGTTTAACGAGTGGTCCACCCACCTGACCCATATACTCGTTAGTCCAAAATCGTGTTTTTGGACCAATTTTTTTCTTTCTCTGATCCATTCACGTGCGATTGTTAGATGAGTGATTTATATATATTCCATTCGTACCCACTCCTCTAAAATCAATTCAGTTTCCAGAATTTTCAGATTTGTTTTTATTCTTCTTTGTTGGTGTTTTTAGGGTTTTGTTTTGAAGATCGAATTCGGTGCTCTATAATCATCTCCAACTCCATTCGTCCCACGTAAGTTCTATAATAAAGTGAAGGTGAATAAGAGAAGCAAGTGATGGTGAAGAAGAAGAAGTAGATCTGAGAATAGATCTAAGATGAAGAAGAAAAAGATATAAATTCATCAATTTTGGGTTTTGGTTTAGACTTCTTAATCTTATTCTTCATCTGTGGGGTATGTAATGTGATATATGTATTGTAGGATCATCATGAGAACTAGGGTTTCTTCTACTAATTTGGGAGTGATATCTTCTTTTATGTAGAAACTGTTCTTGTACGACTTTTCTTATTTTTCTTCTTGTTTTCATCATTTTTCTTGTTTAGATATGGGTATCTCAGTACATATCAATACATATCAATAGTATTCAAGCATAAATTAGGTTTTTACATATGGATATGTACTGTTTGCTGGGTTCTACTTGTTTTTGGTGACTAACATAGGTCTTCTTATTCTTTGCAACATAAGTTTTCTTCTTCCTCTTCTTCTATTATTATTCATTTAATTTTTCTAGTTGTAACCATTTTTATTGATGATTTCTTCAGATTTCAGAAGCAACCAGTTTTGATATGGGTTTTTGTTGATGATTTGTTTGAATCCTCTGTTTTGATTTTCTATTTTTGTATCTCAGTACATATCAATATGTATTGTTGGGTCATACACTTTTTCCTTCAGTACATATTTTTTTTCCAGTATATATCAATATGTACTGTGGGACAATACACATTTTCCTTCAATACCTATTTTTCTTTCAGTACACCAATATGTACTGTTGGATCAATATGTACTATGAGATCATACATTTTTTTCCTCCAATACATATTTTCCTTCAGTACATACCTATATGTGCTGTAGGGTCATACACATTTTCCCTCAATACCTATTTTCCTTCAGTACATATCAATATGTATTGTTGGATCAATATGTAATGTGGGATCATAAACTTTTTCCTCCAGTACATATCAATATGTTTGAAGGATCAATATGTACTAAATGATCAATATGTACTGTTTTTGGCGACTAATAGAGTTCTTCTTCTTTTGTTCTCTACTACTTCTTTTCTTCTTCTCTTTTGTTGGTGGTGCAGGAATACTATTTTTTTCTTCTACTAATTGATTCTTCAATTTTGGTGAAGGAGCATGATATGAAAAAAGATATGTTTTTGTTGATGATTTTGATTTCGTTTTTCGTTGATGAATATTTGGTATTTCAGATCTGTTTTGTTGTATATTCGTTTAGGTTTTTTCGTTTTAATGAAAGAAATTGAGAGAAAAGTTGTTTCTCTAATATCCGCATGAACAATAAAAAGGGCAATCAGGTCTCTTTGAAAGACCAAAACATTTTTAGACCTCCGGTTAAATGCTTTTTCTGGATAGACTATAGATAAAACGGGTCCGGGTTTTCTAGACCAACCAACAAATTACCCTTATTACATAGTATAATGGTCCTTAAAACTATTACCCGGACACACCAGTGACAGAAGTCCTTGCCTGGCTTCGCCACTGCTGCCGTGCTGCGAACTACATGGTGGTGCTACTGTTATTTACAATTTAATTGCGAGCGATAGTGCAGAGTCTTCTCTCTCAAAGAAAGAAATAAAAAATGGCACCAAAAAAGAAACAACAGCAAAACCAACAACAACAATCGAAGCAAAACCAGAAGAAAAAACCCTCAGCTTCATCATCATTTTCATCTTCTACTTCAGGTCCTAAACTTCAAATATCAGCGGAGAATGAACAAAGATTACGAAGCCTTTTGCTTAACAAATCAAACAACAAGAAGTCTACAACTTCCACAGCTGGTGCTGGTGGTGGTGAAACCATTTCCAGAGCTCAAAAAGCAAAAAGACTTCGAACTATTTATGAAAAGCTTTCTTGCGAAGGATTCACATCAGACCAAATTGAACTCTCTCTCTCTAATATCCATGTAAATTTTCATATTCCCTATTTATTTAGGTTTTCAGTTGCTATTACATCAGTTTCAATTTGGGTAACACCTTCAATTAGGGTTTCTGATTATATAGGATGGAGCTACATTTGAGGATGCACTTGATTGGCTTTGCTTAAATCTTCCGGGAAATGAGTTGCCGTTAAAGTTTTCTACTGGTACTTCTATCAGCAATGAAGGTATAGCATATACGTTGGACCATTATGTACATTGAAGGCTACTGTTTTGTGTTTTTTTACTACCAATTGATACTTATTTGGTGCAGGGTTAGGAGGATCTGTGAGCATTATATCCGGTTCTAGGGATGATTGGGTTCCTTCGTCTAATCAATCTAGAGTAGTTGATGAGCCAATGGATGGAGTTTCAATTAGAACTAAAGGGAATGTTGATGACAAGACTTTGGATTTGCGGCAACCGTCTCAAGCTGATTGGATCCGTCAGTACATGGAGCAACAGGAAGATGAAGAGGTACTTACTTGAGACTTTTGATGAAATTATTATTATCTCAATATAGGTTCTGTAGGCAAACATCATAAGCATTAAACACCCTGAGAACGATAAGTATTATAGAACAACAACATAAGCATTTAACAGCCTCTGCATGGTGGATATCATATGAAATAGTGGAAACCAGGAAAAAAGATCTAAAATTATGTGTTCTCCGAATGTCTTTATTTATTGACTAAAATCATGTTGGTGTTATGTGGAAGAAGATTACTCACATTTCATTTGGCCATACTAACAGACTTGCACACCTTTATTGCTTTATATAGATTAAACTGCAACAACTGTAGTGCTGCATGTTTCTATGGAAATTCTTAGATACCTTGCATCACTTACAGGATGATTGGGAAAGTAGGACAGACGATTACAATCCTAATCATTACATTGCCAAAGATTCTCCCAAAGAGGTATTTGTCTACCTTACCAAGTTGTATAACTTTGTTACTAATGTTCAGTGAATTAAATTGATGATATATAATTTATATGTGTGTATATTAAATTTATCAAGAGCTGCTCATGTGCTTACGTTCTTTCTTCAAGTACGTTTCATTTTGAGTTACTCCATGCTGTCTATTTATGTTGCTGCACTTTGATTGAATGCCTGCTAAATCTACCTATCACTTCCAATAGGTGAGTTACTGTTCTTTCCTTATGGTTCAAGTATTTTCTTCAGATTTTACCCCAACCTAGCTTAGTAAAGCAGTAAGAGTGCAAGACGTTATGCGCTTCATCGCTTGAGTTGAAACCTTTAATATGAGAGATTTTCAACCTTCTACTTTCTGAATTAGAACTACTGAGATAAATAGCTGCAAGTGCCAAATCTGGTAGTTTTCTACATTGGTCTCTACTCGGGTTCCAAATGTCTCTAGGACCAATTGTAATACGTCCCTCTAGTCTCCACCCAAAATATGTTTTCTGTCTGTATATATTGTACAGTTCTATACTTCTACCCAAACCTTCATTGGGACATAAGTAATTTAAGATCTTCGTAGAACCAAGATACGTAATATGCAGATGAAAATTTAGTATGTTGTGTGCCATGTTTTCTTAAGGTTATTTACTTTCACTATCAGTTTGATGTTCTCTGCGGTCAGTTGGATTGCTATCCAAATAGCTACAAAGTCCTAAAACAATTTATTTCATTTATCTTCAGCATATAGAATATTGAAATCCAATCTTCTAGTCATTATTGTCTGTTGCAACCTCATTAAATTTGGACTTAGGTAGTCCTTTGCCAAAAGTTCAGCATTTCTGTTTGTTGGCATCACACGTGTTCAAAAGGAGTCGCTAGAGTCACCCTGAAGGGATTTTATCATATGTACTTAGTAATTGTTGTAGAATATAAAGCTACATATTTTCTGTTCAAGGTCTATAGAAACAGTAGATGCCTATATGGTACTTATACAGTTATACTTGTAATTTAAAGCGAGACTTCAATATGGCTTTTGTCTGTTTCCACCTAAACGAGTATTTATAATTCTTTACTTTGATGAGCCGTCCTTTAGTAGCATGGATTCCTATCTTCCTCCCCAGGTGGGACGTTGAGGGTTCGACCCTCGTAAAACTCATCTTGTATTCCTCTTAGTGCAGGAGGTGGAGTGTATGTTGTAACGGGGTTAGGGCGGGTTGGACTGGCTGTGGGGCTGGCCTAGCTGGCTGAGCTATGTCCAGGCGGACAAGCCTTGCTTTGCCTAATTACAAATAAATAAATTAAATTAATTAAATTAATTAAAATCCATGCTTATAACCACGGGAGTCTTGTTACCTTTATTTATAGCATGCTATCTGTTGTCACATACATACGTAAAATGGTCATATATTGCAACATTCCTGCTCTTGTGATGCTGACCATGGACTTCTTTCATATTGCTAGACCTCTGATCCCAGCTTACGTGCTATTTCTATTGCAAAAGAGTACCGCATTGCGAGGTTAGAAGCTGCAGAAGCCAAAGAGAAAAAGGATAAGAAAAGTCAGGAACGGGCAGGCAATATAATTCGCAAGCTCAAGCAGGAGATGTCTGCTCTAGGTTTTTTCTCAGTCTTACCGCTTTGTCTTAAACATCAACATTCATTGCCAATTTTGATATTTATGTGTATTACCTATGCAGGCCTGTCTGATGACATTCTGGATTCAGGGTTGGGAAATGAAGGTGCATCCATTGATGTTTCCGAAGATACCTTTTGTGAATCCAAGGCTAGCAGTGACCCCGAGACCAAAAAATTATGCGATGGGGAAAGTATGCCAGATCTCTTCGCCGATCATGTTGTACTTCCAGTTAATGAAGATGATATGGACCAAAGCTGCTCTAAAGAATGGGATCGTGCTACTGATCATGTACCAGTCCAGGAAAGTATTTCTAAGCAAGACGAGGAGGCAGAGGTAGAGTTTGGTGATTTATTCTGCGAAGAGACCTCTGCAAGCACAAGTTTACCTCCAGAAGTGTTGAATTCCCAAAAGAAAGAAAAGGCGGCACTATTATCTGGTGGTTACTTTTCGTCCAAGATTGATGAAATATGGAAAAAGGTGAAGAAATCCTATATGTGATTCTTTTCAATTAATTCAATTTTGCTTACTTATGCTGTTAATAATTAGTGTATTGCAGCGCTAATACTTTAGATTTGAATTCGTACTAAAGTATCTGTGAAGAATTTGTACAGAAATTTCATCAGTGTCTCTGATTAATCAGTTCTGCTATTAAAATTTGAGTATTTCTTTTGATCCGTGATGCTCTCTTGAAGAGCAGGGGGATCCACCAAAGCTTCCAAAGGCAGTCCTTCATCAACTCTGTCAAAGGTTAGGATGGGACGCACCGAAGTTCAAAAAGTTGTCTGGAAAAGTAGGTAGATACAGCTACACTGCCAGTGTATTGCGTACTGCCAGTGGTCGGGGTAAGAGCAGAAAAGCTGGAGGTTTGATTACCCTTCAGCTTCCTGACCCAGAAGAATCATTTGAATCAGCTGAGGTATTTTTGAGTTCGCAGATGATATTTAATTCACAGTTTCGTACTGTTTCCTCCTTGCTTTAGTTGTTGGATGAGTTAAAAAAACCTTAAGCACCTCGATCTACTTTTATATATTTAGCTTTTATATTGGGCAGATAAGCTGTATTGTCTAAGTTGAAAAGATATTTGTTGCAGGACGCACAAAATAGAGTTGCAACATTTGTACTATATCGGTTATTTCCGGAACTTCCTATTCACAGTCTAGTTACAGAGCCATACTCCTCGTTTGTTAGAAGATTCGAGGAAGGTAACCTCGTACATGCTTATATATATGCATACCTTTTCCTGGCACATTACGGCTTGCTTTTTTTTGAATAATACAACTGGGCTAGTGGGCTTACATGCAAATATAAATTTATAGGAGAATCATTCACCAGAGTAGAAGATAGTATGCAATCTAGAAGAGCTAATTTTGTGGATGCATTGCTGAGTGCTGAGAATCCTGGATCAAATGCTTTCGTGGATACCACAAACATTTTTGAGGAAAAGCTTGAAGAACCACATGTTCAAGAGGATCCGGAGGATCCTGCTTCAAACTCGTCAAAAACAAGGAGTAAGTTTTCTATAGATGGTTTCATCTTATTTCGAGTCTGTATCTTTTTTCACCAGCTGTAATACAAAAGATTGGAGAAAGGTAGCGAAAGGGTTCAAAAGTAAAATTAGTTAGTTCACAGTAACGCAAAATACCTACTTCTTGTAAAAAGAAAATTATATGCTTGATTTTTTCTTGTCTGAAAGGGAAGTTCTGTTATCCATTAGCATTTTCTGTTTGTAAGACCTCAAGCACACATTTCACTCCAAGAGATGATTCCGTAGGTTTACAATTTGGACTATACAATTGAAATATTGTTCTGACAACTGATTTAGCCAATCAGGCTGATGTGTTGTCAAGTATTCATCTTATATACTAACACGCTTTTCTTTAAATTCACACGGGTTAATGGGCTATGTTATAATTGATCTGCTCGTCTTTTTGTGACAGCTTCCAGCATTTATTGTTCTTCTTTCTGATTGTTAATCATCTTTCCTTAATTTGTACTGAACTTATAGAAACAGATAACTACAAGGAGAAAGACAGTGCTTATTTGGGACAAGAACAAGTGAAGAAATCAAAGACTCAGAGATACAAGGTTTGGGATCATTTGCTTCTTGTTTAATCATACATTAGTATGCTTTTGCAATTGGTTATATTATGCTTATTTTTTATCAAAAAGGGCTCTTCTGCATTTTGTTTGTTTCTCTTTCTGTAGTTTAATTGTGTTCAAGGTTTGTAAGGTCGATATTTCGGCATTGTAGTAAGTTGACATACTGAGATGTCCAAACGGGGCAGCAATACAAATTTTCATCTTTTCGACTGTTGACATAAGCTATTTCTGTAAAAAAATGTTTTTTCTGAATGAAGAAGGATGTTTTTGTTCAAGATTTTCATTGTTTAATTTCTTAGAAGTGTTCAACCACATAACCTTAATGCATCTTTGTGCACTTCCCTTGTTGTGGTATAAGAATAACATATCTTTAGTGCTTTTTGTTTCTACTGATTCTATAGGACATGTTAAAAGCTAGAGCTTCTCTTCCGATAGCAGAGTTGAAGGGGGATATGTTGCGGTTACTGAAAGATAATGATGTTCTTGTTGTTTGCGGTGAAACAGGTTGCGGGAAGACCACACAGGTAACTAATAGACATTGGTCCTAATTTGTTAGACCTGAAAAATAACTATTTAGATACTAGAATTAATTTTGGCACCCATAATGAAATAACTTAGATGTTAACAAATATGGCACATATAAAAATATGTTCTACAATATACTATCTCGTGGTTATGTGTTTTAATTACCATCATTGTGACGGGGTGTATACTAATACATACTTTCTGTAGGTGCCGCAATTTATACTGGATGACATGATTGAAGCAGGACGTGGGGGATACTGTAATATTGTTTGTACACAGCCGAGGAGAATAGCGGTACGGTATTTCCTACTCGACTTTATAGTTTAGTGAGTACTATGTAATACCCAAACCTGATCTTGGTTCAACCATAATTAGGTAACAAGATATGTAAGAATAACAAATACTACCTCTGTCCATGTTATATAGGCGGAGTTTTAGTTTTTGGTTGTCCATCTATATAGGCATAGTTCTAATTCCTAGGTAGTTCTTTCCATGTATACCCTTATTATAATAGTAGTATTACATTTAAACTAGATTAATGTATCTAGTTTTCATCAAAAATTAAGGGTAATATAGAAAAGAGGATGGATATTTATGAAATCCATATAATTTTCTTAATCTAAGATATTTGACTTGTCCGCCTATATAAGTTGGACGGAGGGAGTTTCAAATTTAGATATGCTTACTGTAGTTCACTTGTACCTAACAATGAGGTAATTTGGCTCTTCTTAGATAAAAATGAGATGTGAGGCAGTATGAAATCGTTCTTCTTCTACCCCCATCAATCTTTCTTTATCTTTTGCATTTTATATATTTATCTTTTTCGGCAATGGATCCTCTGAACTGATGAGATGTCACGGTTAGCTATAAGTCTATAGCACTGTTTGTTAGTAATTAAACTCATTTCTATTTGAACTGCCACCGGTAAATCTTGTGATGTATTCTATAGAAAAATGCAAGCTATGATGAGAAGTTTGAATTTTGATACAGGACAATATACAATTCAGAATTCAATTTATCCATATTCTATTCCTTGTAATATTATTAGGTGTGGAAGTTTTAGCCATATGCATTTAAATTGTAGTTTGATTTCGTGCTTTTTGTGTAGGCAATATCTGTCGCAGAAAGAGTAGCGGATGAGCGATGTGAACCATCACCAGGATCAGATGGTTCCTTGGTCGGTTACCAGGTTCGGCTTGATAGTGCAAGGTATTTATGTGTTTCTTTGGTATTGAATTAGATACGTGAAACTTTCTACTTCATGTATAACTGTATTTCCTATTTAACTGTTGTTAGTATATTCTATTTGGTTCTTTACATACCTGGATATACTGTTTCAGCTCCGGCTTTCATGTTTAGAACATTTTGCATATCTCCGTACTGCTTTTTTGTCCAGACAGAATAGTAGAGTAACCATTCTACTAATCTAGTCACTATTGCCAGTTTTGCAACAGTTTGAGAATACTGCTTTATGTCTCCCGAACATTTTCCAACTACTGCTGGAACCAGATGTTCGTTTTCAGTAGATATGCACGATTTGTGACCCATTAGTATTGCTTGAATTGGTGAATTGGTAGTTTTGAGACAGAGTTGGACACTAAAAATGAATCAACTTTGACATGCCTTCTTAAAAATCGAAGTTTCTTCATGTATTAGTATTACCCTTATCTATTCTTGAGTCTTGATTCAAGTAAAGAAGAGTAACTGCATGCTGTAGTTTTGTTTCAGTTTTAATGCCTAGGATTTTCACTAGTTGTGTTTATAGTTCACTTCTGAGTTGGAGACATCAATGTGACTATCCTAGTTGTTAGTAGTTCTAGATTTTCAAAGGGTACATAATATTCTTGGATTGCCATATTTCCCAGCTTGTTGTTTAGCATCTTGCATGCTGCACTTGGTATTGATTTGGTTTCTTACAATTAAGTGGGAGAATTGTTAATCTTTTACTCTTCTTGTACAATACCTTTTGTTGGAGCTCTTATTGTGTTTTTTGAATGCTCCGAGGAAATATTCACGGACGGAAACATTTTCTTTTGCTTTCCTTGGCTTGTCACATATAGTCTTTCTTTTATGCTTTGTGCCACTACAAGTATTATTCTTTTAAATGATAACACTATGGTTCAACTCTATGTTGGTGTTACGTAATAGATGTCCTGTACCCAAAATAAATATCTGCCAATATATTCTCTCTGATGCTTGGATTTTTTGTGCATATTTTTCGTGATATTCAGGAATGAGAAAACAAGACTTCTCTTTTGCACTACAGGCATCCTTCTTAGGAAACTCGCAGTAAGTTATTCTTCTAACGGTTGGGTTGCTTATTGTTTTGTCAATTTCCCTTTATCTAAAAATTTAAGTGAGATTCATAGATAGCGGAAATGTTGCCAGGCAGCTCTTCTATCGAATCAAGAAAGTGATACACATACACATACGCATACGCATACGCATACGCATACATTCATTCATGGACCTTCTTATTGTGATTATTATTGTTTCTTTTTTCGTATGTGTCTGGAACAACGAGATTTTTTTCTCTCTCTTTGTTATGCGTACATGTTGTTAGCCTCTCAATTCATTTCTGCTTAACCGACAACTTCTGTTTTTTGCTTGAAAGATTTGTCTGAAGTTCATTTATCCTTTCAGTAGAGGATGTATATAGTCCTGTATCGTTTTTGTTTCATGAGAGCTCTTTGACTTTGTAGGGGGACAAAAGCTTGGCCAGTATCACTCATGTAATAGTTGATGAAGTACATGAACGATCTCTGTTGGTGAGTTGGTCAAATATGTTTTTTTACTAATGCTGTATGCATAAATGATATCCATTTAGTCTTTTCCATTATACCATTTCCATGAAATACAATCTACTTTCATTTAAATTTATTGGTTACTTCTGTAACAGGGTGATTTTCTACTCGTTGTTCTGAAGAACCTGATTGAAAAGCAAGCTGCTCAGTCAACAGAATCCACCCCCAAACTAAAAGTTGTCCTCATGTATGTTTTCGCACACAGCACATATTAACTTGCTCCTGCATATCCCATGTGATGTCTGATGAATTTAACCTAGTATTTTTATTTTTGTTTATTTGATAAAATTTTAACCTTGTATTAAATTGTGTGGTTCTTTAATTTCTGTTTACATGTTTAGGTCTGCGACAGTCGACTCAACTTTGTTCTCCAAATACTTTGGGAACTGCCCCGTTATTAACGCAAAAGGGAGAACACATCCTGTGTCCACGTACTTCCTCGAAGATGTCTATGAAAACCTCACTTATTGCCTTTCTTCCGATTCTCCAGCTTCTATGAATAACATGTCCGCAACTAAGGAAAAGGTCTGCTGTTGTTTGGTCCAGATAGTTGGATCTGTGGATGTGTACCTCGGCCAAATATCTATCTTTATTACAATTAAACGTGAAACACTTATTAGGATCTTCTCTTTTTCATTTCTAGATACTTCCACAAGAACAGCTCATGTGTTCTGGTAACTGCACAGGGTTATCTCATACCAATTTATCATTTGGTATTTGCCGAATGTAGATGTTAAATACTCTAACTTGTGAAATCTTTCTTTATTTAGCTTCGAGGAAATCCTGTGGACAACCATAGGGGGAAGAAGAACCTTGTGCTATCTGCTTGGGGGGATGTCGCTCTACTCTCTGAGTATGATATTAACCCTCATTATGATCCAAGTTCTTATCAGAATTACAGTGAAAGAACTCGAAATAATCTGGTAAAGGCCTTGGTGTATTTTTCATTGACTTAAACCCCAGTTTATGGGTTGATGTATCAAATCCATTCAACAGTGGTTTCTCTGAAAGCCATCTTTACTCCTTGATATTTCTAACAACGTTATTGGTTACTATGTTTGGGCAGAAAAATTTAAACGAAGATGTTATTGACTATGATCTCCTTGAGGACTTGGTTTGTCATGTTGATGAAAGCTATCCTCCAGGTGCCGTACTAGTTTTTTTACCCGTGAGTCCTAAAGCTCTAAGCCATGTACTTATCAGTTGAGCAATTCCTGGGTGAAGTTATTGAAAAAGGTTATTTACTGATGCTCATTAACTGTCATTCACATTTCTTATAGGGAGTTGCAGAAATTTACGCGTTGCTCGACAAACTCTCTGCTTCGTACCAGTTTGGTGGATTATCGTCTGATTGGCTTCTCCCTCTACATTCGTCTTTGGCATCTGGTGATCAAAGAAAAGTGTTTTTAACTCCCCCGGAGAATATACGCAAGGTGATTGCTTTGACTGAGATTAGTCCATCATTTGCAGAATTTCAATTATATGCCGGACTTGATTCTTCTCCAGTTTTCTTTGGAGTATTCTTTGGTAGTGAGTGTTATTCATTTTTGTAGTGGCATGTCTTTATTTACTAATAATAGTTAATCGGGGTTTTCTTCTCTGTGGTTGTTTGCTTCAGGTTATTGTTGCCACAGATATTGCAGAGACCAGTATAACCATCGATGATGTTGTCTATGTAATCGAATGTGGAAAGCACAAGGAAAATCACTACAACCCACAGAAGGTTTTTCTTCTTCTTCTAATTCTTAAAGTTTTGAAGTTATAAAATCTTGATTAGTCGTTTTTGAGTCCCGGAGGGGTCTTAAAGTTCCCTCTTCTTGTATTTGTGGGCTCTCCTCTTATTACTCCTAAATTGCTAAAATATACGCATCATCTCTTATTTGTGGGTTTTATTAGCAGTCAGATGAAACTTTCAAGATTTTAGTCGTGGTCCCCTATTACCTTTCTCCATTTAATTTTTTTAAGCCAGTATGTCAAGAATGTATTTTGAAGGTGCTGATTAAGTAGTTAGTTTCTGTTAGAAATTGTCAAGCATGGTAGAGGATTGGATATCTAAGGCAAATGCAAAGCAACGGCGTGGAAGAGCTGGTAGAGTAAAACCTGGAATTTGCTTTTGCTTATACACCCGCTACAGATTCGAAAAGATCATGCGCTCATTTCAGGTATTATATCACCACACTATTAAAGGTTTTGGTATGACAATTAAAAACTGCTTTAAGTGCCATATCCAATGTTATATCTTTATAGGTACCCGAGATGTTGCGCATGCCGTTAGTGGAATTATGTCTACAAATTAAGTCTCTTTCTCTTGGGTATATTAAACCATTCCTTCTGAAGGTGAATTAACTCTCCCTGAGACTTCATACCTTGATTTAGAAATCCGGTTGTTTATTATTTATGTGTTTAACGTCTTAGCTTGGGTTTTACATGTACAGGCGATAGAACCTCCAAGGGAAGAAGCTATTTCATCAGCACTTTCTATATTATATGAGGTACTTAGAATTTCTATTTGCAAAGCAGAAATTTTAGTCTTGGTTCAGCTAGATCTGTTTCTTGGGTTCGAAATGAAGATAAACTCTGTTTTCATCTGATTGTCACCCCCAAAATAGAGATCTTCATCGACTGAGATTTGAACTTTCTAAAAAGTAGGGTGTAAATTTTTTCCCCACAAGTTTGTTGATTTGTGATGTTAGATGTCTAAGTCGAGAAACTTATATGCTTTCACACAACATTTGTGTGTGCCTATTCTTTTCCGAGAAAAGTAACAGAAGCTCTAACGATAATCTCACTATACAGTTCATGTATAACAGTACTACAGTAGTTTCATGTGATTGGCTGTTTCACACGATTCTTAATATATCTCCAAATTCCAGCAAACTTGAGACTTTACAAATATTTCTTTTGTATATGTGATTGTTGTTTTATGGCAATGAAATTAGGTTGGTGCTGTGGAAGGGGATGAAGAGCTGACACCTCTTGGGCATCATTTAGCCAAACTACCTGTTGATGTTTTGATCGGAAAGGTTTGGTTGCTGATAGTCATTTTGATTACTTTTCTTTTTTGTTTTATGTCTTTGCTAGGATTTGATTTCCCTATTTTCCTTTGAAATTCTTCCATCACTTGTTCACTAATGCTTTCGCTTTTTATATCTTTTGTATTTTTGTCCAAACATCAAACTAACTTGTATTTCCTTTTTCCGGTCCATAAATTTTCAACAAATACTTTTTTTCTTGTGTGGTTGCACACTCTTGGTTGTGCAACGTTCTACAATTCTTCATGAAACTTCCTTGCAAGAATAAGTCCCCATGGATTCGATTCAAGAGTGTTTTACTGCATCCTTTTGTCACGGAAAATTGCGTCTCTTTTATCACCATTATGTCAAAAGATACTGCATTATTTATTAATATGATGGGGTAAAGACATAAAGTTATGGCATAAAGGAATTGCTTTAAGATGTTACACAGTGGAAATTAGGGTTAAGGTTATGGAGTGATTTACATTAGGTGGTCAATATGGAGGATGTCAGAAATGGGCACCTTAGATATATAACGCTTATATATCTTGTATGTCTGTAATGCACCCCTTTCTTTAGGGAGATAACTGTATTTTGTTAAAGAAATTGATTACATATGAAATATGAGTTCAGTTTTGGTATAAATAACAAATTTCTGCAGAAACACTGGTGCCTCTATTTTGTCGACAGATATTTAATCAAGTTTCTTTCTGTTTCTTTTGCAGATGATGATATATGGCGGGATGTTTGGTTGTCTCTCCCCTATTCTTTCAATTTCATCATTTTTGAGCTACAAATCTCCATTTCTGTATCCAAAAGATGAGGTCCATTCTATCAGCTATACCAATTCTTTACTTTTATCAACCATATATCTCTATGTTAAAAGAATTCTTAAAGTAAGTCTATATAATTCCAGAAAGCAAGTGTTGAAAGAGCGAAATTGTCTTTGTTGACTGATAATCTGGATGGTGTCAGTGATACAAATGATTGTGATAGGCAGTCTGACCACCTGGTAATGGTTGTCGCTTACAACAAATGGGCAAACATTTTACGCGAGGTCAGTAAACTTCTATCTTCTTTGTGGAATTGCTGCTTGTAGTCTGGTTACCATGCTTTATGCAATAAATACTAGTCGTGAACAATCATCTGAAGGAGGCTATATTCGTTTCTTGTTAAGCTGTTTGATTGGCGACAGATCCAAAATTAAATTCTGCTCATTGTAATGATTTTACATTATAAGAAATCACAAAGTGTGTCATCAGATGTAACAACTGGTTGTGTTTAATTACTCTTGCAGAAAGGAGAAAAGGCTGCACAAAACTTTTGCAGTAAACATTTCTTGAGCAGTTCAGTAATGCACATGACAAGGTATTTCTTCTTTTAATTTTTCACTCTCCAACTCCATGTTTGCCAAATGTCTTCTGCTTATTTATATTCTATATACACCTAGTTCCTATCTTGTCTTCGTTACAGTCAGATTTGTATTCTCTTGTATATCATCTTCAGCGTCCTAGTCTGAAACTTCTATCCCCAGTTTCCGCTGGTAGCACTGTGAAATAAAAAGATAACAGGACCTCAACGAGCAGTGTAAAAAACTAAAAAAATAACATAAAAATCAAGTGTGTTACCAATTCCATCTCTTTACATAGCAAGTGTGTTATTCTCTCTTATTATGTTGTCGTGGAAAAGGATGGCACCTAAGTTCTTGCATATGAAATTCAATTTGCTGTAGTAATATTATCAATTGTGTAACGGTAAGCCTAAGGTAATAATTGTCAATAGATGTACGACTGACTCCAAGACTAGTCATGCATTTGAGGCAGATATATCAACGATCTAGCAAATGAATATTATGGACAGAGGTGGTGCTTTCAGCACTAGACTAATCATTTCAGTATTGCAGCTTAAGAGTGACAGACTAATCAAGAATAAAGTCTAGTAGATTGCCTTCACTCTATTGCATGTAGATTGCCTTCACTCTATTGCATGGCTTTGCTAACTGCTGTGCTGTTATCTCTATGCTTCAAAATTCAATTGTTTTGGTGGATCTGTGAGATCTTGTGCACAATTTGTTTTATGAACTTCATATACATCACAGCAGATTGTTTCACTAATTTATCTGCGGGTGTTTTAGGGATTTGCGTATACAATTTGGAAATTTGTTAGCAGACATTGGGTTCATCAATCTCCCACAATCTTTCCAGGTAAAATCTTGAATTACATACTATCAAGCTGACTGCAGTTTTCAATTAGTTTATGAAGTTCGTTCCGCATAGATCTTTTTAGCCTAATTGGAAAAGAATGTCTTTACCACCATATAACATGATATAGTTTCAGTTGGGTTTATTGATCTCTAAAATATGCTTCATCTGAACAATATTATTATAGCAATGATCTTCTGGAGCACAGCATTTTGGAATATTAATAGTCAAAGTGCATTCGTAAAGTTTTCCCGTAATATGAATCTTAAGCACTATGCTCCATCGATTTGAGTAATTAGATCAGCGCCTTTGGTAAATATATTTATCAACTCACTGTATGTTGAGACTTTTAGAGTGTAGCTCAGCACCAGAGAAAGCTTAAGATCATAGATCTTCATGGAATTGAACTTGAGCAGCCAAAGACCAAGTTAGTGTAAAATGTAAAACGACTAACAAAAGATATTAATAATCTGGAGGCTAAGCCCATTCATTCAAAAGTGGACCAACACTGAAGTCTGAACTCTGAAGAATACTGATAAAGGGGTATACTACCCTTCTTAGGAATGGCTTAGTTGCTGCTACACCTCAATTTGATTTGTCTTATTCCAGTTGGTGACCTGCACAACTCCCACTTATTGAATATTAATAGTGCTCTGTTAGACAAATTGTTTGTGAATATATTGAACTCTTCTATTGAGACCTTAATGAGGCTTACCTGGAGCAGGCTGGCAAAATGAAAGACAAACTTGACACTTGGTTTGCTGATAAGACCCAATCGTTCAATAAATATTCACAACAGTCTGCCGTTATCAAGGTAAATTCTAATATTACTATTTCCAACATTAGTTATTTTTCGCGATTCTTTTTCATCTTATCTCCCTAAAACCAATATTTTAAGATAACATCTTCTGCCACTGTATTATCTTTCTGTAGTCTTCTTTAGAGTCTAGACCATATTTCAGTGGGTTGCATTGTGAATTGGTTTTGCAACATTGGGTATATCAATTTTGTGATTTTCATCTCATATTTTGAAATCGAGTGTGTCACACCAATTCATCTGAGAGATAACTCAATATTTCTTTGCAGTCAGTCTTATGTGCAGGTTTATATCCTAATGTGGCTGCAACTGAAGATGGCATTGTTGGAGGAGCTCTGGGAAAAAATCTTCAGCAAGTTACTAGTACTGCAACAAAGGGAAATCCGCTTTGGTACGATGGAAGAAGACAAGTTCACATGCACCCCTCTTCTATCAATAATAGTTCAAAAGTTTACCGCTACCCATTTCTGGTCTACCTTGAAAAGGTATGCAATTTCTTTGGCTTTTGTGAAATTCCTGACGGAGTTGTTGTTCATTATAATTTGACTGCTGATTGCCACTTGGTTTGATTGGGTTGTGACCTACTATAGTGGTATTCATTTGAGCTGTAAAATTGCTCAACAGTTAGTTTTAATTTGTGGAAAGCGTCTAAGTTGAATAGAGACCTGTTTATAGAAACCAAAAGACATGTGAAGCTTATCCATGCCTAACCTATCATGTTCCAAATTCTAATGCTTAGGTCAGTTGATGCAGATCGGAAGAGTGTAAAGATGATAATAATCGCAGCGAAATAGAATTATTGAAAAGTAACCGGTAGAATGGGTAGAAATCGATAGAAATTAGTTGATCTTCAAAGAGATATCCTAAAATCTACGAGGTTATCTATACTTCGTTAATTCATTACGAATAACGACTATAGATATGAGATTAGTATTCAGACTTCGGGGTAAACCCAACTATAAATCAAAATCAAAATCAATAAATTTAACAAATTTAATGAAAATAATTTTTTTTTAATTAATCCAAAAACTCCCTTAATTTTCGTTTTTAGAGCTTATAATTCCTACTAAACAAACCCTAAACTTATCAAAAACCTATAAACTTGTTTCCCAAGGTATCTACTACCTTTAGTCAATTTTTCTAACTTATTAAAACTCTTAAAATATTTCTAGACTCTTTTATAATTAACCTAAATAATAAATCCGAAAATTAATTATTTTCTACTAAAAATAATATTAATAAATATAAATAATAATAATAAAATAATAGATATATTTTTCCTTAAATCTCCCTCATCATCAATCCTCCTGTTGGATGTTTTTCTGCAATGCACATACTCTATTTACTGAAATGATATGAATTTTGAATTTTATGTCTAGTTTACTTCTTTAGAACTATAACGTACTGCATTTAGTTGATAAGCACTTCATATTATTTGGTCCAGAAAGTGTATATCCCAAATAATGATTTACTTTCTTTTTCTCAGGTGGAGACCAACAGAATATATCTCCGAGATACTAGCATAATCTCTCCCTACTCTATTCTTCTGTTTGGCGGTCCCATGAACATCCAACACCAGGTATTGCTACAGTATTTGCATTACAAATATTGTCTCTGTACATAATATTTGCTTGTGTCAGGCTAAATACTTAGCATACCAGGTGTCCTTTGCAGAGAATACTACTTTTTATGAAAATCACTTGTTGCAGCAACATCTGAACCTTGGTCATTTAGCTACAATTTATTCTAGCTTTATGTGATGGATATTTAAGGATCAACAGTCAGATACTTATAGTATCATGTGGTAGAGTACAATTTTATTTTTTTAGCCTTTTAATTGCGGAGTCAAGACCTAAGAGTGATGATATTCTTTCTTGTGCTTTTTCTCAGTGAATAAAGTGTCTGCGTTGTTTTTTTTTATTGCAGACTGGACTGGTGTCTATAGATGGATGGTTAAAACTTTTAGCACCAGCCCAAATTGCCGTTCTGTTCAAGGAACTTCGATCAACACTTCATTCTGTTCTGGAGGATCTGATCAGAAAACCAGAGGTATATAACGTTTCCATACATGGCTTGAAGAGCATTTCCGGCAACAGGAATATTAAATTTCAACCGCATCTGTGTGTTGCTATTAGATTCCTTAACAGTTTAACTTCAATCACTGAATACATTAGCTAGAAATTGCAGTTCTGTTTTTGCTGTATTTTATCATAATTTGAGCCCATGATATTTTCAGTCGATAAAAAGTTTGTTTGATGGAATTTCCCACTGCCGTGCATATGTGTGGACAGTGATGATATAGCTTGATCTGTTACGTTGACTATAAAATGTTCATCTGCACTTAACTAGATCTATCCTGGGCATTGTTTGTAACATTGCTCAGCTGCTGCATCATAATAATTCCGAAACATGAATTTTTGCTTCTTTAAACTACATGCAGCTTTGATTTTAAGCTTAAACTTTCTCCTTTTCAGATCTCAGCTGTTATTGAGAATGAAGTCATCAGATCCATCATTCATCTACTTCTAGAAGAAGAAAAAGCTCAGAAATAATTAGAGACTGTACACAGGGTACAGTTTCCGATGGATTCTCATGGAACAGCTTTTTCCAGCTTCATCTTTCAACTACATATTTCTTGGTTTACCTTTAATCTGAATGTGTTTCTTTTGTGTTTCTGCTTTTATTCCATTGAGCTTTATTTGATGCGTCCTTGTCTCTGCTGTATGGGTGTTCATGCTAGTTATACATGGTCTGGTGGAAACCATGTGAAATATTCAGCAGCAACATCAAGTATCTTACTTGGATGGGCTACAATATTTGCAAGCTGGTCCCGACTCGCTAAAAAATTGTTTTGGCTCAACTTCAAGAACGAAGAAAATGAGATCATGAAAAAGTGAAACTTTCAATTATAGTGCAGCAGCAAAAAGTTACATTCATTGGTGCCGCAAGGCTATTGGCTCTCGTGTATATAGAGTTGGAGTTTTGTAATTCATGTAATTGATGGATTACAAATTACATGAAGTAACTAACACCTCCCGTAATTTTAAATCTAAATGTATTAGAAATTGTCCTTTTAAATAACCCGGCGAATTTGAGGGCTAACAAAAACATTTAGGGGCTATTTTTTTAAAGCCATCCAATAGGAAAAGCTAAGGGATAACCTAGGTGTATGTAAAATTATCATAAAACCTTTCACTAATCTAATTATTACCGAAATACCTTTCATTTATAAAATCTAAATCTAAATTTATTTCACACTTTCACCATTCAAACTTCCGATTCTGTTCCAATCCTCTCAATTTCAAAACTACTGTTTACTCTTTAAACTATCGAGTTTTCACCATTTTCTTCTCATCTTCAATCGATTAGCCGTAAACCAGTTCATCGTCGTTACCACAATCTAAAGATGCCTCGACAAAAGCAAACAAGTCGTTAACCTCCTAATTTACAGTGGCCGCATTTTATCGAAATAATAAGAGATCGAGAAATTGTTCAAGAACAATACGAAGAAAGCGATTAACGCGATGAGGATGAAGTAGACACGGAGTCCGATTACGAAAATCTGCCTCTCCAGCAGTTGATGGCTCCAATAAGGTAAGGGGTTTACCATAATTTGTGTTTATATTGCTTAAATCGCATGAATTACTAGCTAGAATACCAAGGGTTTTAGGTTAGATTGCACAATCGGTAGTTTCCTGGTTGTATTAAGCTACCGATTGTGGCAGTGTTCTTCACTGCTCATGAAAATCCTGCACAATCGGTAGTTATCTTTAGGTTGAAACTACCGATTGTTCTTCTGTATAAATTTTTTGTAATAATCGGTAGTTTTGTATAGGCTTAAACTACCGATTGTGAGTGTTCAATGAACCTCAAAAATACCCATCACAGTCGATAGTTAGATTTAGACCTAAACTACCGATCATTCTACTGGATGCAAAAGTAGTGATATTCGGTAGTTTCGTTTAGTGTTAAACTTCCGGTTTTGCTGGTTAGTGATCCTCAAAAACATCGATCACAATCGGTAGTTTTCTTTACACCTAAACTACTGATTATTCTACTGGATATAAATTTAGTGATAAAATCGGTAGTTAATTTTTTTATGTAACTACCGATTGTGCGTGTGTTCATAGACTTGTGTTCCCTTTTTTTTTATGCACAATCGGTAGTTAGTGTAGATCTCGTGCTACCGATTGTGCCCAATCGATAGTTTAATTTGTTTTTATAATACCGATTGTACACAATCGGTGGTTATATTGTTTTTTTACCTACTGATTGTTAACAATATGTTGAATTCTATTTACTTTGTCTACCGATTATGTACTGAAATAATTGTTCTTTATCTTGTATCAAAAAAGGGAAAAGCGTACTAAGCAAAGGAACGATCCAATTCTATCGGGGCCTCGTCCTGGAGGCGGTAAGAAGGTTACCTCTAGTGCTAGACGACAAAAGAGCGCTAGCCAAAACGAAGAAGAGGATTGCATTTCTGTCGAACAAGGTAGGTTCGTGCCTCAATGGGGGAGATAAATACCTCCTCCTCAACCTTGATAACGAAGATTATGCTCCCCAGTTCGGAGATACATGTACGATCACGACGGCGACGAGGAATGTAACTACTAAGAAGACTAAACGTTTTCGCGGTTCAACGAGTGCTGCTCCTCGAGCCAATGTCTCTGCTTCTCAAGTCGATGAACCTCAAGCCTCTGTTACTCGTGCTCATCTTCCTAAAACCAAAAAAGTTAGGAATTAGGTTGTACTCGTTAAATTGAAGGATATTATTTTATTGTTTAACATTTCTGGTTTGAAGGTTTCCGATTTGAGATGATTATATGTACTTTTTTTGAGTTATCATTTGATTTTCCATCGATTTATTTTTAACAAGTTATGTTCTATAAATTTTACATGTACAATCGGTAGTTAGCGGGTTTGAAACAACTACCGATTGAGTAAATTAATCAGTAATCGGTAGTTTAAGAATTACTTAAACTACCGATTATGTACATTCAGCGATAATCGGTCTATACAAAATTTTAACTACCGATTGAGAGTGTCCAGGAGTTTTCAAAAAATTTGGATTTCCAATTTGGGGCTACTAATCATAATCGGTAGTTTGTACAAATTTAAACCTATCGATTGCGAGTGTCCATGAGTTTTTCAAAAATTTCGATTTCCAATTTGGGACTACTTATCATAATCGGTAGTTTAAGAATTTTTTAAACTACCGATTGTGATTGTACAAATTGTTGAAATTTTTGA
>JAJJMC010024384.1:632702-708858 GCA_023531435.1 Papaver californicum
TTGATCTTTAAACTACCGATTACAAAGTTTAAAATTTTAAAGTTTCATTCATTATATGTTTACAATCGGTAGATATAAATTTTCAATACATACTGATTGTGAAAGATGAAGAGTTCGAAATTTTGGAAGTTTTGAGAAATTCAATTTAGGGTAACTTACATAATCGGTAGTTTAAGTACTCCATTAAACTACCGATAGTACAATCAGTAGGAAAATAAATCACGATCCTTACCGATTGTACAAAACTAAAACTCAAAAAATCAATCTAAAACACTCTCGATTTCTAATCCAAAACTAACTCAAATCATTTTCTAATAACCAAATTAATCAACTAATTAATCAAAATTAACACTAATTAAACAAGGATAGATTAGCCATTATAGAAAATAGATGGATAAGGGATGTATTGAGATTACTTCAAAATAACCTTATTTTATCTTATAAGTCGCCCCTAATTAGTTTTTAATAGCCCTCAGAAAAATCAGGTTAAATAAGTACAAAATCTCAGCCGCTTTGATATCCTGCATCCAAAATATTTAACCCCTCTGTGGTTATAGACGTATCACCATGGTATGTCTAACCTAGTATGCATACGTATTAAATGGAATTGCATTTACTATACCTCTAGGACTAGGACCCATAAAAATCTGAATTATGTACTGCAGGTGTATCCTGATTGGATGAGTTCTCCAATACTAAGTATTAGCTCAGAACTTGCCCTGTTCGGTTTATTAGCATTGATGAGATATGTCTTCCCGCAAGCTGCAACAGCACCACCACCAGAATTTGTAATAGCACTGGTTGCACTTGGCAACTTGATCAACGAACGATCATCAATATCACGGATAAGTAGTTTTAATCATATAAGATTACAGTTTAAAATTGGAAGGTTTATAAACAACTCATATACATCAGCAAGATTGTCCATAATTAGTACTATTAAATTTTCTTAAGCTTTATGTCATGTCTAAAACTAGTACTATTACCGTCAACGTTACCACCGTTGTTCCATTTTCTAAGACTATCATTAAATGTTCCGATGACAAAATTTACAGTCTACTACTTCATAATAAATTTTCCAATTTATACACTTACCATCGTGGAACCCACGATGTTGACGTCTGTTCCTATGAATAACAACAAGTTATTCGTATTCAGAAAAGAAACAATATCAACTGCGTCTGTGTTACATTTATGTTTTGCCCGGACTCGGATCAAATACGATACAATTAACAGCCAAAAACAGCATATATCTGCATAAATAAATACACATTTGATGACATACAAATTGTAGTTCTGCAATCCAAGCAAGTCCAGAATGCACCTTATTTTGCGAGACATTATACATCTAATTCATGTATTACAATGAGGCGTAATTTGATTGGATAAGGAGTTTTTTAACACTGAAAGCAAATCAGGTTTCATGTATGGATTATGAAACAATAAATTGATTATATAACCTATAAAATTTTATTTGTGGGTCTAGAAGACAAATAAAATTAGATACTCTTGTAACATCCAAGAATCTTTTATATATTTTTCTAATATCTAAAATTGGATATTCTACCTAAATTGTATAACTAAATTTTATATTAGATCACTAAAATACCGTTGTTTGTTTGTTTGAAATAGTAAGATTTTTTTAATTATATTTCCTATAAGTAGAACCAATGTGATCGATCAAAAAAACACAGAGATAACTACGTCTCTATCATCTCTAACTAAAGTTATGTTGTGGAGTTCATGGTACACAAGATGACAAACGAAAAAATGATAATCAAAGGTTAAAATTTAAACAATACACACCATTGCTTCAGCGGTATTAGCATTTCACCTTAGAATTGATTTTGAAGAACCAAGCATAGGTTTTGCAACAGGCCTAACAACACTACTTCTCTTGGGCTTTGTTAATTTATAGATGAGAAAGAATATACAAGTGCAATCAACATTGTTGGATAGATAAAAACGACTGTTGTAATACCTGTGTTCACTGGTTTCCCAAGGATTCCTTCCTTAGCAAGAGTCAAGACCCCAAATCACAAGGAGTGTTCAAAACATGCTCATCCATCCTGGTTTCAAGAGACCTACAAAAGCTTCTGCCATATAGAAGTAGCTTCCTGCAAGAACCTACATTAGAAAATCAAAGGAAATGATAGTAAGATTGTACAGATAAAATGTCTTAATACCGACTATCGTAGAAGCAATTAATTCTAAACTCGGTAAATTGTAAGTAGGATAAATTGCACTAGCTAGCCCATTGTCTATTTATATGAATCCCTAGAGGCCTAGGCCAAAATTTAGCAACTGAAGGTTTGCATGATAAGTGACGATAAGGACTATGTTTCTATTGTGTCTATCAATTTTTAAATGCAACCAACGACACCGTTTCTCTTTGTCCAACAAATTTGAAGGAGTTAAACTCGTATTATAATTAAGAAATGTTACAACAACTGACCTACAAATTCATCATTATAGCAATTTAAGAAGTAAACAAAAGCCTACTACTAATAGGCATTGCAAGGAATGCCATATTTTTGACCTCAATCAGTATTCAAGACAGAAAACAGAATATTAACCACCTTAACATTTGGTTTACGACTTTACATGACCACTCCGCCTCTTCCAAAAACCTGGTTGATGGAAGATAAAATTGCTAAATTAAAGATAACAAACATGGCATTTTGGATTTTAGTCTATTTTATAGAAAACATGATCATACAACTAAAACTATGATAAAACAGGATGAAATCAGTTTCAACCCAATCAACAACAAGATGAAACCTCCTGATTTAAACATGGGTGAAATCAAATTCAGGATGAAACTAGTTTTATCATATTTTAAACACGGGTGAAACCAATTTTATCCTATCTTAAACATAGGTAAACCGAAATCAACCTAATCTAACACGGGATGAAACCAGTTTCAACCTGGTTTAAACATGCGACAACCATAAAAAAAACATAAAAAGAGAGAAATATTTGCTTGATTTTCGTGCTACAAAGATTAGTAATCTTTTTAATTGCATAACATTACATACCGACTGCCAAGCAGGGGAGGGCTTATATGAACCAACTAATTATTAGGCAAGCATTGGTCAAAATGAATAATCATTTTTTATGGATGGGGATGCAAAAGTGCATCCGGATCGGAAAAACCAAGCCGGTGAAATTGCATTGTGTGATTGCATTATGTAAAAAGCACCAACGCTCTTATGAATAGACAATCAACCAAACAGCGCTTACATTATGATATCAAACTCAAAAGTTTATGGGAATGTGGAACAACTTTGGCAATAAAAAAAAACAAAACATGAATATAAAAAATAAACCAATTTAAACAGGATTAAACCAGTTTCAACCGATCTAAAACAGAACGAAACCATTTTATCCTAGTTTAAACATGGGTAAACCAAATTCAGCCCAATTTAAAACATGATGAAATCAATTTCACCTAAGTTTAAACATGGGTGAAACCAAATTCAACCCAATTTAAAACAAGATGAAATCAATTTCATCTTAGTTTAAACATGGGTAAACCAAATTCAACCCAATTTAAAGCATGATGAAAATCAATTTCATCTTAGTTTAAACATGGGTAAAAGAAAATACAACTCAATCTAAGCCATATGTAGCTAGACTAAGATGAAAACAAGATCAACATCAACCAATTGTTGATTCAATCATCAAACTAGTGTGTATGCAGGTATATCAACAACTAGAATTATATGAAACCAAACCAAATTCAACCAATTTTAACTAGATTTTACACAAGTCAATGTATGTCGCTCATAAAATTACGATCTAGATGAAAACAAATTCAACAAAATGGAAACAAGGATATATACAGTTGGCTCATATTTCAAACCAAGATGTATACAATTTCAACAAAATGTAAATTATTAATGTATTCAAGTGCATCCAGTAATAACAAACATATGTCATGAGAGTACGTAAGTGATATCACACGATGTACATGGGTTTCATCCGTAGAAACATATGATGAAACCAGTTTCATCCAGTGGTAATAACACATGACAAAATGTACAGAGTGTACACTAAGATGAAAAAAAATTCAACAAAATTTAAAATTAAAATCAAAATATTACATACACATTTCACATATATAAACAAATCTTAAAAATATGTACATGAGTGTATCAAATTGTTAACTAAAATGAAACCGATTTGAAATTAAATGTAATCACAAAGACAACCAGGGTTTGGGAACTTACTAATTTGAGCATGTTCTTCATTTCTCTTCTTGTGAAAATAATTTAACATAAACCCTAATTCTTTTAGTTTGTGAATTTGAGAAATCCCAATTAAATTAGAGCATTTAGAAAACCATTGTATATGGTGGTGGTGTTAGCGCTGGTGTCGATGATGGTGCTAGAGAAATATGATGATGTCGACGATGGTGGTGGAGATTGGGTGGAGCTATCGACGATGGTTGTGCAGGAAAATTGACGTTGTCGATGGTGGTATTGGTGTTTGTGGTGGTGGTGGTGGAGATGGTATTGGTGATGTTGTTGATGGTGGTGGAGGAAAATGATGTTGTTGTTGTTGTTGGTGGTGGTGTTTTGTGGTGGTGGAGATGGTGGAAGAAGATGATATCCATAATGGGGAAGAAGATCGATGCTTTTGAAAAGAGGAGTCTGAAGTTTTTTTCGTTTTAAAAGAAGATGAAGCTTCGATGGAGGGTATAATGGTCTGTTTTAAAATGAGGTGTCTCTTGTTCATTTTACCCAACACTATTGTTTAACCGTCCACTACAACCAGACTTATTGGGTTTTTGTCCATTTGACCCATTTTCTCTTTATAAATATTGGGTTTTTGGCCATTTAACCCATTTTCTCTTTATAAATAGGATATCATAAAAAATATTTGGCTAAGAGTTTAAAATCATCAAAAACTCGTATGAAAAAAATAAAATTTAGTTGTTGGTATGAATTTACTGTTCTATTAGGTGAAGCCCTTCATAAATGGTGTAAAACAAAAATTAAACGCTTCACCTTCGTTTAGACAAACGTTGTTGCCTTGCCGCCCAAATCTCCTTTTCCTTACTCTCTCTCTCAAAAACATTCTATA
The DNA here is from genome assembly GCA_023531435.1 of Papaver californicum. Taxonomy (NCBI): domain Eukaryota; kingdom Viridiplantae; phylum Streptophyta; class Magnoliopsida; order Ranunculales; family Papaveraceae; genus Papaver; species Papaver californicum. The sequence goes on from JAJJMC010024384.1 coordinate 637,791, forward strand.
TTTGGGTTTTTATCGGTTTTGTTTCTTCGAAGTAGTTACAAGCGGCAATGTTTTTTCTTCTTGCACCTCTGTTTTTGAGACTGGTAGTTTACTTTCTCTTCTTTGTTCTCTGTAAATGCATCTGTTACTTGTTCTCTGTAATAAGTTTACATAGTAAAAAAAAATTGTGTTTCTTTGCAAATGAGGTTTGTTTTTCTGTGTAAGTTTATATAGTTTAAGAGATTTGTGTTTCTTTGTTTTTGCTTATTATATTAGTATGTAATCTTATTTTAGCATCAGGTGGATCTAAACTCAAATAATAAGACCCTTAAGCTTACTGCCTTTTCTTTTATAGATTTTTTGGACGTGATACAACTAATATAGATGAAACGTTTCGTTAAAAGTCACGTTTACATGACAATATCTTTGATGTTAAAACGATTGCTTAATGATACACTAGTTTGAAGGAAATCTAAAACAGAGAATTTATGAATAAAAATGAATGCATCAGTTATCTTTTCATTATTGAACTGTCTAGCTAGCTGTTGAGTGGGGTTTTGGGGTTTTTTATCATTCAACAGTCTTTTCAACTAATGTTCACAAATTTTAGTGCTGATATTTGTAGCTATGCCTAAATCTGTTTAGAGAGACCACCATGTATCTCTTAATTGAAGTTGTTTACTTCTGATTGAACTTTATATATTTTAGTTTGGTTGAATTAAAATAAGTACTGATTGTGTGTGTTTATGTGAATTTAGGGATGGATTTCTCTACCATAGCAAAGAGAACTAGGTCTAGAGATCCTGAATTTTATAGACATATGCATGAGAAACTCAAGATGGAGAGAAGCAGAGAAAGTGGTAGTGGGGGTGGACAAGGTTCTTCAGATGGAGCTAGGGGTGGGAGATCAACAGGTCCTATTCGAGGTGGTGGGGGTGGGAGAGTACTTGTTCTTGATTATGAAGATGAAAAAGAGGAAACTAGGAGGTTGAAGAAACAGAGACCTATTATTAGCAACAAAGTAACAAAGGGAGTAGAGAAAAACAAAGGGAGACAAAGAGAAGAAGCACAAAGAACAATCAGTGAATGGGAGAGAGCGAGACAAGAAGCAGAGAGAAAGAAAGAGATTAACAAAGGAAATACTTACTTCAGAAGTGATATGAAGAAAGAAGAAGAAGAGGCACATAAAAAGATTCTTTAATGGAGATAAATGAGAGAAGCATCAATGCAAGGAAATGCATGCTGCTTCCACTTCTGAGTTGAAGGGAAAAACCAAGATGAGTTTTCAAGGATCTTCCAAAGACAAGAATGGGATTCATATTGATGATGAAGAGACTGAGTCAGATGCTTCGAGTGAGTCGAACTCTGAATCTACATTTGCTACTAGCGAAGATACCGATGATGATAACTCAAAAAGGATTCACAGTTATTCACCCGCGGGTAAAACGGCTCGATATGGCCAACAAAAAAGAAGATCCACATGATCATTTCAAGTTCCTAGTCACTCGAGGGGCACTCATTTTTGTAATCCTCTAAGCCATTGTGACTTTGAACGTGCTCTCGAGAAAGGGAGAACACTAAATCGGCTACTCCACCTTCTAGAATAACTGACATTCTACTCATTAACATTCTTGTTTCCACGAGCAGCATCGTTTTGATTTACATGAAGATAAAGAGGATGACGAAGATTCAGACGAAGAGGAAGAGGAATCTAGAGATAGTGAAGATTCTGACCCTGATATTGCTCTTCCTAAACAATAGAAGGCTAAGGCTAAGGTTGAGGTGGTTAAAGAGAAAATAATTTTTATTGATTTGGAGCAGGAGGTGGAGGAGACGGTTGCGGCTAGGGATGTCAATCCCAATCCGAAATCCGATAGTCGTTTCCGAAAATTCGGGATCCTATAGGAAATTATCCGATATAACAGTTATCGGATGTCGGAAAAGGAAAGATCGGAAATTATTGTGTTATCGTAACGGAACCGGCTGAACCAGTTTCCGTTACGATAAGTTCCAATACCGATAGCATATATATATCTTTAGCCGAATCAGCCGGTTAACCCATTCATTTCTTTCTTCATTCCCATCGTCGATCAAAGAAGAAAAACTTACCTCTCCACTCTCCAGTCTCCATTTGTATCTTCTTCTTCTGAATCTTCTTTTTCTTCCCATTAATTCGTCTACTCTCAGTTACCACCACCATCTCTTAATCTTTTCTCTAGTCTTTTCTCTGTACCAGGAGTGAACCAATCAACCAATGAATCAGTTATTAGAAAACTAGGGTTTCTGTTCAATTTAGGGTTTTTGTTCAATTGTTCAAATCAGGGTTAAGTTATTGTTCAATTGTTCAATTTAGGGTTACCGTGTGATTAGAAAACTAGGGTTTCTTTTTAAATCCAAATTTGGGTTCAATTTTGAAACTTAATTTAGGGTTTCTGAAATCGATTTGTGCAATTAGGGTTTTCAAAAATCAATCAATCAGTGATGTGACAGAGTCAAAGAGCATCAAATCAATTGGGTACCTCAACTTCATCAACTTCAGTTGCATCACAATTACCAGAAGAAAATGTTCAAGGTTCAGAAATGAAATATGTCTCTGTAATTCGTCCCAGAGAAGTAGGAGAAGAAGAGGAAGATCCACTTATAGCTGAAGCAAAATTTTTTTTACGTACAACAAGCTCTGATGTATGGAATGAATTTGAAAGGATTATTACTACAAGAATTGGAGCAGATGGGAAGAAGGAGATTGAAGTTATAGGTATATGCAGTCATTGTAAAAAAAGAATTGAAGCAGCAAGTGCAAAAGGAACCAGCCGCTTGAGATCCCATCTCAATTCCTGCAATAAGAAGCCTGAGAATCAACCTGGACAAAGAAAAATTACTTCTATCAAAACAGGTAATACACAAACTAAGTTAGCTAATTGGAAATATGATCCTGATGCTACTAGGTTACTTGTTGCTAAGATGATTGCTAAGCATGATTATCCACTAAATATGGTTGATCATGGATATTTTAGAGAGTTTGTTAGATCTTTGAATCCTTCTGCCAAGTGTTATAGTAGGAATACAACTAGGGATGACATTATGAAACTGTATGTTGAGTTCAAAGTTCAATTACAAGAACAACTTGATTCAATCACATCTAAATGTAGTTTAACAACTGATATGTGGACTTGTAAACCTACAAAAAATGGATATTGTTGTGTAACATGTCACTTCATAGATGATGAATGGAAACTGAATAAGAAAACACTAGCATACATTTTAGTGCCATCACCACATACTGGAGAAGTTCTTGCAGATTTTGTGAAAGCATTAGCTCTAGATTGGAATATAGATAGTAAGTTGTTTGCTTTAGCTGCTGACAATGCTAAAGCCAATGATGTTATGATGAGAAATCTGAAGAAATGGTTTTCTAGCAAGAATTGCTTAGTTCTTGAGGGTAATCTGTTCCAAATGAGGTGTAGCAATCATATATTGCATTTAGTTGTATTATATGTGATGAAAGTAGCTTCTGGATTTATAGAAAGTATGAGAGAGTGTCTCAAATATGTCAAGTCTTCACAGGCTAGAAAAGAGAGGTTTGCAAATGCTTTAGCAGAACTTAAACTTCCTGCAAGGCCTGTAATTTTAGATGTGGACACTAGATGGAACTCCACCTTTAAGATGCTTAAAGAAGCAATTGATATGAGACAAGGATTTGTCAGGTTAGATGATTTGGATTCTGATTTCAATATACTACCAAGTTCATAGGAATGGCAACAAGGAATACATATTTATGAGTGTTTGGAAGTGTTTGATGTTATTTCAAGTAAATTTGTTGGGATTAACTATCCAACAACAAATATGTATTACAATGGGTTATATGAGATTAATAAGAGCATTAGGCAATGGGAATCTAGTCCTCACATGTATATCAGAGATATGGGATTGAATATGAGGGAGAAGTTTGATAGTTATTGGAAATAATGTAACCTGTTGATGAGCATTGGAGTAGTTTTAGATCCAAGGTACAAGGCTAGATGGATATAATTTATTTATAAGAAGTTATATGGAGTGGATGACTATGTAACTCAGTATAACAAATTTCATACAACACTCAATGCTCTTTTCTCTTCATATGAATATGATAGTAACTGTACAGCTGCAGATTATTTTGGGCCTACATCTAGTGGTGGAACATGTTCAACTGGAATTGATAATTCTAGAACAACTAGAAGTGACTATGAGTATGATGAGTTTATGATGGAAAAAAGTGAGATTGAGGTTCAGAAGTCAGAGTTGGAGAAATACTTAGAAGAACCACTGCTTATTAAAGGCACACCCAAAGAGGAAGGTCTGTTTGATATATTGGCTTGGTGGAAAATCATGCTCCTAAGTACCCAACTCTTGTAAAGAGATGTGTTGGTTGTTCCAGTGACAAGTGTAGCATCAGAATCCATGTTCAGTGCTGGTGGCAGGGTTCTTACAACACACAGAAGCTCATTGGCTCCAGAAGTTGTTCAAGCATTGCTTTGCTTAAGTGATTGGTTGCCAGATCTCAATCACAATGTTAATACTAGTAGTACAGGTTAGTAACTTTCCTTTCTTTTCCTTTCCTTTCATATTTCTTGCACTTCCAACTAACAAATTTTAGTTTCTTTGAAATGCAGATGTATTTTGAAAGCTGCAGGCTGTATCTCAATGACAATGCTAGTACTGTAGTACAAATGATGTACTTCAGTCCAATGCTAGTATAGATTTCAGTTTCTTTGTATTTTCTTTTGCTGCAAGAACAATAGAATTATGAATTGTGAACATTTGTATATGTTTTCTAAGTGTTTGAACTGAATTATGAACTGAAAATGCTCAAATAAACTGAAATTTGAACTGAAAAACAAGTTTATCTGATTTATGTCAGATATCGGAAATTATCGAAAAAACATCCGATATCCGATAACCTTATCGTAAAGGAATCAGAATTGATTTTTAAGATTCCGTCGGAAATTATCGGATACCGGATATCCGATAATCCTTATCGTAATGGAACCGGCTGAGCAAGTTTCCGTTTCGTTAAGTTCTGTTGACAGCCCTAGTTGCGGCAAAGGAAATTTCCAAGAGATATAATTACTGAACCAGCACATCAAGCTCTCAATGATGATTCTGAAGACGATATTTCATTTCTAGAAAACAAGAATGCCAGTTCAGATGTTGAAGTTAAATAACAAAGAACTTTTGTTAGCTTGGAGGATGTAGTGGAGGTGGAGACAGTTACGGCCAAAAAAAAAACTCCACCAGAAATATAGTTAGTGAATCGGCACATCAAGCTCTTGGTGATGATTCTAGTGACGGTATTGCACTTCCAGAAAACCAGAATGCCAAGAAAGATGTTGAAATTGAAGAGAAAAGAACTTTTGTTGGCTTGGAGGATGTAGTGGAGGTGGAGACAGTTACGGCCACAAAAAGCTCCAACATAAATGTAGTTGGTGAATCAGCACATCAAGGTCTCAGTGATGATTATGAAGATGGTATTGCGCTTCCAACGAGACAAGATGCCCATGCTGATGTTGAAGTTATGGCAAAAAGAACTTCAGTTGATCTAGAAGAGGAGAAAATTGAGGCTGAAAAAACTTCCAAGAGAAAAATAATCAGTGAACTAGCATTTCAAGTTCCTTCCAAGAGGGAAAAGAAAAACCCCATGCCTTATAGTTCCATAGCAAAAGTTACGAGGGTGGAATCTGATTCAACACATTATGTGCCACAGAAGACGGAGAAGAAGAAAGATTTTGGTGCTCGCCCAGTTTGTCTTGAGACAAAAAATCATTCTCCATTGAAAAATGGAAAGGTTGGTGATTGTCAAACTAGTCCAGTATGTAATGAGGCAGTGTTTCATTCTCTTTCCAATGATGACACTCGTACTGATGATGTTGGCATTTCCAATGATGTCGAGGATGATGATATTGGCATTGCCGATGTTGCTGAGGTTGATGAGGATGTTGACGTTGATGATTTTTTACTTGACGATGATATTGATGTCGCGGAAAAGGATTAAGGATATTTCGGAAGTAAGCTTGCACAAGGTCCAAAAATTGATCCCCTTTTCAAGCTCTTTCTTAATACCATCTGGGGGAAAGAAGATTTTCTTCCAAAGGAGAATGAGACCGTCGAAGTTGCTCCTAGCAATACTGAGCCAGTGAATATATACAAGTTTGGTTATGGTGTTTAGAAGCGCCTGCCAAAGGAGAAGTCAGCTTATGAAAAAGAAATGGATGAGCTGTGGGTCATGTTTGATTTTGCGCTAAGATCTTGCGAGCCTGAAACTGCCGCTCCTTCAGCTGTAAGTTAGTAGTTATTATGATGTGGTTACTCTTGTTAGATAGTTCATGAGTTAGTCTCTCACTCTTGAGCTGCAATACTGAAATGATTAGCCTAGTACTGAAAATACCATTTATGTCCATAAAATTCATTTGCTAGATCGTTGATATGTCTAACAATAATGCATGACTAACACAGGAATCAGCAGCACATCTATTTTTACCTTAGGCTAGCCGTTACTCAACAATATTACTACAAGTGATGAGTTTGAGTCATAAATAATTCCATCTTTAGACTGATTGTTTGTTATAACTTATGATGCATGCATATCTTTTTCTTTCTTAGAATGCCATTTTTTATACTCCTATTGGTTTTCAGCTTAAACTCAAAATGTATATGATTCTTGCAGGTTGCCATCGAAGAAGATGAGGAGCTACAAGTTGAAGCGGATGGATTTACTTCCTGTGGTGTAGGGAAGCATCAACTCATTCTCAACGAAGAAATTGGGATCCGATGCATGTTTTGCTCTTTAGTGAAGCGAGAAATCATACATATATTTCCAGCCTTTGTGAGTTGTCTTCTTTTAAACGTAGCATGTACTTTTCTATTTAGGCATTTACTTACCAATATGAATATTAACATAACATAGGTATGTTAAAATAAAATTCTCTTCTAGACAAAAGTTCTATGATACTTGTATAAATATATCTTGTAACAACTTATAGAGTTTATAAATTTCCATTTTGTTTATCTTCTTCCTAATTTCCTCTTCATTAGACAAACTCGAATTACCTAACAATATATCCAGCTTTAGGCTTATCTACATCACATCAACAACTAACCATTTTGTCTGGACTTTTCATTTTTTGCATGTTGAAGGGAACACCGTGTGCTAGAGAAAGACCGAGTCGGAATTATCTCCTGATGATCCAGAGTTCTCTATGTTTGATAGCTTTCCATTGCACAAGACCGGTGGTGATCAGGATTCCAATGTTCATACCACGGGAACAGTCTGGGATAAGTTTCATGCCATTAGAGAAAATTTGTATCCCCATCAGATAGAAGGTTTTGAGTTTCTGTGGACAAACTTAGCAGGAGGCATTAATCTTGATGGGAAAAACAAGAAGCCTCCTCATGGTATTGGTGGATGCATTATTTCTCATGCTCCGGGGAGTGGAAAGACCTTGTTGATTATTGCCTTCCTCAGATCGTATATGGAGATAATCAGAGATTCTAGACCTGTTCAACAACTAACCATTTTGTCTGGACTTTTTATTTTTTGCATGTTAAAGGGAACACCGTGTGCTAGAGAAAGACCGAGTCGGAATTTTCTCCTGATGATCCAGAGTTCTCTATGTTTGATAGCTTTCCATTGCACAAGACCGGTGGTGATCAGGATTCCAATGTTCATACCACGGGAACAGTCTAGGATAAGTTTCCTGCCATTAGAGAAAATATGTATCCCCATCAGATAGAAGGCTTTGAGTTTCTGTGGACAAACTTAGCAGGAGGCATTAATCTTGATGGGAAAAACAAGAAGCCTCCTCATGGTATTGGTGGATGCATTATTTCTCATGCTCCGGGGACTGGAAAGACCTTGTTGACTATTGCCTTCCTCAGATCGTATATGGAGATAATCAGAGATTCTAGACTTGTTCTTATTGCCCCAAGCAGCATGCTTCTGACATGGGAGGAAGAATTCAAGAAATGGAAGGTTGACATTTCTTTTCACAATATTAGTTCTATAGATTTCTCAGGGAGGGAAAACAGTGCAGGTAGCAAACTGGTGAAGAACAAACGAGATGTGAAGTTTAACCGTCTGGTGAAGATTCTCTCTTGGAGTCGTGGAAACAGTGTCTTGGGAGTTAGCTATCAACTATTTGAAAAGCTTACTGCAGACAGGAACAAAGAAGATAAAGAGAGTGCGGGAATCAGGAAAATTCTACTCGAGAAGCCTACTTTAATAATTCTTGATGAAGGTCATACACCACGGAATAAAAGTAGAACATTTTGAAGTGTTTGAAGAATGTCAAAACGGAAAAGCGGGTAATTCTGTCAGGCACTCCATTTCAGAACAACTTCGATGAGCTTTTCAACACGTTGTGGTTGGTAAGACCAAAATTTGTTGACAAGATCTCCAGCAAAAGAAACCAAACTCGAAATAAAAAATCAAAGGCTCTTGAAAGTGGGGAAGAATCAAGAGATAATTGGACTTCTTTTACCAGTTCTATAGGCAAGAATTTTGATGATGGGGTGGCAGAGATAAGGAGAATCATAGAGCTTTTTGTGAATGTTCATACAGGAAGCTGAAAGATTAAAGATCTACATTGTTATTGATCAGATTAAACCCTAGAAGAAAGTAGTGCCTCATATATATAGGGTATACAAAAGATAGACTAAAAGTAACTTACACCTAGTTGACACTTAAACAAACATAAAGATAATAAATAAAATGACACTCTAATACTCCCCCTCAAACAGATGCTATACTATTTGATTGCACCAGTTTGACCTTTAGAGAGGTTTAAATCACCCTTCAGGTTTCAGGTTGTTGAGTTTTATTTATAGAAGTCGAAATTCCATTTCAGAAATTGTTTGAGACAGTCGGAACGCCTCTTCAGAAGTTGTTTGAGGAAGTCGGAATTCCCCTTCATAAGTTGGTATGTACAGATTGTTTGTACGGTTGTCGAAATCCAGAGGGATCCCATAATCCATTTTCTGGAAGTCAAAATTCAGAAAGAAGGACCCCATAATCCATTTTTTTTTCATCCATAATCAAACTTATTGTTCTCTGTTGGTTAAGAGACACAAATGTTGTTGTTCTCTGTTGGTTAAGAGACAGAATTGTTGTTGTTCAGAAGTTGTTAATGCTGCTTCTTCACCGCTAACCAAATGTTCTTCCCTGTAAATCACAGCCACAACATCAACGAAAAAACCCATATACAGCAGCACCATTTCAGATTCAAACGTGACTACCCTTATGCTTGTTAAGCACCTAGTCCAACTCACACAAAACCCAGCAAACACACAGACCCTATTTGATTTCTTTGCGATAATTTCTCAAACACTTAGCATACCATATTCCAGTCCTTAGAGGTAGCTATCTGCTGTTTATTCGGCCCTCTTCTCTAGCTCAGTTAACCTGTAAATTCATATCTAAAGAGAACCCATACTTTCTAGTACACTCAGGATGTTAAACACTATCTAATCCAAGACACACATCCACAAATATAGACAACAACAACCCTCTTGTTCTTCTCGCGTTCTATATTGCCTTCAAAACTCAGTTCATCTTCATTCTCACAGAAACAACTTCAATTGATCAAACACATACCCGTTTTCCATATCAAACCTCATTCTCAGGCCAACAGTATTACCAACCTTTCTCTTCGAAAACCCATCTCTTAATTTATATCAAGCCCTCAATTCAAACCACAAAACCAAACAACAAACACCACAATGTCACTTCTTTCTAATAAAAAAAAAATACCACCAGTTCTAGATCTTAAATTAGTGACAAGATTAGATGAGAACCCATCATTCAACACCAGCAGCAAAACCATACTGCCATTACGACCCCTAACTTCTCCCTGCTGCCCCTCTACCCTGAGTTCTCATAGCAACAGTAAATTCTTCAATCACCATTTCCTGCAATTAACTCAGCCACTAATCAAACCCAAGATTCATCACAAGCCCCTTCAGAATCGAGCCACAGCAAACACAGATCTACTCGAACATTAACCCAACAGTGAACCCTATTTTTCTTTTCATCTAGTTCGAATATTTCACTGTCTTCTTTCTTCTCTCATCTCACCACCAACATTTCTCACAAATTGCTCTTTTTAGTCTGTAGCCAAGAGTGCAAGAAACTTCCCCTTTTTTTTAATAAAGATTAAGACTAGAATATACCTTCGATGTATGGTCGTTGTTAGATGATGGGGCTTTGAATTCGAGAGAAGTAAAGTGCTCGAACCTGAGAAGAATCGGTGAGAAACCAAATTCAGTTTCAGATTGATGGCAGTGAAGCTATGAAGAAATGGGTTGTGGTCTGTTGGCAGAGAAATTAGTGAAGCTGAAATAGGTTTGAGCTCGAGAAGAAAGTTGATCTGTTGTTGATTGAGTCTCTTGGCTCTGATTCCATGAAAGATTAAAGATATACATTGTTATTGATCAGATTAAACCCTAGAAGCAAGTAGTGCCTCATATATATAGGGTATACAAAAGATAGACTAAAAGTAACTTACACCTAGTTGACACTTAAACAAACATAAGGATAATAAATGAAATGACACTCTAATAGAAGCATATTGCAAAAGAAACTTCCTGGTTTGCGTGAATGCGTAGTTGTTTTGCACCCAACGACTTTGCAGAGGCAACTTCTAGAAGAAATTATAGAAACCATAAAGAATTCATTTGAAGTAGAACGTGCAGTTGCATTAACCTCTGTGCACCCTTCATTGTTGATTAGGTGCAATTTGGCACAACAACCAAATCATCAGATGTGTGTTGTGAATACACTCATTAAGAAAAATCAGTCAATCAAAGAAGATGCCTTCCGGTTGAACTATCACGAAGGAGTCAAAACTAGGTTTCTTATGCAACTCATTAATCTCAGTGACGTGATGAATGAAAAAGTTCTGGTGTTCAGTCAATTCCGCCATCACATTGCCCTTATAGAGGAGCATCTTCACTCCGTTTTCAGTTGGAGAATGGGGGAAGAGATATTGCAGATGGATGGAAGTCTTGATGTGAATAAAAGACAAGCTCTGCTTACTCGTTTCAATGATCCCGAAATTCAAGTGAAGGTAATGCTTGCATCCATAAAGGCTTGTGGGGAAGGTATAAGTCTGGTTGGTGCTTCAAGGATTGTGATGTTGGATGTTATTTGGAACCCATCAGTGACGAAGCAAGCTATTAGCAGAGCCTACAGATTGGGCCAGAAGAAGGTGGTATATACTTATCATCTCATCACTTCAGAGACATCGGAAGAAAACAAGTACTGTCGACAAGCTCACAAGGACCAGTTGTCTCAGTCGATATTTTTCGCCGAGCAAGGGAAAACCGAAAATCTAGACAACAAGTCGTCAAAAATATCATCAGATGATAAAATTTTAGAAGCGATGCTGGAGAACAATGAGCAGAAAGATATGTTTAAGAAGATTATATACCAACCAAAAGAGTCGATCCTGCTTGAGACTTTTGGGGCAGTACCATCAAGACTGGCATGAAATGAAATGGTTTGTACTGCTGCTGTGGGTTAGTTTTCTGGTGTTCAGTATTATTAGTTTATAGCATATATATAGGCAGATAAGTCTTTATTTCCCTAATGTTTCAAGGTATTTCAGTTGTGGGCATATTACTCTATTCGTAGTATATTAATCCTGTTATTATTATTAGCACAGCAGTTAGTAGTGGTGCTGGATAGGCTCAATGTAGTGGTGCAGGATAAGTTTTCTGTTAGTATATTAATATAGTTACTACTATTTAATGAGTTTACCATCATGTTTTTGCAAGTTGTTGACATTTTAAGACCACTAATGGTCTAGTAACAGGATATCTTAACTAGAACTCGAGCCTTAAATCTATCTGTAACTGATCAACCTCTATCATTACCTAAAAAGTTTGAAGGGGGGGACAGTTGTAAGTTGTAAGACTACCAGTTTGCAAATGTTTATGATATTAGCGGAATCACAAAGTCATCAAACTTCCCAGGACAAGATAGGTCTGCTACACTTACTCTTGGCCATCATTGAGACTCTGAGAGAGTGGTTCTTCCAGGCCATGTTCTGAAACAAGGTCCTAACGAGCATTTTGCACTTGTGAAATTCTAATCGTCTACAAACTTGCCATGATATATAACAAACCATCGTCATGCTCATCTGTTCTTATAAGAAGAGAAAGAAAACATTATATCTCGGCAATGCAGGTTCAAAAATGATAGGATATCGCCAAATACTAACTTTCTTAAATGCTGTGGCCAAAAGTTTAGGCCAGCATAAAATGACACAATTTTCAATGTCACATGTTCGTTCCAAGGGGAAACAACAACAATAACAGCATACTGAGTGATTTATGTATATATCTATGGACTACCGTCTGTTTCTCTAGTTGACTGTAGAAGTCATTATCTTGCCATAATGTGAGGAGTTATGGAGTAGTATAAGCTTCAATCCCTTTGCACCCTCAGCAGACTTTGTCTTCTTTATTGGAAAATCTTGATAACATTTCTCTCTTAAAACTGATGTGTCATTGAAGCTAGACCAAGTAGGTCCTCTTGCTGTGCTCCCTGCCCACATGAATCTCTCGGAGTATGGTTCACGAGACTTTCTCGAAACTCTTCTGCTGTCTCACAGATTAATCCCTTAAACAAGCCAACAAACTTAACTAAAATTTTATACTTTCAATTAGAGTAAAGCTACATATAGTAATGACAGAATGGAAAGCATGTGATGATTGTTCTCTTCGTCGTATTTACGTGAACCTAGGTCGACCTTATCATCATACCATTTTCTTATTCTGGCTCTGTGTAGAGGAAGACATGCAACACAATAAAAATGACATTGGGATTTATGTGTTTCATCTAAGAAAACTTAAGATCTCTTTTACTTCTTGTGGAGCCACTAATCTCCACTTAATGAGTTGTATATAATAAGGTTCTTCTTTCTTAAAAATACAAAAACCAGCAGTCATCCATAAGGGGAGAATGTACCTCTGCCATGGCTTTGATCTTCAGAGCAACATCATTACTAAGAAGGACAAGGCGTTCATTGTTCTTAATTCTCTTGAAAAGTAGAGCACATTCAAGGGTATGGTCTTGTGCTGTCGGGGAAGCAATCTCCATCAGACTCCCAACTGAAGATAACTGGAGTGCTCTACCAAAGGCATCATAACTTGCTTCGCTTAATGTAGAGTGTGGGGATGCAGGAGGAGTTGGTGCTGTGGGCAAGCTCTCCTCTAGTGAGTTCTGAACATGAATCCACCAATTTGTTTTGGTCATGCACTCTTCGATCCAGTCCAATACAGCAGAAGAAGAGACCTCTGCTGCCCTTTTGAACAGGCTACCCCGTCGCTTGAGACTATTCAGCTCCCTTATGACTGCATGTATGATTGGAACATTAAGCTAATGCGTGTAAGTAAGATCCTCAATGCTGATGCGGAGATAAGTACATCCTTGGTTTAGAATTTGAACTAATTAGGAAACTTTAATGAAGATAAAATCAATTACAAAAGTAACAAGTACAAGAACGATAAATAAAAATATCATTGTACATGACAATATGACAGTTATTCTGCTTTAGAAAACAATTATTGACATGCGGGAAACACAAATTGTAACACAAAGATAACTAAATCCTTTCACAGATTCCTGATACAGTGAGATGACAGTTATTCTGGTTTAGAGGAGCAAATTTCATATGGCAGATTTGTATAAAATTAAAATAAGCCTACAGATGGACAAAATAATCAATAAAAAATACAAGACTAAGTTTTACCCATTCTTGGTATAATGAGGTGAGTCCCTTTAATGCCTTCAAGTAGTTTTAAGCACTTCCAGGAATCCTTATCTAGAAGACAACCTGTATCTACCACCATATTCCACCTTCTGTTATTAGCCTCCTCACCAGACTGGTTCTGCAACAAAAAAGTCCAGTTCAAAACTAGTTTCCTTAAAATGTATAAAGTGGAAAACCATAAATATGGCCAAGAAACTTACAGTGGAAAATGAAACACAGTTCTTTTCAGTAGATTGGCTAAAGTTGGCTGAATCACAGCTCTTGGTAGTAATAATAAAAGGAGCTGAGAACTCTGACTTGATTTTGCTGATGGAATTTGGTGATAGAAGGGACTGAAAAGTCACCCTTCCTTCTTCTCTCTTGCTCATAATCATCTCTGTTTCAATTCTTACATGATCTTTAAAACTAAATTTCTTTGATTTTGAGTCTCTAGAAATTATAGGTGTCAAATTCTCTTTATCTGAAAAGTAGAATCTACATTCTTCGACATCGGAATTTGGGTGAGTAATGAACTTTGAGTTTGGAGATTCATCACTGGGTTCTAGCCCACCATTTTCCACTGAATTCATCCCCAATATAGGTCTTGGGGAGAAATTCTCCTTATCTGGAGTAAACATTTCTTCTTCACATTTTCGATATTCCTCCTGAAGAATATTTGAGTACATGGTAGCTTTTGAACCCAGTGATCCAGAACTTTGATTCTTCACTACTTCTAAGCAGCCTTTCTTATTTGATTTCATCCCAAGTACACGTCGTCCTGGAGTGATGTTTTCGTTATCTGGAGTAAAGAGTTCTTCAGCTTCTCGATCTTCATCAACATTCGGGTATGTACTAACTTTAGAACGCAATGAACCAGAATTTTGATTCTTCATTTCTTCTAAGATACTGTTTTTCTTTGATTTCGATCCAAGTAAGGATCTAGGTGCAGAACTCTCTTTATCTGGAGTATGCAGTTCCTCACCTTCATTATCTACACCTGGAAAAAGAATCCGAGAAACTATTTCCTCCTCTAACACATTAGTACTATTAACCTCCATATTCTTCATTCTGCTCCTAACCTTTGAAGCAAATGATCCAGTATTCCTGATCTCATCTGACCCAACCTCTTTTCTCATCAACTTCATTCCAACTGCAGGTTTTGGTGTACGATTCTCCTTGTCTGGAGTAAACTCTTCTTCCATGTCTTGCTTAGAACTACCCTCAACCTTCTTTATACTGCTCTTAGCTATTTCAATCTGAATCGAACCAACAGACTTGCCTCGTCTCGACCATATATTTGGCGTACAAAACTTCTTTTCTGATTTCATTGGCAGGCTTTCTTGATTATCAATTTCAGATAATACATTACTCATATCAAAAAGAGACTGTATAGTTCCGTTTTTTTTGTCAATCTGCTGAGGACTTGTTTCTAATACAACACTCTCTACAGCAGCCAAGGTTGATGAATACACAGATTCTTCCCATAGCTCTAGACCTCAAAGGACTCTCCCTTACTTCTTGTCTCACCACTGTCACCATATTATGTACTCCTTCATTATCATCATCACTAACAAATGAAGAATTTGCGTTTTCCGGCATTGGTAATGCCGACGAGAGAGTGTGATTCTCCTCTCTTTCAAAAGATACTTCATGCTCCATCTATCAAACAACAATAACACTTCCTTAACAATGAGTAATGACAATAAACTATAAACAGAAACTATTAAATTCTAACCTAAAGCATAATCTAACCTCGTTAATTTCTCCTTCACTTTCTTTTTCTTCATTTGAGAATTTTTCATGAGAATCAAGATAATCATTCTGTCAAAAGCAAAACCCCCTAAAGTTTAACCTCTAAAAACTTCTTTCACACAAAAAAAAGCAGGAAAACCCTAGAAATGCAGAGAATCTAAAACCAAACTAAATTAGGGCAAAATCTTACCTCATTCATGTCGTCTCTTCCTTCTTCTACGCCTTCTTTCTCTTGAATTGAAAACGGATTTTCAAAATTGGGCGAGTTTTCAAGATCAAATGTAAGTGGAACCCAATGTAATCTATAAACTCTAGTTGAAGCACCTAATCTAAGGGTATCACCTTCATTCAGATCTACTCTAACTTGTGGTTCAATCTTTTGATCCGAAATCCATGTTCCATGTGCTATAAACCAAAAACAATATCACAAATCAAGAGTCTAATGTTGGGAAATAAAAAAATGTATGTTACTAAAATTAATGTTTTACTACTTAAATTAATTTTTGTTACTAAAAATAGATTGATGGGTGTTTGGATCACTAGTCCAAACTTGGGTGGAATTATAGCCATCCATTTTTACTTCTTAGTGAATGAGAAACCTTTGGTTGTCCCACATTGGGCAAACCAAGGAGCAAGTTCATGCATATTACCACATATGTTCTATATAAGGAAAAGAACTAGTGGATTGGACATGGACTTGGGAAATGGACTAGTGGGCAAATGCATACATGTGCGGTGCTTCGCACCGAAGCACCGCAGGCCGCGGGCTTGCGGAGCTTGCGGTGCTTGCGTGTGCTTTTGCGTGTGTTTTTGGCGTGAGCCTTGGCGTGAGCCTTGGCGCGAGCCTGACGTGTGGCTGGCGCGTGCTTGGCATGTGCCTGCGTGTGCACACGAGTACCCATCAATGAGAAAACGTTTCTTTAATTCTAATTAAATATTTTACCGTTTGTATTAATTGGAAAATAAATTCATAAATATTTTAACGTTTGTTTTAATGGGAGTTAATTGTTGAAATTAAATTTTCACCGTTTTAAAACTCAAAGGTTTTCTTCTCCTATAAAAGAACAACTTGTCTAAGAATTTTCTTTACCCCAGTCGCAGCCACTGTCCTGACGACTTTTCACCATCTTCCTGCTTTGTTTTGCGCACTAGTTTACATTCTTATTTTCATCTTCTGTTAAGTTCACAACGGGCCAACGAGCTTTGCTAGCTGGGTTGGTATCAGGTGATTTTATCCTGAATTCAAGTTTGTCGCTTAAAGGGTATAGCAGCATCTTCTTGAAGGTGTACCTGGCAAATATTGAGTTAAGGGCAGTCTGTTGAACAGGCGACTTCACCTCCTTGTTTGAGTGTGTCTGCAGTGTAATTCTAACCCTCCCTTAATCATCTACAAGTTCTCTGTGTTTGTGTTTTTCTGTTACAGGAAAGAAGGTACTCATCCAACATCTAATCACATAAAAATGTAGATAAAGAAAGTTTTAGAGTAAATCGGTACATACCTGATGATAAATCCATGACGGAGAGTGATTTCGAAGAAGTTTTAGAGTAAATCTTGAGATGAAATCTGCTAATACTTGGATGTTCTAACATTATATTACAATCTGGATGTCTACCAACAATGAATAACACTTCTTCTTCTTCTTCTCCTCCGACTAATACAGAATCATCTCCACCAGAAATCAACAGATTATCAAGATAGATATTCTTGACAATAGAACCTTTCTTTAAAACTGTTAACACAGAGATTTTCTTCTCTTCTACTTTCTCTATCTCATCCGCCATTGTTGAGAGAGATACAGAGATCTAGGGTTTATGAAGAAGAAGAGAGTTGAGACTGAGCTTTTTTTCTTTGAGAAATTGATATTACGAAAGAAACGAATTTGGGAATTTTTAATTTTATATTTCAAATTTTAAAATTGAAAATTTGGGCTCGTTTTGCGCTTGGATTTTGAAACGGCTAGTTTTTTTTATATGACCTGGAGGCTGGAATTACGTAGACGTTTTTTTCCGGAAAATGTCGCCTCATGTTTCGGCGGTAGCTTTACTCGCGCTAGACTCTAAACCAAGTTTGGCTTGGAAATTGGAATTGTAATCTTGGCAATCTTTACTAACTTGATTCCACCAACAACTGTGGCCAACCCCGAACAAAAGTTCAATGGACACATTTTAGTCTTGAAAATCATAGAAAGGATGCAATGGATAAAAAATTAATATATGAATGCGGGACTAATTTAAAATATTGTTAGATTTTTTTTAATTGGAAAACTAAGTTTAATGAATACAAAGTCTATTCAAATTAACTAATGCAGCGGATAATAAAGAAAAAAAAAAGGTTTTGTTCAGACTTCAAATATTTCTAGGAATATCGACTATGAACAACGATGATATTTAGACTTCAGTTTCTCGACTTTAAATAATAATCAATTAAATTTGAACAACGATAATTATTTAGAATTCAAAAAATAATTCTTATTAATCAAATTCAACCTCTTAAAACAATATACGAAGGACTCTTTTATAGACTTGGGGAAAACCCCTAACTTACTAGTCAAGAAAGGATGAAAAAAAAAACCTAAACCGACTCAAATCCTAATTTGCTATTTTTGGCAAATTTTGATCGACCTAAAATAATGAAATTACTCATAAAATAAAACTATTTGTCGCAAACGACGACCCAAACGGACTCCTAACGAAGAAACTATTAACAAAACAAAAACTTTCATAAAATAGCAAAAACGCCTGTTTGAAGCCCTAAACAATGGAATTTTGCTAAAATATGAAGACAATGCAATGTTGCACGTCTTAATCGTTGACTCATTTCCAATCAAAATGGACCCATCTTAAGCTAAATTACAACACTCAGGTATTTAGCCTTCAAATAGGCTATAGCCTGATCATCTGCATCATTCTCCCGGGGTTAAGAGAAATTCGCCCTCGAATTTTCTTGGTCATTATCAGAATTATCACTATTATACGACACCAAGTGTTTGACATTAAAAACATCAGAATTTCGGAAGTGACTTGGAAGCTTTAACTTGTAGGCATTAGGATTAATTCTCGCGACAATTTCCAAGGGACCAATCTTGCGCGCCTTCAGTTTGTTATACTCGCCAACTGGAAAACGATTCATTGTCAATATTGTCAACTGGAAAACGATGGAGGGAGATTTATGGAAAAATAAATCTATTATTTTATTATTATTATTTATGTTTATTAATGTTATTTTTAGTAGAAAATAATTAATTTTCGGATTTATTATTTAGGGTAATTTTAGAAGAGTTTAGAAATTTATTTTAAGAGTTTTAATAAGTTAGGAAAGTTGCCTAAAGGTAGTAGATACCTTGGGAAACAAGTTTATAAGTTTTTGATAAGTTTAGGGTTTGTTTAGTAGGAGTTATCTATATAAGGAGCTCCAAAAACGAAAAATTAGGAGAGTTTTTGATTAATTAAAATTATTTTATTTTCATTAAACTTGTTGAGTTTATTGATTTTGATTTTTATTCATAGTTAGGTTTACCCCGAAGTCTGAATACTAATCTCATATATATAGTCGTTATTCGTAGTGAATTAACGAAGTCTAGATAACCCCGTATATTTTAGGATATCTCTTTGAAGATCAACTAATTTCTATTGATTTCTACCCATCCTACCGGTTACTTTTCAACAATTATATTCCGCTACGATTATTATCATTTTTACACGTTTTCGATCTGCATCATCAACGTATACTACCAAATAAATTTTGTAAGGAAAAAAAATCAAATTGAACTAATTGCGAAAGAGTAGAAAATACATAATATTTGCTAAATAAAACTTGAAAAGAAACAAAATGTTTTTTGAAAGACTTAATATAACTCACCCGATCTGTAACTTTTATATTTGTCCACGACGAGTAATTATAAACCCAATTTTATCCATCAGTAAAAGACGATATAAAAATGACATTATTAAAGATGGAAAAATGAATAATTTGAGTAATATGAGAAGTAATAAGTAAAAATCCTTACATGAAAATAAAATCGTTGCAGACGAAAATTGATTAGTCTTTTAGATGTTCATATTTAAACTCCAAATCTAAGGAAAGCATTTTGTTTTCGGTAAAATTGGGATTGTAAAATGGGTTTACACCTTCAAATGCCTCGGGTGGACCTATGTACTCACTGTCTTTATTATAAAATGGGTTTACACCTTCAAAGTTGCTTTCCTTGAAAAAGGTTCTCGGATCATGATCATCTCTTTCTTCTAACTCCACATCCTTTTCTTCTAACTCCTCAGGTGGACATTTGTATTTAAAGCGCTTTCCCATAAATAGGTTGTCGAAATTTGATCATCATTTTTTCTTCGTCATGTGTTCATTCAATGCGGCTTTCAGTATCGTCTAGCCAACTTACAAATTTTTGTTATTCAATTGGAGTTTTGGAAGAGGTTTTGAAGGAGGAATAGCCTTTTCCTTCCTCTTCGTATTTCTAAAAAAAATACACAACACTGAATATGAGAAAATATATAAAGATCTAATAACCAATGAATGGACACCTAATAGGTAGAAAAAAATCTAAAATTATCACCGATTACTCTCAATTGATAGGTAGGGTTCCTCAAAATCTTCCGATTATGGACAACCGGTAGTTAGGGTTCATAAATTAACTACATATTGTAAATTATTTTTTGAAAGAAAAATAGTTGTTGAATGGAACCATAATCGGTAGATAAACCATGATTACTAACTACCGATTGAAGTGTAGCCCTAAAACTGGTTTATCTAAAAACACAATCCATAATCGGTAGATAAACCTATTATATATCTACCGATTAATTCAAATAAATATCCAGAAACAAATTGCAAGTCATAATCGGTAGGTAGAAATAAATTCGATCTACCGATTATGGATGGTGTTCTCCAGAAATGAAGAACTCGAGGCATAATCAATAAATAAAATCTATTAGATATCTATCGATTATGCATCATTTCAGAAAACCCAAGATTTTTTTCTTCTGACTTCTTCAAGTTAATCAATGAAACCCTAAAAGTTCGATGTACCTTACCTTATTTGGGCCTTTTGAATTTGATGGAAAGTCATATCATCTGAACCAGTGGACGAATCTATTTCAATGATTTCGCGTTCTTCGCTTACCATCTTTTCCTTTCCCTTCGATTGAGACCCAATTGGTGGATCCTTCGGTCGTGAAGCTTAAGTGTTTCTATCCATTATTACGAGGGAGAGAGAGAAGGAGATGGGGGAGAGGTTGTGTTAGAAGGGAAAAAGAGATAGAGATGGAGAAGGAGAATGAGAAGAGGAAGAGTTTTTTTACTTTATGAGAATGATAATGATAGATAAGTAATATAGTATTAGAGTAAAGGGTAGTATAGGATTTTTACTCACCCATTGGACATCCCATAACCACCTCTATTGGATGAGTATAAATAAGTAGCCCCCAATATTTTTCTCAACCCAAAAAATGCAAGGCTATTTTATTTGTTATTGACACTTTTTTTAATAAAAATTTAACATTAAAAGGTATTTGGCATCCTAAAAATCAAAAATAATTTTAAAAAAATCAAAATAAATAAAAATTTACTTCATAAACTTTTTTTTTTCAAACCAACTTCCAATTTTTCGGCTAAACTAAATTGAAAAGTTATTTTCTATATGGTATTTAAAACCTTCTTAAAAGATACTCTATCTTAGATTGGATCGGAAGTTTAGTATGATGTGTGAATTAATGTTTTTTATTTTTCTTGAATTATTTGACTTAAAATTATAATTAAAATTCTATGGTCCCTGTATATATATGTGATGAATCTCATATGTACAATTATGATGTTAGCATCTAATGTTAATAATATCTATCCAAATTGACCAAATTAAATATGTCAAATTTACAAGAGAAACTACATTCAAGTTTGTCGATTTTAAAAGAGTCATTGATTAATAAGCACAATTATACTTAATTTAGTGATTAGGTAATAATTCCCTCACAGATCCTACGAAGACCAAACAACATTGTTGCGTTTAGGGGTATCAAGGGGTACCCGATTACCTACAACCCAATTGAAACTGCCTATTCGGTTCCAATCCGAGTACTAATGTAAAGCATGGTAAAAATTTTGGTCCCTGTTGGATAGAAACATTTGGAACTGATAAATTGTTGGTTCTTAATCGGTCATATTCGATTGATACCTGGATATTTGTCCATTTTTTGATATTATTTCCCAAATCTAAAGAGGATATCCAATTTTTGATTCCGAGTTCTTCAATCTTTAATTACACTGACAATTACAAAATTATAATAATTTTTTATTAAATATATTAAAATCAATTAAAGTATGAAGATTTAGTGATTTTCCTAAGAAATCTGAATGTTTTTTTAGAGAACTAGCGGGTATCCATGTAATGGTCAGCCACCACGGTTATCCGGCAGTGTGAGGCTTTTAACGGGTGTCGCTGCGATCATTTAACAACAGCTTCCAGAGAGGTCACCCATCCCTGGATTGCTCCCAACCGAGCACGTTTAATTGCAGAGTTTTTTTGCCAAGAAACTGGAGCCAACTGTGCTGAAAACGCCTCGGTGTTAGGAAATGACAAACCATTACTTATATTCCATTCGGCGAACCCTACCTGCCGAATCGGGGTATTACAATACCACCACCTTAAATTGGAGCGTCCTCGGCTCCAGAATATATACTAGTCCAAATCTTTGACGTTCCCTAGCACTCATGATCAGTATCTGGCACAACTCATCCATCGTACTCTCTCACCCTCGACATGTGACCCTTCATTGGCTCCGATACCATTTGTAATGACCCTTCCCTCCATTGATATTGTCCCCACTTAGCCACCGGTCATCCGTCTGTGTGGGGTTTTTATCGGGTGCCACTACGGTCATCCAACAACAGCTTTCTGGGAGTTTATTCATCCCTGGATTACTCCCATCCGAATACGCTTAACTATATAGCTTTTTACCAATTCTGGAGCCAACTGTGATGAAAAGACCTCGTTACTAGGAAAGGACAAACCATTACATATATTCCATTCGAAAAACCTTACCCGTCGAATCGGGTTATTACAATCCACCTACAAGTTTTATTTTCCTAAGAAATCTGAATGCTTTTTTAGAGAACTAGCCGGTAACCATCCATAAGATTTTTGAATCCAAACCTAAAACTAGAACAGCTAGGAACCCGTTTCGACCCAAATACCCGAATTTGATTATGGCTCATGTGGTATCCGTACGAAACTGGGCATGTTGACACCCCTAATTGCCTCATTTGTTAAGATTTAGTCCAGCAGTGAAGTAGATACAGGTGAAAACATTTTCATTTGGAAATACCATTGGGTTCTAGGTCATGATGAATACCTTCATACAGATTAATGCTTATAGCTATTTTAAAACCGTTGGTCAATTAATTGATCCTATATTAAATGGTGGAACATGAACATACTCGGTGTTTTTTTTTATTCTAAGCTTGTTTCAAAACTTTGTTGCATCAGAATTCCTTTGCAAGGTAAGGACATAATTAGATGGAGAGGTAATGAAAATAGATTTTTCACAGTTAAATCGGCTTACAATCTCATTTTGAACAATAAAAAGAATTGTAGCAATTCCTCCAATAAATTCATCTTTTCCCTGGAAAAGATTACGGGCTTTAAAATTGAAGCCTAAAGTGATACATTTATTATGGAAGTGTATTCACAGTTGTCTCTCTACTAGAGACAGAATCAGAAGATTTAATCAAGGAATGTCCTGTATGTAAGTTTGTCAATGCCCAATGAGACAAAGGATCTGGTTTGCTCTAGACAATACTCATTTTTTCCGCTACTATTAACGCTCCACTTTGATCATTGGTTTGCTGCTTCATTTACTAATAATAATTTTTATAATGTTCATCATCAAATGTTCATAATATTTATTTGCTTATCTCTATGAATTGTTTGGAAACATAGGTGTAGAATCGTTTTCGACAAAGTGTAGGTAAATTCAAGTGATATAGTTAAAAGGGATATGCATGAAATAATTAAATGGGAAGATTTCAATCAGAAATTAGAAGTCAAATTTGATAACTCTACCCATGTCAAAGAGACATGGACCTATTCAGAATATTAAAAAATTTAATATGGATACATCTTTTGAGAAATTATCAGAAACTACTAATTCAAAAAAGTTGTGCAGGTTCTTACAGAGGGGGAAAATGCAAGCATTCAACAACGCCACAAGCTGAAGCTGCCGCAATGCTTGAAGTTGTGGAGTGGGGAATTGCAAGGAGAATACGTCCGGAAAAATAGCGAAAATGTACTAGCAGCTATCAATGGGTCAATAAGTAGTGTCAAATGGATTATATTTGGCATAATTCAAGATTATTTATTTGGTTTAAAGCTTGGTAAAGAGTTGAAGTGTATTTCAGCAAGGAAAAAGGCTAATTCTTGTGCTCATACTCTAGCAAAGTATGTTAGAAAAAAATAGTCTGGGAAGGTTGTTCATCTTCTCCAGATTTCTTATCACTTAACTTTAATTAATACTATTAAATTTCTTTCTTATCTAAAAAGAAAAAGAAAAAAAGAAAAGAAAAACTCAGTATGTACGTCCCATGATCCCAATTCAAGATTCAAAGTTCCAAACACACCCCATTTACTCATTTAAGTCCAACTGAGGTATTATCATTTTTTTATTTTAATCTATAAATAGATTAAAATAAAAAAATGATAATAATTCTTTTTCCGAAACGAAGGTAGTACGTTGTAGTCGTACTAATCATCCCCTTCCCATTTTCTGTACCAACGCTTTTCTCCTCCAATCTCTGCGACGAGACCGAGTGAGAGAGCTCCAGGAAAGCCATGGCGAAATCATTTTGGTACTTGTTAGCTCTACTCTCTCTTCTTTCATTAATCGGTCAACAACTCTCACGCTCTTCAGTCTATGCTGCTGATTTCGAAGGTTTTGGTGATGAATCTGATGAAGAAGATGAAGATCAATCTGAATCTGATCTCATTACTAATTTTCGATCTACTACTCCTCCTCCAATCTTAACTCAGTCTGATTTCAAAAAAGATGTTGAACAACAAAAAGATGATGAATCAAAACCATTGAATTCTCCATCAACTGATTCCACAAAACCCTCGTCAACTGTTTCATTTGAGTATTGGGATGAAGATGAATTCGAAGGTCTTCCAGTTCAAGAACAAGAGCAGCAAGAGAATGAGGAAAAGAAAGAAAACCCTAACTCCGATGTTGTTGAGTCAGTTTCTGAATCTGGATCATCTGATTCAAAGACGGATGAATCTAAAGAACGTGTACCATTTTCCTTCTCTCCTCGTAATTTCATTGTTGAGATAATCTGTGTGAGTTTTCTGATTATGTTTGCTGTTAATTACTTTACTGGGAAAAAGGAGAATGAGAATATAGCTTTGTCTTGGGCATCTAGATTTGCAACTAAGGATTCCATATTTGACAAGAATTTTAGTTTATTAGGAACTGGAGATGGGAAAGATACACCATTATTGTTAAAAGAAGGACAAAATGTGTTCAAATTTTATGCAAGTGGGAGGAGATATTGTCAAGGGTTATTAGCAACAATGGAATTAAAAAGTAGACATGATCTGATATCTAGACTTTATAATATGATTGTTCCATGTAAAGATGAGATTACATTTGAAGTTTATATGAATGATGATTCAATGGATCATGTCATGTTTGCTCTTGCTAAAAAGAAAGCGGCTAAACTTATGCATAAAGAGTTTATGGATCTTCAGAGATATGCTAGTTTCGTTACCACTACGCCGACTAATAGAAAATGGGTTGCTGAGCAGTTGGGTGTTGTTACAGAGTCTAGGGAGGTAGCTGGGGATCTCATCACTGAAACGGTTCTTGATCAGGTAATTATTACTATAATGTATGATGTTTTTTTTTCTTTGCTGTTCTTTTGGTTGACTCACTTTATAGCTTGTAGATTAGAATTGTTGTTACTAGTAGGAATAGCTTGAAAAGGGATGTCCATCGTATTTTTGTACGAGTAGGTCTCAAAAATTATAGTGATTCTCTGTTAGAACGATGAAAATTAAGGTCTGTATAACTGGGCCGGGACTAGACATTGGGTGGCCTATTAGGAGTAACGATCTAAAATGGGAAGGACTTAGGCATTAATAGAATGTTACTCCATTCTATGTCATAGTCACTCAGAAGTCTCGGATAATACAGTGGAGGGTAACCCCTTCTTATCTTATCCTGGTGTGCCAAACTTTAGGAGCTTCATGCGCTTACCTGTGGTTATATGCTAACCCTGAGAAGCTGACTATTCAACATCACTGGTATCAGGCAACATGATATGTGATATTTTTGGACTCCACATGCAAGTGCTATCTGGTAAACTATTTATTATGGATGTAGAAGTTAAGTACTGCAGAACCAGCAGAGCAGAGCCAGTGGTTGCTATTTAAGTGGGGAAATTAGGAAACATTTAACTTGTAGTGTGGTAGAAATGATATAACTTCTTTACTGAACTTGCATAATGTTTGCACTTAAATATGCGACTGCATGTAGCTAAGTTGGTCCTTAAAGGTTGGGTGGCGATGGCCATTTTAAGCCTATATGTGGCTCTATCTTTGAGAACCAGGAAGAAAGGGGTTAAAGGAGTTGGAAGTTAAAAGCTGTTATTAACTTTTTCATTTGCCTTTAAGATGTTAGTTTTTGGTAGAACATATTATGTCTTACCTATAAAGTAGTGTTATGCTGATGTATATAACTTAATTTTGCACCTTAACCTTTTGAATGAATCGGTTTAGAACATACTGAAATCGAGAAGAGAAAAAGGATGAGGCTGGTTAATCGGTAGGGTCTGCATGCCATCGTGCAATATGAAGTGTGAGAGTGTATTGATGTCACGCAATTGACTGTTACTCATATAGTCTTATATTTAGAACAACCTACAGTGCTGATATAAGAACGAATTTGTCAGGGTGTATTATTGATGTCTGACTTCGTGCTTCTAGGGGACGTCTGTGAAGTTTTAACTCACCTACACACCCAATATATGGATTGTATGGTTCAACTATCTTCCATAAGGTTGAACCACGAAACGCTTTCCTCTTCCCCAACCCACCTAATATTTCTTTCTCTTTCTGTTGCTGCTTGTTTGAGTGAGAGCTAAGCCATGACGAAGTCGTTCTGGTTCTTCCTGACCGTACACTCTTTCTCTCCTCTCTCTAGTATCTGATACCAAGCAGATCATGATCTTCCAAAAGAAATCTTCGGTGTGTTCTTCACAATGGAATAATACGAGTTTTTTCTCGGTTCATTAAGGTGAATACCTTGCCGATATGATGAGAAGTTTGGACTTTGGAGTCTTGGTCACTGATTATATATATATATATATATATATAAGTATCATGCTAGCTATCATTTTATTTCTCAATCTGAATATAGAATATCTTTGGGAAGTCAACTCAATCCAAATGCACCCTTCGTCTCTTAGATGTGTAGCTTGTTTGTATTATATACCTTGACTCTACTGACTTTTATAGGTTCTGCTCTGACTTTTATTTAAATTTCATTTCGTCAGGTCTTTGGGGATAAATCATTCGAGAAATTTGGTAAGGGATTCATATCTATGCATTTTTCTGATCAACACCAATCATCACACAGAAAAATGCTGGTATTCAAGTTTGCTCTCCCTGATGCAAAGAACATGGCTGATATGACAAGATTGGTGGCTCTTGTACCTTATTATATTGATTTAATCGGCCGGTACAAACTCAGTTCACAGGTTAGTGATATTAATTGTTTTTCTTCTTAAAAACGCGCTGGCAACTCATAAAAACAGGAAGGAAATTCATAAACATGACTGGACTACACTAAAGCCCATACTCCACCAGATGCATTTAAAGCTTTTAGTCCACTCTATCTGTTAACTTCAAAAGGATAACCAAATCCAAAAGCTAATCCTTAGATTAGGAATTGATGCATGTTCTGCCTTTTGAATAGCCTAATTCATACCGTTATTCAAAGACCTAAAAAAGGCAGAACGTGACATTAATGGTTCTTTTTATGACTCCTTCCAAATTGTTTAATTGCAGGCACGATCTAAAACAGAATCAGCTAGAAATAAGGCTGCCCAAGAAGTATACAAGGAACTTCAGAATGCAAGACAAGAAGCTTTACAAAAGAAGAAAGCAGAGAAGAGGAAGATTATGGAAGAGCTCGAAGCTAAGTTGAGTGCCGAAGCTATTAAAAAGAAAGAAGCTAAAGAACGTGCTAGGAAGATGAAGAAGGTGATGCCAAAAGTGAAGATGAGCCGATCTTAGAAGCTATCATGATAACGATCTTATCTACTTTAACTTTACTGTCAGTTCTCAGGAACTCGCCATAAGTTTTTTACCGAACACTTCCCTCTGATCTTAACTGTCCATTATTATCACGTTTAGTTTTTTACTCTGCCACAGCTTTCTGGTTCTTAAATATGCTCGAAGCATTTTCTTTTGTTAGTTTAGATGATATAAAATTTGGTGAGCAAACTTCCCAGATGTCTTTTGCCTCACTGTAGTTACATGTGGAGAGAGAGAGAGAGAGAGAGGAGAGGGGGTGGACCTGTGTTGTAATTTTCCATTTATATGGAACTACTTCGATTTGTTTAGTATTTTCTTTGATTTGTACCTCTTTTTCAGGCTCTTTGTTTAGCTAACCATTTGAATGTCATGTTATTGAAGCTGTTAGAAAGAAGAAGGAAAAAAATATTATTAGGGGGCAACTCTCTTGGAAACGTGTGGGGTGTGCGACATAGAAACCCTGGAGTTAACATATGAAAACACGGATCTTTCTCCTTGTTAATAGTTGTTGCCCGTGGGTATTTGGAAATACCATAAAAAATAATTTTTTGATTTATAGAGACAAAAAAAATTAGATTGGGAATGATTTTTAAAAACAAAAACAACTAACTTTTTGTGAATTCAAATTTTTTTAGTTTCCGAAATTTATTTTTACTTATGTATCCAAACCAAGGTTATTACATATCGGATTTCGATTCGTATCGGTCGAGAACGATACACTGGTACACCGGTATATCGGGGAAATTTCGGTTCAAATATCGGTCCATATATTTTAAAACCTATAATTTTATGAAAAAATACTAGTTCATATTTTATAATTATAAATATATTTTAACACGTTATAACAAACGTTTTTTCATAAAGTTTAGAAAGAAAAACTAGTAATCATCTAAAATATATAGATTCATAGATTTCATACAAAGTTCAAACTGGAAACATAAGAAAAACAAGAACAACTTCAAAGTTCATAATCTAAAATGCTAATTAAACAAGGATATTACAATTCTAATCAAAATCATTAGATTAACAATAGATATTATCATATCCATATATAATTCTAAAATATCATAAAAAATATGAGTAATAATTGAAACCCTAAAACAATGATTTTTTTTTAAAAAAAAATTATTATATTTTTTAATTTTTAATGTTTAATTTTTTTTAAAAAATCTTCCATATCGGTTGTATCGGTCGATATTTCGGTCCATATCGGCCGTATCAGCCGATATTTCGGTCAAATATCGTTGGCCGAAATTTTGGATTTCGTCTTCGTTTCACCCCAAAATCCGGAATTTCGGCAAAATTTCGACCATTTCGGCTATTTCGGCCGAAATTAACTACATAGATCCAAACACCTTTATTTTTATTGTGTGTTTGTTTGACATGATGTGTAGTAACGATAGAAAATCGATTCCATTGTCGACTATACCGTTTTAATTGGAGACCTAATAAAATGAAATAGATCATTGAAAAGTAAATCTTAGAACCCTCTATTTATCTATTTTTGTTAATAATAAAAATATCCTTATTAAATTAGGATTAATATATTTAATTATTTTAGTTAATATAGTTAGATTAGATTAATTAGTTGAAGGTTATGGATTAAATTAAGACCTACATAGTGCAGCCCCTATATAAAGGTTCTATATCTATCTTGATTGTTATTTATTGACACTGCTACACAGATCAAGCTATGCCAAAATGTACCAACTTTTAACAAATGTTCTCCTTGGCATAAGCACAAAAATTTTGTGCGCAAACCTGACTAGGACAACTTTACAACCCAAGTTCTCGTTTAAGATCCATTAAATATAGTAACACAATTAGGGAATGTTATGTAAGTCACAATGACAGTGGTGCAGATACTTCATTACAAATTAAAATAATATTTTATGCAAGTCGTTTTCATCACCATTTCTACAACTTCAAAAAATTAAACTTTATAAAAACGGGAATCAACAGGTAAGAAAAAGATATAAACCTTAACAATTGAAAATCATAAACCAAACTATTAACTAGGAATATAGAGGAGAGTAATCTCTTTATTTAAGATATTTAATGGTTTGTATATAATATTGTTATAGGAATATGTTTCCAGCATTTAACAATACTTGATATTTTTCGCAACACTTCGAATTATATCAAATAGCGAACGCAAATATTCTAGCACAAAACTCTCTATACAGGCTCTCAAAATATTTCAATGAAATTGTAAAACCCAAAACTTTTTTTTCTCTATTTTTCCTTCTCAGTAAAAAGGGTTTTTATTATGTGTGAAACAAGACGTCGGTTAAGCAAAACAATTTCATTTCAAATAGTTACGATATAACTATTGGGATATAGCGTTTAAGATATATTTATTGGGAACATACACAATTTCTATTGACCTCTTAGAAATGGATTTGAGGGCCATCCAAATCCATATTTCCAAAACTTACTACGCTCGATAACGTCACGACGTACTGGATCATCGTATAAAAATGTGTCAAACATCTGGCTACTTCCGAAAAGACCTAAATTTTCCTTTTTTAACATAAAAACTTACCAACAACATAAGTCACCAAAATCAAGCTTACCGCACCAAAATCAAGCTTACCAGAAACATAAGTTCTTTTTTTTTACATATCCCTAGTTATAAAAACACAAAACTGTAAAGTTTCTTCTGGAATGATAAAATACCCATGAGGTGATAACGTCATAGATGCAGGAACTTTTGTTGCCGATAACTATAGTTGACAATTCCATTTTGTATGTAAATATAATTAGAAGCACAATAATGGCAAATATTTTTTATGCTGAGCAATGAAAGACAAGAAATAGTAAGCTCCGCTGCCACAAAACCAGTAATAGTAGCTTCGCTGCCACAAAACCAGTGAGAAAAGATAAATCGGGAGCAACAACACCTCCATCTCCTTCACCAACACCTCCATCTTCTTATCTCCTTCTCTCTTTTTATTTTACTTTTATGTTCACCAATAATAGCTGTGTCACCCATATCTGCCACTAACAGCACCTCCGTCTTCTCCACCAACACCACCAGTACCTCCTTCTCTTTCTATGTTCAGATCAGCCACCAACAACAACTTCTCATCCCCCATCTCTTCCTCCTCGTTATTTTTTCTCCCCCACCACTACATATCCATATCCACCACCAACAACACCTCTTCCTCCTCCTTCTATCCTCTATAAACATCACCAACACCTCCAGATCATCATCGTCGAAAATCATCATCAAAAAATAATGATACATCATCATTGTCGAAATTAGGATTTTTTGGTGGTGAAACGTCAGAAAAATGATGAAACCAAAAATTTTACAAAAACTAAAGCAACGTTGAAAACCGTGTTTGTGTTGTTGGAATGTCTGAAAAATGATGAATTTTTTTTGGTTTCATCATTTTTTTTCACCTGGAATAAAATAAATGATGAGACCTTTTTTGGTTTCATCAAATTTTAGAAAAAACTAAACAACGCTGAAACCAATTTTTGTGTTGGTGAAAACAGTAAGTTCTATAGAAACCAAATTTGGTTTCATCTGATTTGTGCCTACTTTTTACCGTGAAACCAAAGTTTAATGGTGAAACAATACGTTTATGTTGAAACCAAATTTGGTTTCAACTAAATTTTTCCTAGTCTATTCAATTTGGTGCATTTGGTTTTTTCGTTGAAGTTGTGTTGGTGAAATATAAATTTTATATTGAAACCAAATTTGGTTTCATCATTTTTCTGCCTAATTTTTATCGTTGACACCGATGTTTTAGTAATATGGTAAGCTTTTTATGGTGATGTTGCTGGTTTGTGGTGGTGGTGTTGATGATAGTGTAGGTCGGTGGTGGTGTTTTCCGGTTGATGGTAGTGGGATAATGCTGGTGTTGGTGTTGGTGTTGGTGGTGGAAGTGGTGTTGGTTCTGGTTTTCGTTGTTGCTGGTGATGGTTGGTGGTGGTGCTCGTTGGTGGTAGATCTGGTGGTTGTTAGTGGTGCTCGTTGATGTTGGTGTTGGTAGTGAAAGCGGTGTTGGTTGTTGGTGTTGGATGTGGTGTTGATTGTTGTTGTTGGTGGGTGTTGGTTCTGGTTTTCGTTTCTGCTGGTGGTGGTTGGTGGTGGTGCTCTTTGGTAGTGGACCTGGTGGTTGTTAGTGGTGCTCGTTGGTGGTGGTGGTTTGTGCTATTGTTAGTTGGTGGCTGGTAGTGGTAGTGGTGGTGTTGCTTGATGATGGTGGTTGTTGTTGGTTGGTGGTGGTGAGTTGGTGTAGGTAGTGTTGGTGGTGAGAGAGAATAAAGATTAAGAGTGGGGCTGATTTTTATTTTTGTTGGGTTGAATTAATGTAAAGGGTAGTTTAAGAGTGGAGTTGATTTTTATTTTTGTTGGGTTGAATTAATGTAAAGGGTAGTTTAGACAGATTTATTCAAATGGGGTTATTGTTTCATTTTGTTTTGACTGGGGTTTTAGTAATAAGAGGTATAGGGTAGTGGGGTTTTAACCCACTGACTGAAAATATAAAGCACAACGTAATTATAAAGAGTGGCTGGGATTTTATCTGGGGAAAAACAAAGAGCGGTTGAGATGGAATCTTAGGGGTATAAAGAGTGGTCAGGATTTTTCTGGGAGTGTGTAACGAGTGGTCAGGATTTTTTTAGACAAGTTAAGGGGTATAAGTGATGGTCAAGATTTGTTTAGGGGATATATAACGAGTGGTCAAGATGGATTTTGAGAGGAGATAAAGGATGGCTAGGATCTGTCCATAAAATGTGTAAAAAGTGGTCAGGATTAAAGCTCATATTGTATCTTGTGCTTCTAATTATTTCTTAGAAGTTAGACTGCCGAGTTTCAAAGTACTCTGTGCATCTGTTCGTAATACTGAAACTTTAAATCGATAAATCGATATGTCCTGATAAGCAACGCTAGAAATTCGATTATTTATATTTCTTATCGTGGAAATTAAACCTCTCCCACCTCTTGCACGCCTTTGTATTTTGATGAATCAAAATCACAAAGCTAAATCAAATAATTAAGATTTTCTTATCGTATAATTTCATTTATTAATTTAGGGTTATTATTTTATTTATTTCATTTGGGTTTTATCTGGGGGTAATATTTGAGGAGGTAATAACTATCTGTTGAAATCGGCAGCACCACCAACAACAAGTTTTAAAGGTAATTTAATCAATACTCAAAATCAATGGAGATTATCCATGGATTTGTTCATCTATTTTCTTTCTTTGCATCATTTGCGATTTCGTTTATGGAAGTTTTATTGGTTTTGTTCATTCATTCATAAGTGTTTTTTTTTTCTATATCTATAGCGATTTGAGTTTCCAGTTTAATTACTATTGTAGTTAAAGAAGAGATTGAATCCATACTTAATGTACCATATAAATTGTGTTGTTAGTTAGTTTTATTAGAACACCTTCAATAGTTGAATAGATAAATGGGAACTGCATTCTCAAAATTGAAAGGGTATCCTGTGCTAGTAAAAAATAATATTGACACATGTAACAATCTTCTATTTTATCTCAGCTTAAGGTAAACTCAATCTTCCAAATCCCTCACCCCAGGTCAGGAGGCGCCAACTAAAATTCGAGGAAGCTGGATCCACATCAGAGGTTACTGCTATAAATCTTAAAAATGCTGAGGTGAAATTGGCGGAACTAAAATCTAGCAATGAGACGTTGTTACGCTTTCATTAGAAGATTAACAACACCGACTCACTTTTCTGAGGATTCTCACAATTGTATTACATTTTTATGCTGGTTTCACATTTCCAATTTCAAACAGTTAGATTATATTTTGATTGAATTTTGTTGACTGTGGGTACAAATGTATTTGGTTGAACGTTTGTTCAACAACTAGGGGATCTCTAAATAAATTCCGTCGAGCTATGATTTTTTATTTTATGACTGATGATCACCTAAAATTACGTAGATTAAAGTCTTTCATTGATCGTCTATTTCAGATAAAAAATAGTAGAGTATCGAGAATTCATAGTTATCCCTTCAATTTAAAAACGATCATTCTCATTTTCTAGTAATTAGTTTTTGTCTTTCGAATTCTCTTTGTTCCTTATGTTTTCAAATGCAAAAAACAATTCAACTTTTAGGTACCAACGTTACTTACCTTTTATCTTCGTAGGAACTCACCCAACTTGGGGTAGGAGCTCCATCGATATCACTAGCAGGTTCATATTTCCTTTATCTGCTCTCGCTTTTTATATTTGTTTTCGGAAGTCTTTTCCCCCGCTTCTCTGTCCAATGAGTTTATTTTTTTTTATGGCGCTTCTTGTCTTCAAATATCCCCAGGGCATCTTCATTTCAAGGTCAAGGGAACAACCTCATTCAATAAGAAGAAATGGTATTCTCAACTGGTTGTATCCATTTGCTTCATTTTAGGTTTCCAGGGGTTGTATGCAAGTACCAGCCATAACTTTTTGTTATTAGAAGAATTAGATTTAGTTTAAAACAACTGACCAACTGCGCATTTGTCTCTTTTTGAAATCGCATGGACTTTAATATGTTGACCTGCAGTGATCACATATTTTCATTTTGTAAATGGAGGGATTTTGTATTCTGCCCAAGGCCTATATGCTTTTTGGTAAATGATGAGAATTATATTTTAATACATATATGGAAAAAAGTATATATCATTTAATCTTTCGAATTGACTATTGACAGTTAACCTTTTTGGGGGTTTCACTCTTTTCATCGAATCTTATTTATGTCATCATTTATATAACATTAAGTGCCCCTTTTGTAGCAATCCTATGTTGTGATGGACATTATCTTCAATTTCTTTTAAATACAGGAAAGACAACATATGCCAACCCTTGGAGGACGCATCATCATCTAATTTGGAGCATAGTCTTTTGGCCGACATAATGTTGTAGCTTTGTCTTTCTTCGCTATAGATATGCAGATGAAAAGGTATAAAATCTATTTTTTTTTTTCAAATACCATCAATTTAATTTAGTCTTTAAAACATGTCTTCTTAATAATGTTTTAGTTTCTGAAGGAAGATTAAATCTACTCCATCCGGCGTTATCCTCCTCACAGGAGTCTGAATCCTCCAAACTTGAATAACCATTCATTCTTGCAAAGTTTATAACAAATGATGAAACTTATATATTACGGAGTATTATATTTCTCTCTGATTTCATCAGTATAATTGTTTTTGCAAGGCAATCTTAGGTCTTTCCAGTACCATTTGCACCAGGTTGGTGTTTTAGTTCCTCTACTCACAATTACAGTAAAACCTCTAATTTAGATTCGGGTCGCCTTTTGATTGTTGTTTGGTTTCTATCTCCTTTTCATTCACATAGTTAAACAACTATTGAAGTGCTATGTATGTCCGGATACCTCTTTAAACAAACTATTAGGAATTCTTGATGGAAATGAATCAGGAAAACATCTATGCGGAATGATTTATTTTCTTACTTTTCTTTAGATGGAGCATAATACATTTAAAATAGAGTGCATTTAGAGTAGGACTTCCTTGAACAGTGGGATCAAAATCTTTTAGAAGCGAGTGTTTTTCATGAATCTTCTGTTTGGTAACTAGCCAAGTATTATACACGAGTCGGCAAATTATTTTATTTTTATTTCTTGACTGATCTTTGACGATCGTGGTAACTTCGACGCCACAAAGGTTAAAATAGATTTTGCAATTGAATTTAATTATGATATGTAAAATTTTATAGTTAATACTCAATACATAGTAAATGCATGTGTACCCCACCCATCCTTTGTCCTGTTTTTTTCGTTTATCTTAGGTTATTTTGTTTCAACAATTGGATTATTTAGTACAGTTCTGCTATAACATTTTGTTTCTTCATTATTTGTAGGTTGTTGTACTATTTATTTTCATAAAACAAGATAGATGATAAAGCCTTAGTAATGTTTTCACTGTTTTAAGGAGTGAACATGAATAGTTGTTTAAATGGACGCAACATTGTACCTTGATCATTCGTTGAGTGAGGGTACTATTTAATGTGAGTTTCGTAAATGGTTTATTCAAGAAGTTGGTGTGTAATCTTATTAAAAAAACAGTTCTAGTAGAATTTAGAAAACCATTTCATCACTTATATAATTCACGTAGTTATTTATCATTGTAACTTACAGGTGCTAAAAGGATTTAGAAAACAATGCCGAATATGAGTTCTCAACTCAAGTTGTACTTGATCATCCATTGGGTGAGGGTAGTGGCAAATGTGTGCTTCTTAGATGGACTAAACAAAAGGTTAATCTGTAATGTTATCTTTGTCGATTTTGTGTTTCTAACTGGATTTAGAATACCATTTCACACTTATAATTCATGTATTTATTTATCATTGTTTTGTAACTTAATTACAGGTGCTTCAAATGGTATAAGCTTCAATACTCCATGTATTCTTGCACCGTGTGGCCTTAATGTAGTCGTCTCATTTGAAATTTTACGGCAAGCAGTCAGTCAAAAAAACAGTATTGAAGGAAAATTTAATGCCATAGATAATGTCATGGAGATGGAAGTTGGCTCCATGTCTTCATTGTTAAATTTGAATCTTCCCCATAAAATTCTGATGTAGGATAAAACGAAAATAATATTGAGTCATGTGAGAGCGTCTATCAGAAATGAATTGAAATTAAATTGATTTTGCTTGATAAGTTAGATGAATTTTTTTATGGAAGTATTTATAACTGTAACCTAAAATCCTCTTGAAAGATGGTGTTTTCCGTAAAATACTATGGAATAGGAAAAAATAGTAATTGTTCACACGAAATGATCGGAACACAACCATCATTTGATGCATAACTGGAAGATAATACATGCTTGTGCCGTCACAGCACGGGTTAAACCCTAGTTTTTAAATATTATTAATAGTTACGTAGTGTACAATAATATTCCTATCTAATTTAATTATATTAGAAATACTCCCTCCGTTTCTAAAAGATAGGCAAGGTTTCTATAAATGGGTATGTCAAAAGATATGCGTGTTTCTATTTAAGGAAAGTTATATGTTATTAGTTTACTAATTTATCCATGAAGGGACCACTTTTTTTTTATCTAATATCCAATAGAGGGGACCATCTAAAAAAAGAAGGACAAATTAGTAAAAAGCATAAAAAAAATAATTACAATGATTAGTTTTCTTAATCTTTGTGCTAAACCAAACAAGTCTATTATTTAAAAACGGAAGAAGTATATACATATACTACGTTTATATTAGAAGTAGGACATCCGTCATCTTAATTTTGACATCTATTAACAGATATCTTAATTAATTTTGAATATCATGTTTTACAAAAGGATGATCAGGTGGCGATATAAAACTCATAGAAATCATGAAGAACTATGGGATGCATTAGATGAAAGTAACTAGACAAGGGCTAGTTTGTGTCTTCAGAAGAATCCCGACACACTTAATGAAGGGTTATCACCTGATTCATGTACATCACTGCACTTTCTTCTTTATAAAAAGATACAAATATATGATGTTAGTGGAGGGGATTGTTCTACTTACGCCACTGGACTTACAAAACACGTGATGAGGATGGTTTCACAGCACTTCATTTAGCTGCCAAGAATGGAAGCTGAGATGATCGTAAGCAAGAATCATAGTTTAACTCAGATACTTTGTAACAAATCTTATCGTTTCTTGTGTAGCTATTAATCATGTCTTAGACAATTGATGTATATAACCAAAATCAACCAATTGTCATACTATTTCACATATTAAATCTGGATGGAACCAGTTCATCCTGCATGAAAAAAAGAAAATGTTTTCTTTCGTCCTGTATATTCTGACAAAGACATCCTGTATATTTAAATATTTTTCGAATAATTTTTCTTTTTTTAGTTTAAGCTAGGATGTATTCAGTTTTATCCTAACTATTTTTCGAATAATTTTCTTATTTTAATTTAAGACATGATGTATCCAGTTTTATCCTAGCTATATTCCGAATAATTTTTCTTATTTTAGTTTAAGCAGGATGTATCCAATTTCATCTTAGCTATTTTTTAAATAATTTTTTCTATCTTATTTTAAGCCAGGATGTAACCAGTTTCATCCTAGCTATTTTTATCGAAAAAAAAAACTTTCGAATTTACCATCAACAATGGATCTTTTTTTGTAAATCATTTAAAAACCTATCCAAAAATATAAGTTTTATTAAAATCGGATATATATTTTGGAAGTTATAATTTTTTTTTGTGATTGGTTTTTAAATTGGAGAGAGAAATGATTAAAATGATAAAAAAAAACATAAAAATAATGGACATAGTTCTCTAGGATTTTTGGTCTCCATTTCACACATCTCTTATATTTACTTATTCTTTTCAGCCATAATTTAGAGAAATTTGGGCAATAAACCCATTTTCTCATATATATTCAGCCACACATCATATCGTATGGTATCGATTTTCAAAAATGTGGATTATTTACACATTGATAATCATTTTGTTGGTAACATCACAAAAAAAAATCTAGATTGCAAAAATAAAGATTAGAGATTTCTGCTTTCATACAATTCTTAATCCTTGCTGGGACTGGGAAAAAGTACTTTCTTAGAATCTGTTCTACCTAATAATTGACTAATATTAGTGCTGGGAAAAAGTTTGTGGGAACCAATAAAGTTTATCAATATTAGCTAGGTATCATCTAGGTTTACGGCCAGAACTCAACTTTTCATCTTCATATATTTCTTTTATTCAAGATTATTCAACTTAAGGCTTGCCAATTCAACAACAACGAACGAATCGTAGTTTTATTTTTACATTTTCAACAATAGTTTGAAGTAAAAAAGTTGGGCAACAAGTGCAGAACCCACAAACCTCTAATCCGCCTGGGACTATCTTATTGCATTTGACATAAGTTCAAATTTCTCAGTTGGTAATTATTGCACTTGACATAAGTTCAAATTCTCTTTGGTTTTAGTGGGTATTCGTCTGAGTGCATGAAATACATTCGAGAATAAAAGATTATTCCGGATTTATATA
This sequence comes from Papaver californicum, assembly GCA_023531435.1. NCBI lineage: Eukaryota > Viridiplantae > Streptophyta > Magnoliopsida > Ranunculales > Papaveraceae > Papaver > Papaver californicum. Next base: position 676,586 of record JAJJMC010024384.1, read on the forward strand.
TATATATATATATATTATCACCAGTACTTCTCTAAAATCCCAATAATTCGGAAAAAAAATCAATACAACTAAGTTAACGCATATATACATAGGACATCGAAAGTTCTTCCGGGTGAAGCTCTGATATTGTGTGCGTATACATATTGGTAGAAAGGTTTTAGTCAGCATGGAGTTCCTATAACTATTAATATAATATATATTCTCAATTCTCTTGTGGAATGTGAAATAAAAATACATGCTCTATATTTCTGATACAGGACCAAAAATAAATTTGTAAATTCGATATTTGTGCTATAGGGTAGAGGCAATTTTATGATTTTCGTCTTTGTCAAAATCCACCATCTACACTAGTAATATATATGAACCCACAACTGGTGGATACTGAATAAAACAAAATAGGGACATTTTAAAGTAGTATGAAGAACCTCTTATCCATATATTTTCCTTGTACTTTTTTTTTTAAAAAAATTAAATTTTCTTTAACTTTTTTACGTTTTGTTAAATTTTTTCTAAAATTTTTTCCTAAAAATTCTCAAAGTCGACAGGGTAAAATCTAGGATACCATACCGTTCTAGACAATCCACATGAAAACAGATGAACACCATGTCGACTTTTGTTGACTTTTTTTCAGTCGGCATGGTTGGAAATTTTTGATTATACCGACTGTTGTAATTTTTCCCAGAAATTAAGGTTTATGAATTGCCACTAGTGTTAGTATAAAAAATAAAAATTCATGCTTCACTATGTGCCGACCATGTCCAAAATTTTGGCATTGCTATCGGCATGGTTGTTTTTTATTCCAATGTCGATCGTAGAATTATAGTAGTAAATAGATATATTTTTTTAATTTTTTTTATGGCTACTTAAGTTGACATTGTCAATATAATCAATACCGTGCCGATTGTTGTTGATGAAGGACACCGACAACTTTCGGCATGGTATTCAACAAATATACAATATCAATTGTTATTAGTTGTATTCTTCAAGATAATTAATAATTGTTAATTGACGACATCATCAATTGTATTATTGATGTTGTTTCCAAAACAAGAAGGAAAATTGTAGTTGGCACAATAAAAACGATATAAAATTAGGTTTAAAATGGAGAATAATGAATTATAAATAACACAAAAAGATTAAGAAAATAAAAAATATAAAAAATATAAAAATAATATAAAAGGATAGCTTAGCATTTTTTTGTAGTTTTAAAACACCCTTTATAATGATACCCCAAATAGATTTAACATGAGTAACTTTAAAATAGGCATCACATATGTGTTTGGATAGTATAACCATAAGTATCAAATTTTTGTGGAAATAAAATTATTATAAATTACTAAATAATATCATCAATTACTAAACTTCAAAATAGAAATGTCTTAAAACTTGTGTGGTATCTTCAAAATAGAAATGTCTTAAAACTTGTGTGGTATCTTGTTGGCACCTTAGGTAGAAAAAAAATACCCTCAAGTATCTTAGGCAGCCATCGGCTGCCATTTTGACGGTATTTTCTTTCGGTGTACATATTTTGGCAATCCTAATTCCTTCATGCATACTCAGTATGCGGCACAAAATTTCTAACATGGGGCCATTTTTGTTTTCCTCTAGTGATCTCACTTTAAAGTTTGATTCAAAGTGTGGGCAGCAACATTTTCATGGAGCAACCGTATCTGTTATGGTCGAACTTTTTAATCGCCATAATTGTTTGGCATTTGTGGGCCTTATTCGTTTTTGGCTTTTTTTCTTTTTCTTTTTTTTTTTTCTTTTTGCAGAAAAAGTATCTAGCCAGATGTTGCTTTTGATTCAGACGTGGAGATATTTTCGGCAAAGTGTCACCTGATTTTTCACGTTAACTACTACTACTTTAACATATTTTTTCTTGTAAAGCAGCTATCAAATTCTTTTTTAATGGTTGTACTCTAACAAGGATTCACAATTCTGGTTTTGTATCATAATCACCCTTTTGAGCCTGCCTTGGCCTACTAGCTAGGAAAGAGAGACTAAATTAACCAGACAACGATTCAAAGTTCTAAATTTTTCAGAAAAATGTGACTTATGAGTTTCGAACCCTTCGACGCCAAACAGGATATCGAAAAGATTGGCTTTAATTAGTCCCACGTCGCTTAAACATTTCAGAATTTTTTTCACAGCGGATGCCAATCCACACGAAATGCGGCTTCGCTTTTAGTATGTTGGGTTCCCTGGTAATATCAACGCTCATACAAGTTGACGAAGGTTGCTCTTCTGCGATGGCCGCACTTGAAGAAGTATGACTTGGTGCATAACTGTCTGAAGGGCAATATTCTGTTTCAATGCTTCTTTTCGAATTGAACCCTGACCACGGAAAATGTGAAACCATTATAAATCATATTCGACATCTAAGGTATCAAGTGAATCAAATAGTGTTTCTTTTCAGATATTACAGTAACTTAATTGACATTAGCAAGACAGCAACTTCACAGTTTCATTTTGATATCTTTCAAATAGTTAGCAGTAACTTTATCAGATTGTAGATAAAAGTAGCTCAATCTCAAAGTTGGAAAACAGATTTGGAGAAGAAAAAAACCTTAAACCTAGCAAACGGAAAGATACGACCAGATACATTTACAAATTTCACATAACAAACTAAACTACAACATATCATTTCCTCTTCAATATATGGTTTGTTTTCCGAGAGACTCATAGGTTTGAAGGATACAGAACAACATGCATCAATCTAAAACTCAGAGACAAAGTAGAAATAACAAAAGTTACCCCAATTTGATCTGTGAACAACTATTAACAAAACAACCTAGAGACAAAGTAGAAATAACAAAAGTTACCCCAATTTGATCTGTGAACAACTATTAACAAAACAACCTTCAGATTGAAAACCAGCAACAAAAAATTAAAATGAACCAACAAGAGTTATTCTAAATGCAGTTCTGGTTACCCTCTAACGAATCATCTATCATCACCATGTGGTGAAACAATTTACTTGAATCTGTGTAAGTACTCCGCTGATATAGATTCAAGTCAATTGTTCCACCACATTGTAGAAATTGTTTGACGTGTATGCTCTTATCCAACTACAAGTTCCACCACATTGTAGAAATTGTTTGACGTGTATGCTCTTATCCAACTACAAGTTCCACCACATTGTAGAAATTTCTACATAGCCTAGGTGATCGTTCTAGCAAAAGTTCTTGGCGGACTAAACATTACTCACCTATTATAGTAACGCTAACACTGAAAAAAATCTCCAAGGCAATAAGATATAACTCAATCTGCAAGATATGATAGTCTTGATAAGCTGCAGTTCGTCCGTTTTTTTCTTTTTGTAGTTTAGATTTGTTTTTTTAGTTTATCTTGGGTTTGAATAGATTTCAACTGAATGGATTTTATCATTTGTCTAGAAGCTTTCTGTTTTTTTCCCCTGAATATGAATACTGATGGTGATTATTTTTATTTTTGTTTGTTAAGTTTTCTGACGCCAATTGCAACGCTTCTACTTTAGCTATCTTTGATGACAGTAGTTTTCTTTGTGTAAGCTGCTGGTCCTAGATAGTAAATTCATGAATCCATCTGTATTATCCGTACGTTTGGAACCGCGGCTTAGTTTTGCGAATTTCCAGCAACTTCACAGTTTAATTTTAATTTCTTTAAAATAGTTAGCAATAACTTTATCAGGTTGTAGATAAAAGTAGCTCAATCTCAAAGCTGGAAAACAGATTTGGAGAAAAAAAACTTAAACCCAACTAACAGAAAGATACGACCAGATACATTTACAAACATTTACAAATTCAGCAGAACAAACTAAACTACCATGCAAATGAAAATTAGCCAAATTGTAGACATAAAATGAATCAGTTTCATATATGATTTAGGTTTGTTTTCAGAGAATGTATCACAAAAGTTACCCCAATCTGAACAGTGAACAACTACTAACAAAACTTCAGACTGAAAACCAGCAACAAAAGATTAAAATGAAGCAGCAAGAGTTATTCTAATTGCAGTCTGGTTACCCTCTTAACTAACAAATCATCTGTCATCACAATGTGGTGTAACAATTGACTTGAATCTGTCAAAGTAGTGGTCCTGTCAGTACTCCACTGATCGAAAGCTTGGACAGATTCGAGCCAATTGTTACACCACATTGTAAAAATTGTTCACATGTATGCTCTTACCCAACTACAAGTTCTCTCCTCACTCATAAACTGCTGATCAGCTCGAAGGACACTTTTATTTTGCAACAGACCTTGAAAGTAATGTGTCCAGAAACCTACCTCTGGTGCTCCCTCGTTCTTTAAATCTATGAATGCCCCTTGGTCCGTGCATTTGGCTCTCATCATGTTCAGTAACCCACGTTCTATTGTCGAGTCTGGATGGCCAGTACCAGAGAAGTTGAAGAGACGTTTAGTGATGAAATTACACTCTTCAAAATCCAGAAATCTCAGACTTAACAAAGATAGCTGATTTCCAGATTCAACTAACGAGATTTCTGCATTTCATGCATTGAGCTTTTCCATAAGGGAACATGAATTTTCTTCAGGTATGATGAGCCGTAATCTCATTGGGACTCTTTTGATAGGATAGCGTTTCTGAAGCATACGAATAACTCCCAAGGCCTGTGCATGTACATCAAACCATCACATAAATTAAAAGCAGATAGCAAGCTATTGAACTTTCAGTAGGGAAAAAAAAATTTAACCGCCCACAATATATAGAAGATTTACTTTTAGAATAATAAAGAAATGAGTTGAGACTCCTGTCATAGGAAAGGGAATTTGGCTGCTTAATTAGTCACAGTTTACGCCCACCTTAGTTAGTCAAAGTGTACAAAGAAAAGCAAGGTAGCAAAAGCTGGGCCTAATCTGTGAATAATTAAGCGCAGAGATAACTGCGGAGGGAAGAAGTTTACATGTTAGCACACTCCCACATGTAGAAGCAGAAAAAGCTTATCCGCATACACTATGCACTAACATTTCAGAAAATTACTTTTCCAGATTAGGCTCTCCCGAGTATGATGATACGACGACTCCCATAAGAACCACTAACGACAAACCCACATTAGCTAAAATTCAGAATTCTAAGAGTTTGAAATTTCTGTTATGTGCCGACTTTAAGGAATTGGGAGACGGATGCAGTAGCGAAATTCACAATGTGCCACTTAAACCTAAAAAAGGTTCAAATGGTTCATTTGGTTAATTTTGGACATGCAATTGTTTCTGGGTATTACAGTAGATTCGTAGAAGTAAACTTATTCTAGCAATTGGCAATTCAATTACAAGTCATAATCCAACCATGTGATTTAAAAAAAGGCTGTTTCAGAAGACTGAGGTTTGGAAACTAGAGGAACAATGAGACACCCGTTATGCCGCAAAAAAAAAGTTCACATTTAGTTGCAGAAAGCACCCAGATGGTAACTAATGACAATGATGACAATGCAAATCCCCTATTGGCAACAAAAAAACCGTACCTGCCTAGGTGTTTACACATGATAAACTTGATACCAAAACAAATCGAGAACATGAAGTAGATGGTACATATCTGCATACTCGTAACATAATTAGAAGGTTTAGATTTCCGGTATAAATAAACTTACACTAGCAACTGGCAATGAAATTAAAGCCCAATCATGTGATGCTGAAGAAAATTATTTCAAGCAAGTATTCGGACACCACAGATACACAATGCACAAGGAGTACAAGTAAACAAATCTGGGTCAGCTGAAATAAAATCCACAATGTTGCAAGGAAAGCACCTTGGTTGCTCAACGAGGACCTCGTTGAGCCTAACCCCGAAAAATTAAGTGTGAAATATGGTGCAATATTTCATATGGCTACGGTTTCAGGTAGGGCTAGATAGTCCATCCTAGTATAAGAAAGTATAGCATCATCCAAATGGTAACCAAAGACAAGAACCCCAAATTTACAGAAATAAACAAACTTTTAAAAAATAAATATAAAAAGCTTCATAGTACCAATAAACTGGGAATACCTGCTTCGTTGGGCTGTTATAAAGATCAACAGCAAAGTGAATTCCATGCATAGGTTTCTCAATCATACTGATCGTATATGGACGCTTAGTTTCTGGATTAAACGTTTTGTGCATGATTATGGCTGCAATTTCCCGAAACTGCCTTCATAACTGAGATTCACTTTGAATCATTCCATTCTGCATAATCTGATATCATCAAACAATTTCGGTACAGTAAGCAGATATCAGTATTTCCTCAATTCATTAAAGAAGATGGACACCATAGTCATCCACTGGACATACACACTAGAAAAGAGTGCGATGATAGATGATTCAACTAACCTCTATGCAAATCTTTGATAAGTCATCTGTCTGGAATGCCGCAATCATATCTTTCGACTTGGCCGGAATTCTTTTTGAACCATTAGAGTACACAATATCTGACTGCACTACTTCATCTATATCTTCCTCGCTGCAATGCATTTTAGCATGTTTTCTACACAAGCACCAGCACTAGATCAGATCTTACACATACTCAAGCACCATCATACGAAAGTTAAGCGATTAAGTGTACCATTATTCTCATATTTGCATTGATATTCCATTTTAGAAAACAGAAACTGACAGAGAAATCAAGAATACAGTACCGCAAATAGAAAATTTACAAATATTGATTTCTTTCTGAATTAAAAGTGATAAGAACCTTCAACTCAGGAGACAATTGCTAAAAATGCTTCATTATAGATGTTCACCATGCGATTGCAAAACAAGAAACAAAAGGTAATACACTTTTTTTCCCTCCTTTCTCATTCATTACACTGTTTGGAAAAGTTCAAGCTGGATTTTTCAATTACCATCAGCTAATTTTTCCTATGACTGTTTTCACTTGTGCCGCCCTTTTTCCCTCTTTGAGTCGCGTTAAATACAGGAGCACAGTGACTGCTGACTTTGTTGATATTCCTAAGCTAATCAAAATACATAGCAGGCTGTTTAGATATAGTCATACAACCTCCATCAAGAATTTCATTGCTGTTCTGAATAACGGTACTTGAATATTGGGTACATTTGTATTGTCCCCTCCTGCAGGAAAATTGTGAACAAAACATCATTAGACGAAGCAAGATTAGCCCTAGTGGTAATTTCGTGCCAATGTTAACAGATATTCTGCGAAAAGATTTTTTCTTGCACTCTTTATTTCAAGAAATTTCTTAATATGGTTTATATTCATCAAAGTTACAACAATTTGTGGTCGAATATACATGGCTCATAGTCATACTCATAGTAAAATGGTATGGAATTTTAAATTCGATGACTTGATAAAAAATTTAAGACCTAAACTAAAACAAACAAACGAATGAAATATGTAGAGTTTTGAATGATATCAAATACTTAACACACCACCAGAAAAGTGTTTTGATCTTTTATCAGCACATGTAAGCAGCACAAACTCATCAAACCATATAAATCAATGAACTATCATAAAGGCAGGCATGTATTATAACATCACACGTTACGAAGTAACCTAATCTATCCCTCGATTGTTAATTGATTGCTTCAGAAAATCATTTCAAGAAAAATCATAAAGAAAATAATGCATCGTCCCCTTCGATTACAGAATAATGACGAATTTACTAGTTCCTTACAATTCATCAGCTATATTCAACTTACAATGAGATTCCAGAACTTGCAAGTTACATGCTAAACTTGTAAAAGCTGTGGCCACTCTTTCATAGGTACAGATACAAAACCAAGTCAGAACTCATGTTGATGTTAATGTTCATCTTATCTAATCATCTACCAATTACCATCTACCAAATTCAAAAAGTTACATCTGATTCTCAGACAGTCATATGTATACAAAACTCACCACAGGTCACGAAATTTTGATTCTTCACGAGGTTTCTTGATAACCCTTGGCTATTTCTTCTTGCGTCACCAATCTGATCTTGAGGAACTGGCTCCAACTCCAAGTCGTTGTTAATTATAAAATGGTGTTGGATGCTGCTGCAGAACCCAAGAATTAGACTTCTAATTGACAAATATGAAATCAGATTCTTCACAGGTTTTTTGTTCTACTTTTTTGGTGGATTTCTTTCCGGACCCTGCATTTATGAAATCAGAACATGTCTTTGAAATCCACAATTATTTTATTCTGCCCTAAGCCTTTTAAGTCTCCCAAATAAAAAGTAACCAAGAATATTAAACTTACATGAATTGCAGCAGAATCATTGGATAGTGGGAAAGCTTCTATCCAAATCACTGCCACCCTTGTTGCTATAAAAGAAAGAAAAAGAAAAAAAAAGGGGGAATTTCAGAAAAATCATTGGGACGAGAAAAAGATTGATAAGAGAAACGATTTTTATTAGTTCTAGAATTTTTTTTTTTAAGAGGATTAATATATACTACTAACGTTTGAGAGGAGGATCATCGTGCTATCTTGTTGTTCTTGTGCATGATTATCAACATCAGAAAACATCATCTGTTGTGGTGGTTTTTGGGACGGCAAGGAGAGACAGTAACGGAATGAGACTAGTAATAACCCTCTCACGCAAACACTTACATAGTAGGGCAATATACAGCAAGCTGAGCACGGCAAACCGAAAAAAATAATTATTTATAATCATCGTACACTTTATATATGGAAATATCTTAGAAACTCAAATATTAACTCTCTATGATAGAAACTCATAATTAAATATTTATATATATATAGGCTAAAATATAAAATTAACATTTGAGATAATTTTTAGATCTATTTATATTTTAAGATTTTTTATATGACTAAACTATTTTTTATCTATTTTATACTAATTTATTTATTAAAATAAAATCAAGGTTTGGTTATTTTTTTTCTCAATTTTCTTCTTGAATCTTTGGTCAATCAACTTTCTTGTGAGGGGAATAATTAAATATTTAATATTGGTGTTGGACACAATTACGATCTTAATTGTTAGGAAGGTAACTGCCAGTAATTAATTAATCATTAGTTTTCTTAAAATTTTACTATAATATACAATGACTTATAGCGTCGAGCGTCCACAGTCATGAACGTAGTATATACCAAAAACCAAAGATCAAATATTAATTTTTTTTTGTTATAGTCCATGAGAAATGCAACGGTCGAAGAGTATACCAAATAACAGACGTTCGTCCAAATGTCCGCCTGATTTAATTTCGTACACGGACGTTCGTCCAACTGTCCGTCTGCCATCAAACGTTCGTCCAAATGTCCGCCTGCCAACAAACGTTCTCCTATACATACGCTTGATGCTCGACCAAATTTGGGTTTGGTCTGGATTTCAGACCAAATTTGATCCCAAACCCTAGAAAAACTCGACCATAACCAAATTTACTCGCCCCAATGTGATTGATTTTGGGCAGATTAAAGAGTAAATATGAGTTTAGTCCGACTTTTGCTCGCGTGGCTGTGGAAGCTCTTAAAGGTTGTTTGAGTATTTCATTAATGGGATATGACGACATTCAAGTAAAAGAGAAGCTTACTCCAATAAGATTTGAACACTTCTGACTTGAGTGCTTACATTAGTAGATCATCTCCAAGGTGATCGAAATTTCACCTTATTTGAATGTGAAAGATCGAAGTTTCACACTATAATATACATTTTAGTCATCATAATAGGTAGGCAGTCGCATACAGCCCAGAACTTATTTGCAAAACGAAGTTTAATTTAAACAAAAAGTGTTTAACCAATAAATTTACTTGATATTGATAACAACTCCTACATATAAAAAGTTCATTTAAGTATGAAAATCAGTAAAACAACACTAAAAATTTAGTCTAACCTATACATCTTGATTCTCTTCTCTCTCATCTTCACTGCCAAGTCCCTTTCTCTTCTAGGTCATGGAAGAGGACATGTTAACTTCCAAAATTCACTCTATTCAGCATTGCATTTTCTACAAAAGGGACAACCAACAACACATATTAAGACGTCCTATAGTAGAATATAAATAATATAACATATTATCCAGGTGTCAAATGTTCTTTTCACGAACTATCAAAGGTGGAAAAATACATATTTCACAATAAAAATATGTGAAAACTGTAATTTCCAGGGTAGAAAAATAATAAAAAGTCGTTTAGTATATGTTTTCTTTCCCATACTTAAAACAAAGCTTGCTAAAGAAGATTAAAAAGTAAAACAAAGTTAACCTTATAATCACTAGTCTAAGACGCATGTGCGATGCTCCTGATGATCTTCCTGCTCAACCTAAATAACAATAGGTCCATGAACCAACCTCTTCCTGTTCAACCTAAATGACCGTCAGTCCATAAGCCAACCAACAAACACTCGACCAAAACTTCTATTGTCAATCATATAAAGTGTAGTTGAACATCGTGTTGATTTTATAATTGCATTCATATATAGCTCCTGTTTACAAAGGTTGGGAGTGCATTCAGAGTAGATTTCCCAGAGGTACATTATAACATGCTCAAGGTCGAGACTTTGCAAAATTGGGTCAAAATCTACCTACTCAAAAGGATGTAGCATACCTGTATGAAAAATTATAATTTTTTATATAAAAGTAGAGACATCTTTCCACTGGACATTGCTAGTTCTCATACCAATTGTTTTCATCATAATATCACCCTTTACTTTCGTGATTGTGGCACACGCGACTTCCACAACAACCTGTAGGTCCTATACCACCTTTCATATCAGCTTTTAGTCAGGTTTCTATTGTGTAACAATTCAGATGTAGTTGCAACGACATATTTACCTTCTCCATAGATATCAACTCACTGATACCGATCAATTTTCCAGCCCAAAAGCTTATCGAGTTCATTCCTCACAACTCACCAAGCCATGTAAAACTGAGTTACAATCATGTTGTAATACCACCTCGAAGTTATGAGAAAAGAAGATAATGTGGGCATTAAGATTAAGAATTCGGTATGCAACTAAAAATTTATCCACAAATTGAATATATAATAACCTCTTGTAAAAAATACACTGAAATAAGAAGACCAAATAGTTCGCCAACAAACATAAAATTACACACACAACCAAAACAAATCAACAACAATTACTCCACAACCTGTGATAATATTAGAACATACATCAACCAATAACCAAAATTTCAACCTATAACTTTGTACCTTGATTTTTTTGTGACTGTTCTAATACTGTAATAGAGTGGCTTATGGGAAGAGCACTTAACAGGAGATATAGTGCCACCACACATTTTTATGTTGAGGAGAACAGAATGATAAGTTATACCATTTTTCAGTGGCTTATGGCTCTTTGATTATTTAACTTCTTAACCGAAACTAATGCTTTGACTTAATATTTAACTGCAGACTCTTGCTAGGTTCACAATGCATAAATTTGCTCATCATTCTCTAAACCTTGCTCCTGACGGAAGTAAATTGTCAAAACGCCATGAACCAACTTCAGTAAGTCAGGTATCAATATACAATTATCTCAAAGCATTTTATTAGCCATCAACCTTTATGATTTTCTGATTTTGCTACTGAGTCTATTTGGTCACTGGTATTTCAGAGAGATGGGCTATCCGCCATATGGAACCCATCTTTTACTCATCGTATAAGCATGTTCTAAAACAGGATAATATAAATAAATATGAAGATTAACGGGTTTGGGATCAACCAAACCAATAAATATTTTATTGATCAACGTAGTGTCATAAGCTATCAAGCAAAACACTGTCTCAAAAGTATATAGGTGAACTATGTAATAGTTTGTAGTATAAATGCATGTTATTGATTTAAGTTTCTGATAATGTATGTACTTTATGTGCCAGATTTCTTTGAGAAATCATGAACACTTACAAATTGGATATAAAATCTAAAACATAAACCGTATCAAAAACTTTAATTTTAAAATAGTAAACAGACCCGTTTAGAGTCTATGATACGGGTTTCCCCCAAGGACATAAGTTTCTACTTACAACAAATGATCATCGTAGAACACATTCGTCCCATTTTAGCAATCAACTAATAAATTGTTAGAATCGGTTTAATCTAGAAACACAATCGCAACCACTAAATTCAAGTTATCCCATATAAAGATCTAAAATAAAACAAATGAAAATTTCCTAACTGGCATAATAAATACTTTATACATAAAGATAAGTACATCAGAGATGGCACAATGTTACCCAATTGGGGTCTGCGTCAGTTCAAATTCAAGTCTCTGATTGTATTTTAGTTCTTACTTATCCTAAATATAACTTCAAACTAATGGTTAGCTTTAGAGTTACCTCTAGAGTTCCTATAGTTTCCAAGTGTATATAATAATTAACATGAGTATCTCACTGATCAAAAAACATGACTATCTCATATTGGTAAGAACATTTGTAAGTTTCCAGGAATCATAAAACCCCAAGCTCATCAATCCGACAAATTCTGTCATTATTAATCCCAACTGTGCAGAATAGTGTTTACTCCTTGACATCTAACACACATAGAGACTGGCCATGCCAAAACACTACCATTCATGCTGATTCACAGTAAGAATAATGTAGCGCTTTCACCCGAATCATCTTTAAAGCCAAACTATCAAAAGTAAACAATCACTTTTTAATCAAAATCCCTATCTAACATATTGAGATATCCTAAAAAACACACACTAAAACTTCCAATCTAATATAACAATAGCATTATTTTCTAAGCAAAAAAATAATAAAAAGTAGAATAATCAAAATTTTCAAATTCATAAAGGACAAACCTTCACTGCAGGGTCAAATACATAGTGTGAAAATTGTTCTTTGATACGTTTCCACTTTCGACTGACATTTATCTAAAGCATAAGTTGTTATTAATTCTAAATTACCAGCATCTGAAGCAGACCCACATCTCCCCTAATGAACTCTATTAGAAAGTTCAGTTCATTACCTCAATTAAATCCGTGGAGCCCTAAGTGAAAATTGGTTGGATGAACTGAAATTTCGAAGCAGTAGAATCCATCTTATGCCCCATAAGTTAGGGCTAGAACTACAAGAAAGCAACAAAATCAACTACAAACAATTACTTTCATAGATCAAATGATTAGGGCTAGAACTGAAAACCTAAAATTGTCGATGATCGATTTTTGGATGGAGATAAATTTTGGGTGGAAATCGAGTTGTTAGTTCAGTCGAGAAAACAGAAAAGAAAGAAAAAACCAGATTATAGATTTTATTAGTCCACGTTTTACTAATTTAACCTTCAAATATTTCCATTATTATGAAAAGACAGACAAAAAAAAAACACGGAGGGGCAATTTAGATATTTTTTGTGCCACGGTTGAAATCCGTACAACGGTCGAAAAGGGATTTTTCCTTTATATTAGTAAGATGAGGAAGCTTGCTAAAATGGACTCAATGCAAAAGCTTCCAATTGTTTTGAAGTAAGCTTCCATGTCAAGGAAAAGGTCATGCAGGCTTCAAAAATTTACATAAACAGCCTTGTAGTATCTGTAAAGGAGACAAACAACCAAAGATATTAATACGTTCACATGGAAAATATTATTTTTCACGAATATAAAAGGAGATTTTTGCATCTTTCACCATAAATAATATGTGAAAACATAATTTAGCACATCACTAAACAGTGATATCTACATCTATCACGTAAAATGTGAATTTATCTTCCGAAATGGATTCACTAGTAACAACCTTTGTATCACGAGTTATTTCCATCCATATTTGCCACGAATTATTTATGGTTATTAACATGATATCAAGAGGAAAAAAAATTAGCTAAGTACAAAATTTTGTCCTAAAATTTTATCTATTGATTTAGTTACTATAAAAAGAAAAATTCTTGATGATTCAATCTGTCACATACATAGTACCTAGTTGAGAAATTTGTTACATAATTACTGACCCCATATTAAATTAATTTCATTTATGATATTGAATACTCTTTTAACTCCTTCAATCGATCTCATACAAATACAAACATCAACAAGTACATCAAATGTACTACTGCCAAATCAAAAGAATCGCTTTCTTTATATTCTAAAACAAAAAGTATCACACAGATAACAACATTATGCATTGTTGGTTTTATCAAAACTATACCATCGGGACTTATGGTGATAAATCGATTCACACCAAATCACCTTATTACCAAATCAAGTGATAACATCATCATCTAGTTGATAAATCTTTAAAAAAATTGATTTTTTTAACTACAAAAATAACAATATTACAATCCTCATGAAAACTGACCTTATCCCCAAAAAAATCAGCATGCAAGATTATTTGATTTTTGTAACAGTCTTTTTCAAAAGATCAGAAGTTAGAAGATAAAGAGTGATACGTTTTTTTTTCTTTTAAGCACGGGGTTTTTGTTAGATGATGTGATAATGAGTTTTTTCTTTTAAAATGAAAATCAAAATGAGCTGATAAAAGAAATCTTAAGTGGGAAAGATTTGACTAAATATACTAAAAATATTTGACGGAGAAATTTACTGAATATAGCTGACCGAAATGCTAATTATGGGATTAACATTGATTTGGTGATATGATGACTTTTCAATCTATTTTTGTTGTTGGATATAACTGACTGAAAATGATAATTATGAGATTAACATTGATTTGGGGATATTTTGACTTTTCAATCTATTTTTGTTTTAAAAAAAAATCTAAAATTATTTTTCTAAAAACCATTCAGTAATCTAGTATAATTAAATAAATTATGGGTTATACATATCTAGAATTTTACTTGTGGGTTTTTAAAATATAGAAAAAATAAAACGGACTGCACATATTTTCCCCCACTTTATTTATATCACTAGTGTGTATAAATTGTTACACTTTATTTACATAGCTAGTGTGTATAAATGTGAAACATCTATTTGATTTGGACTATTTTATAAAGTGGCCAACTTTTTGAACTATAATTAAGAAAGTGGCCATTTTTTAGCCATTAAAATAGTCAAGTTTGACCTTTTCCATCCCATTTTTTTTCTTCAAAAAACGGGTAACGGCAGTTAAGTCCATTGTCGGTTATCCTACTTAGTAAAAGACACGTATACCCCTCAATCAGCTGAAAAGAAAAGTTTTGTATCATGAATAGTTTTGGAATTAAGAGTTTAATCACTAACACATCAGAGATTCTAAGATCTTCTGGTTTAGTAGGTTTCTTAAGAACAATCCCAAATCATCAAGAACAGTAGCCACAATTACAATAAACCCAGAATCCCAAATCATCAGGAATAATCAAATTAACTTATTTCTTATAAAATATTGAGAAAAATTGATTGAAATCAAGTTGGAGAAAATGATGTACCACCCTAAGTTTAAACAATGAGTTATTCATCGATTGATGATTTTTACTTACCTCAATTCATATAAGGATAACATTTATTTCGAGTGAATATGTTGTTCAAACTGGTTATGAAAAAAATACTAACTTCACAGCTTGTTTCAAACTCAAATACTAACCAAAATTAATGAGTAACTCTCACCTAATCTTCAGTTCCTTCTTGACTGATAATACCTCTCTTAATCCTTGGCAATCACCCACAAGAATTATGGCTCGTGGTTGCAAAAAGCTAAATAGAACTGGTCGGGACTTCTATCGGGCAGTTGATGTGCACTCTAATGGTTCCTTTTTTTTCAAGGTGTTGTTGCCCTTTTTTATTAGCTCAATCATCTTAAAGATACCTGCAAATTCTAGTCAAGTGATAACTTATGTTTCCTGATTCAATTCAAACTCTAAAAACTCACCAATTTTTCACCATTTAGCTGAATTGAACGACAGCAGTTCATGAAGCTTCCCTACTTTCCTGCTGCCAATTTTGTCCATGGAAGATTTTGTACTTCAAATCCAACCAAAACGCCACTTCTAATTCATTACAGATTCTAAAATTACTTCATCATTTCCTCTGTTCATCAATCTAATCGACGGAAGTAACTCAAGTCTTTAATAGAAACGGCTTGTTTTCACGGTTGGCTTCTCCGCAAGACATAACCCAAAGTTCTCATTAAATGAAATCAAAACTACCTAATTCATATCAATTTGCACCATTTCATAAATTTCTTACCATGAGATTGCTTTCAGAAGATCATATATTGAAATTGTAAGAAAAATCGAGAAATAAAAACCTTAAAGTAAAAAAATTAAAACCCTAGAATTTGGGCAGAAGAAAATATCAAAGATAGTGATGATTACAATGAGAAAATCATTTAGTGAAAAAGAGAATTTTGATTGTAGAGATGATGATGATGATGAGATTGGATATCTTAGAGAACATTTAATCCTCTCAAATCCATAGAAGACGAAGTACTTGAGAGAAACAGAAACAAGAAGTAGCAGAAAAAAATTGAAATGAACTTAGAATGGTGTATAGATAGGTTAGTGAGGATATTTGGGTAATTTAGACAACTTAATCAACGTGATTGACCCCGATTTTTGATCGTATTGATGATCATTCACCCATTCAAAGAGAAGATATTTGTACAAGAGATATTACAGTAAGTGAAGGGATAAGATATCCTAACTTAGAAGCAAGCATTATCTAGTTATTTGAACAGTCTGAGCAGCGGAATCAAAAGATGCAGAATACACTCCAACATATTCAATGGACTATGGATAGTTTAAGGACTCGCATTGATCGACTTGTTGAAAAAAGGAATGAGGAAGAAGTTCGGTCTCAAAGCCAAACCCATTTAGAAATTCCTATGGGAAAGAACGAATTATTTGATTTATGATGATGATTTCGAAGATGAGCAATTAACCATTCGAAATTCCTTGTAACAATTATGAAGTTATTCCAATTTCGGATCATAATAACGATCATTCACCTATTCAAAAGGAGGTGATTGGGTATAACCTATCCATTGTTATAAATGATGTGACATATTCAAACAAAGATTTTAAAATTTGCACCGAGGAAATTTTCTTGAAGAGGACCTCGATTCCGATGACGAGATTAAAAAAGAGATGGTGATGGAGAATGAAACCAAATTGATTGATTTCGTGGAAGACCCAATTGATCTTTCCAGAGATTATAATGATCCTGAGATTTCGTTGAAGTAGAAATTGATGAAGAATGGTTTATAAAGAGTTTGATAGAGGAACACGATATACATGACATAAATAATTCATTGGATTTCTTTAAGAATGATGAGGATCCCTTAATACAAGAGATCGTAATAGGTTTGTCTAATTCTTTGCATAACTCTATATCTTTTGATCTTCCCCCAATCGAAATAGGTCCCCAGAAGGTTGTTCACCCGATTTTTAATGAGCTACTTCACTTAGGGTTGGGTATTTGTACTACAAAAGTTCTTAAGAATTATTTTACTTCTAATTATCCACCACTAGATGTTTTTGATTCTAACATTGTGCAGGTTCACCGAAAGAAACTCGAAGAAGTTCCCGCATTCTGTATTCTTTATACACTTCCGAGTGTAGAAAAGACTAAGTGTGGGGGAACCTTCCATAAAATAACAAATTTATTATTATTGTATTATGCTAATCATTGAGTGAAGTTGTTATTAGAATTGTAGATTGTTATCTACGTGGATCCCTAGATTTTCAGATTGATGGTTTACGGGCGATAACCAGAAGGTCAGGATGGGGACGTTAAACTAAGCGTTGAATGGGAGGCAACCCACGGTTTCGTATTTCTATATTTTTCTTTAAATTTTTAGCTTTTCATATCATATTAGGATTTCCCATCTTGATTTTACATTGGAGGAGTCAATTACATTGAGGACCATGTAAAGTTTAAGTAAGGGGAAATATTTAGCATATTAGTATTCACTTTTGTAGGTAAATTTTAACTTTTTGTACATATTGCATGAAAACCTCCAAATTTTAGATATTTTAGAGTCACTCTGTAAACTTCTAGCTAAGTTTACATACAGAGTTCTTACCGAAATAACTAAACTTAGAAGTATTACAAAACTACATTCGGAGTTCTTAGTTGTTGAGAGGCACGAGCTGACAAAAAGGGACTTAAATCGCCAGTTACTGTATTAAAGAAGCTGGTCATTCAATACCCATGAGTGAGGCACCAAACTTTCAATTGTCCGTCTAGAGTGTTTCATCTGTGCAAACTCCGGGTAGATGATGAGCTACCCAACCTCTTAGAAATTTCAGCACTACTTTTTGATCTCTTGAGTGCTAATTCTATCAATTATGAGGATGTCATCAGAATTGCTAACTCCATCTTGTAGTCCTTTTTGCAGTTAGCATCATTCTCTCAACAGAGCAGCAATAGAAACACATCATCAACAAGCGGAGCGACATCAAAATCATGAAAAAAATTGAATACAATCAAGGTTTACAAGCAACAGTACAAGAATAACTAATTTCATATTCAAGTAAAACAATAAGACAATGAGCAGAATTCTATATCGTGTTGAAGATTTAAGTACAAGAGCCAAAGAAATCAAAAGACGAGAGTTGGTGAAGTTTATGATATCGAGACAGTACAAGTTGTGAAGAATAATATGGTAAAATCCTTATCCCACGGTCATAGTAGTTTCATTTTATTTTTCAGTTTGTATTTTATTTTGAAGTTCTTTTAAAAAAAAAAAAAAAAAAAAAAAAAAGAAATAGAAAAGAAAAAATATCTTGTATTACTTTAGTGTATATTTTTTTTGTATTCATTCAATAAGGCCATGGAGAAGAAGAAATTTATAAAGAAGTTTCAAACAACAAGAAATTGAGGAAAAGAGTAGTTACAATTGTCAAAGTTCTACGAAGTTCAAGAGTTCATCATCAACATTTGAAGACCGAAGACCAAAAACGTTTATATTTGTTGTGAGAGTGGTGTTGATTGTAGACCGGGTGAAAAGGTAAGTAAGCGTTCCCATCCTTGCATAGTGGTTGATTTCCTTTCTTAGAGGTCACTAGAAAAAAAAGGTTCTTTTTAGTCTCGCGTTTCTATGGGATAATTTTTCATATAATTAGGAAGGTTATTTTTCCTTCCCACCATTCAACGTGTGCAAGATTTATATCTTCATTCCTACCTGCACACATGAGAACCATAAAGTGCGTCTTTTGAGTGCAACTTCATAAAACCCTACTGGTGAGGCAGAAGTCGAAACATTCAATCACTCTCGAACCTGGATTCTTTCATATGGTGGGTTTCTCCTAACTCAAGAGTTAAGCATGAGAATAATGTTCTTTGGCATTTCTAACTTCTTATTATTAGTGTGCAGAAACTTTATATCCTCATAGCTCTTTGGATGCTTGTGACTTTGAAGTTGGAGTAAGTTTTGTGGGTATACCTCTTGTAAACCCTCACAAGACTATAACTCGTCCACTAGGGACATCTAGGGGTTTAAAGGCTTGTTACACGTGCTAAGTGTAACCGTGTCCTCGACTAAATGGAGTTGTTATATTTTAGTTTAGTTTTGTTTAGTTTAGATAGTAGTTTGCTCGAGGACTAACAAAAGGTAAGTGTGGGGAAATTTGATAAGTGCTTAATTTACATGTTTCTAGTATCAAATCCATACTTGTTTTAGCTATAATTCTTTCATATTACTTTTTATTACTCTTGTTTTATATCTTATGTATTGTATTAGGTGAATCATCCAAAAAGGAGTTACAAGGTGCTAGAATGAGCAAGGAAGTAAAGCATTACAAGTAAAAAAGGACCAAATATCAGGTGGAACTCGTCCAAAATCAAGATTTCTTAAGACCATCATGAAGAGAATTGAAATACAAAGAGAATGCAAAAATAATGAGGTCATTCCGACATCAGACGAAGAAATTATGAGCAAAACAAGATAATATTGAAGATTTAGTTCACATATCGTAGAAGTTTGCAAACTGTACCATTTCTGAATTTGTAAATTTGGCACGCGTTTTGGACTTCTAAATCAAGGAAAACACGGTTCCGAAAGGATTCTAAACCCTAGAAAGAGAGGAAACTTGAGGGCCAAGCATTGAAGGCTATAAAAGAAGATTTCTAAGGCTCAAACAAGAAATCATTCATTTTAAGTAATCTCATATACTCTTCCTCTCATATCACAACTTCTACATCAAAAACCTAGGGTTTACCCCTTTAGAGGGGAACCACCATTCTTCTCCATCTTCCTTTTCTTTGTAGTATGAGTAGCTAATTCTTTTGTTGATTAAGGATGAATTCAATGTTCTAAGCGTGAAGCTTTATTAGTTAATACAAGTTTGTTTGAAGTTATTATCATCATTTTGTTTTCACTATATCTAGGGTTTATTATTGATTTCTTAGAGTGTTTGGAGTGCGCACTAGATTAATCTATTGACCATTCTATTGTTAGTAGATAGTTGAGCGATCTGTAATTGTCGATCATCTCCTACAAATGTAAAGAACGTGAGACCTTGTATAGAGATTTTGTGGAGCAATCGTGTGTGAAAACAACACTAACAAGTGGACCGAACATACTGAATCTAACTACTAGAATCAAACTAAATTCACAAATCTTAAAGCATTCAATCGAGTTACACCTTGTAAGCGTACCTCAAGGCAGCTCAGTTGGATAGGATCCGGTGGCTAAGCATATCTGTTATGCGGTGATACTAGGAGTTTTGGGGATAACTAAGCGTACCTGCTATTCTACGGTTGGTGATGAATGGTTCTAACGAAAGATAGATAAGTATACTAATTCAGTCAACGTTTGGTAACAACGAAGGACTCCCTAATTATCTCTTCTTTTTATTGTATTTTTCTTTAGTTGATTAATCTACAAAACCCCCTTTTTAGTATTTATTCTTATTTTGATAATCTAAATAACATCTCAATTACACATCTCTCTGTGGGAACGATCCTTACTACCGATATATTACTAGTTAATTAGTGGAAAATATCTTGAGTAATTTGTTGCACTTACGACACGCATTAGCACGGATGAAAAACTAACAGAAAGACTATTTTATATAACAACTCGGAAAAATGGGAGGTTTATTAATTAGGTGTTCAAAAGTTAATCATCACTTTCTTAGTTTTCTCTTTGATTTTCAAACGTTTCTAATTTGATAGGTACAATGTTGCAGCTTCTTTTGTTTAATTTGGTTTTAAGATTGAAGAGATTAATTTTTTGGTTGTAATATTGATGAATTTCATTTGTTGTACTTTTGATAGACCAAGATTAATAAAAATACTACCTTCCTCCCAGGAAAAACAATACTTTCAATTTATTTTATTTTATTTTTCCTAAAAATGAGTTAAATTAAAATATTAAAAATATAACTTATCATGGGACGGAGGGAACATAAGGAATGAAGGCATGGGAGTTTTCTCATTTGAATTTTAGGACTTTCTCTCATCATGTTTAATGCACAATGGCCACTAACATCGTCTCTCAAGAACCAAATTTGGATATATTTTGTTCATATCCCAAGCAACATCTAGAAAATTAAACTAGCAATAAATAAGTATATGTATTTGAATAGGAATATCATATATATAATTTGAGAACTATTTTGAGGCATTGTGGTTAAAAATTGAGGTAAATCTTGAATTCTAGAGCTTCTGGTCCCAACTAATACATAGGGTGGTGACTGCCCGTAACTAATAACAAAACCCTAATATTCTTTTCATGCCATAATCATCTACCACTTTTTTTTTCTCTATTCTTCTTCTCTATCTTAATTGCATCTTCAATAGTTTATTTTTCGTTTCAATATCCTGTCTTTGGTTGCTTTATCTTATTCATTAAGAGGTTGGTGTTTTCACATTAAGAGTGAACGAGTCGAGGGATTTGTGAAAATCTCATTATTTTTCCTTCTTGGGACTACTCCATAACCCTATATATTTGGTTTACAAAATTCTTATTTTTGTTGTTTTCTCTATAACTTGAATTCGTCGTCCAAAAACAAAAGAATAAAAGTTCAAATTATTTTTTTAATAATTTGTCAGTTGGTAATTACAAAACAAATTATTCATATACACAAGAATCGTTTCATGTTAATCACCACCACAACCGCTTCCACAACCACTGCCACCCCACCGTCCACATTACCACAACACTTCACAGTACAGCAGCGGTATTGTTGACAATATCAGTAGCTGTACCGTTTCGGTCTACCACATGGCGAGATTTATCTTGTTCTTTTTCTTAGTTGCCATCATGTTTCATACATATACACCTTAATACAAAAATTACTAAACCAAAAATAGCAACAATCGTTTCCCCACAACATATATAGAAATCAAAACCCTCTTACTCTGTTGCTGATGTGAAGATTTATGTGCTCTCTCTCTATTAATTGTTCGTTCTGTTCTAATTGCTTTTATTAGTTGTCTGTCTAATTATTATAAGTTAATATTCGTATAGTTTGCAACGAAAACAAAGTTGGAGATAACATTGTTGTCTCCACCAAGTCCACATCTTGTTTTCTCGTAAAAATAACACATACAAGAACTTACAGTTATGGAAACATGGATTTCATATCAACAGTGGAATCAGGTAGCAAACTCAAAGGAAATTCATCATCATATATATACTAAAATAAATATATTTGCATTTTGTTTTATCTTGACACATGTATATGATTTTTTATGCTTTAAAAAAAAAGTAAATATAGTTTCTTTTTCCTTATTTGGAAGACACTTTACGTTTCTTAACTCTTGATTGCTATCCAATTGATATTTGATATTAGTAAAAGGAAAATAACTTCATGAATTGAAGTTGCAGGGAACCTTTATAGTCTATTTGGATACCACTTTTATAAAGAAATTGTTTTTTAGCTTCTGGAAACAAAAAAAATCATAATTTTTTTTTTGAAATGAGGGGGGTTAAGGAGACCCCAACCAACAAGAGAAAGCAGAAGGGAAAAAAGAAAACAGAAAGGGAAAAGAAACTCAGATAACAGGGATCAAACAGAAGACCCTGAGCTATTAGCTTTGCTACGATAATAAACTTTTCCTACAACATCTTCAAGAACTATCTTATTTAAATCTTCGACAAACGAGTAAGGTGCGATTTCCATGAATTCTCCATTTGGTTGCAGCAAGCAGGTCAGCTTCTCTATAAGTGTGCTGAACAGAAACAGTTAAAAACTTGGTCTTAAGCCGCTTGATCGACCCCCATATGTGGTGATAGTACAAAGGGGGTTTGGCATAGTCATTCAACAGGTACTTGATGACAGTCATTGAGTCAGTTCTTAGTGAAAATCTGGGATAATGTTTGGTTCCAGCAAGCTTGAGCCCAGCTTCCACACCTTGAAGCTCGTGGAGAGTAATAGACAAAGGTCTCGAGCTCCCAACAACTACATCCAAAGGGTCTGCATTCCCATCTCTGATTATAATCCCAAATCCAGCATTCACATCTGTAAGTGAGCCATCATTGTTGACAACCTCCCTCGCCACAGGCTTTATCCAAGTACAAGTAAGATGACTAGTGACAGTGAAGCTTGGGTCTAAGCTCCCACTACAAGAAAAACGGGTTTAAGCGACCGGTTGTTTTAAGTCGCTTAAAGCCCCTTTTAAGTCGCTATAACCGTTATATCGACTAAAAATGGGACTCGCTCCGGTTGTTGACCAAAGACATGTACCTAAAGGTCTTGAGCGGCCAGGCAGTCGCTCTAGTAATCAACCAACTTACCTAAAGCGAGTACACGCCTCATTGCTTAAGATCTAGACCAACTACTAAGGAGCGAGTAAATTTTTGATCGCTTAACATCTAGACCAACCACTATAACAAGTAAAATACCAATCGCTTCAGATAGACCAACCATTTTATAGCAAGTAAAATACCTAGTTGATAGATACATGCAACAACTAGTCCTGAAATTGCTTGGTTAAGGTTTTACGCGACCAATTAATTTTACTCGTTAAAAGCGATTTCTTATTTTGATTGGCCTGAAGTTGGTTGCTTAAGCTTTTAAGCTATGAATTATTTTACTCTCTAAAAGCGATTTGTGACTCAGGAGCTATTAAACTACCTAGTTGGAAGATACATGGAACAACTTAACGTAAGTTGCTTGGTTAAGGTTTTAAGCGACTAATTTAATTTGCTTGCTAAAAGTGGATTCTGATTTTGATCGGCCTAAAGTTAGTTGCTTAAGCTTTTAAGCTAGCGACGTTTTTACTCAAGTTGGTTGCTTAAAATTTTAAGCTATCAAATTATTTTAGAATTATGATTTTGATTGGCCTAAAGTTAGTTGCTTAAGCTTTTAAGCTAGCAAAGTTTTTACTCAAGTTGGTTGCTTAAAATTTTAAGCTATCAAATTATTTTGGAATTCTGATTTTGATTGGCATTTGGTTGCTTAAGTTTTTAAGGTACCAATTTTTTTTGCTTATTTGATTTAGATAATCCCAAAATTTAATTATAACTAAAAAAAGTTATCACTAATTAAGATTATATAATTAAAATGACAACATCTAATTAAGATTAGATAATTACAAATATATTGCATTTGAGTATCCCACCAAAAAACATAACCTTTTAACGATACTGTTTCATACCCATCCCCAACAAGAACCAAAATACATACAAAATTAATGGTTCTTGTATTATCTTAATGTCTAGTTTCACTTCCCAAAAGAACAAAAAACATATATATATATATATCAGACTGCACATACATTGTACACCAAAAAAAAGAGTCAGAATTGTACCTGTTTGTTGCTTCAAATAAAACTGTACATCCATTGTTCACCAAAATAAAAGGGACGTTAAGCTAGGTTAGTCAGAGTTATCCTCCACTTACAAATCATTCTCTTGATTGTCATCAGCACATCCATCTACCCGCACATCATGATCATCACCAGCATTGTCGTCCTCATCTTCATGCTCATCTAGGGAATCATCTTCCAAATAATCTGGCATAGGTTGAATTCCCATCTTCTTCAAGGCCTCATTCATATACTCTCTGAGATTACGCTCTCTCCGTTCCAGCTTTGCCACTTTCTTCTTTTCCGAGTCCAGCTGTTCTCTGAGAGCTGTCATTTGTGCTTCATTTCTTTCATATAAGCTGAAGCTGCCGGGAGTGAATTTTGACTTACGAGCACGCTTGGCCCCATAGCGAAGAGGATCAACAACCTTTGCATATATTTCTTCAGGCGTGTAGTTGAGTTCACCTTGACGAACCTGCTCACTCAACCGATTCATTTCTGACTGCATAAACATTGTAAAAAAAAACGACAACCGATTAAAAAGAAAACAAAACAAAAAATAGAAGTTAAAAAGTAGTATATCCACAGATGTTCAAACATATTTTATAATATCTTACAGTACTCCATCAAACATTTCTGTGTCGAAGTCTTAAAATATAATTCTTAATATAATGGGAGAGAAAAAAACGATTCATCAAGCTAAGTTAGCATAACAAACCAACAATCATAATGGTACTCCATCAATCTGCAGCAGTCAGAGATACTCACTAAACAGGGTATCCAAAAGTTCTAACCTGCAACTATCAAGTTCTACAGATTTACATCAATAAGCAAGGATTTTATAAGGTCAAACTGAACAACCACAAAAAAAACTTGACATGTCCCGTGGACAATAGAAGATAAAACTAAATCTACAGTTAATGTTCAAAAATCTTTAAAAATTCATGTGACCTGTTTTTCTTTTAAAAATACATGGTTGTGGCTTTATATATTCATGTTAATGTTCAAAAACTATAGACAGAACTTGACATGTCCTTCGGACATCAAAAGACTATAAAAACAGAAACTATAGACCACTATACTCAGGATTTCCAAAATCAAATCTATTTCTTAGAAAGTTCAATCATGGCTTTATATATTCATGTTAATGTTCAAAAATTTGACACCTGTCAATGGGGTTATAGTAATTCAACTTCGAATTCGTCATTGAAACAAAGTTTGTAATAGAAAGGGAGAGATAAGATAATCCATCAAGATAAGTTAACATAACAAACCAAGAACCACGTCTGGACAATATAAAATAAATTCTAACAATTGCAATATTCAAACACTAGGTTCTTTAAAAAAGTATAATCTTTGATGTTTATTTTTAAAACATAATATGCGAGAATTACTGATGTTTATTTTTAACAAAGTATAACAGTGCAACAACTAGTGCTTTGAATGGCACCAACTACTAAAGCACTTGAGGCGCCAACATCACTATCTAAGCCAGCTTTATGCAGACAACATATGAGAATATAGCATCATACACTAAAATATTTCAATCGCTTGAAATTCATGCATCCCTCCCTATATGTATGACTTCACTGCATGTACAAACATCTACAAACAGACCTCCTAAATCCTTAAGCTTATTTATAAATTATATTTGCAAGTATCATTAATTCTCCATGTTAAGCAAATTAGGGGTAATCAAATATAGTTGCTATGATACAGATTCTAAATCTTCTAATATCTAGTACCAGGGCTCATGAACTATTTCACACTGTAGCTATTTTTAATGTCAAATTCGCTAGAGAAGAAACACTTGCAAGCATAAACTAAGAAGAGAAATAGAGTTAGAAGGAAATTTATACCTGCCACTCTTCACACACTTTACCGAGCTTGGTAGCCTTGTGGGTTACCATGAACATACTGAGTGGATCAACTGGGAGATTTTTGTGTGCCTAATGATATAGAGACTGTTAGTGTACCACAGTAAAAGTAACTAAGACATAAAGAACAACCAAAATACAACAATAAACAATTTAAGATTTACCCTCTCATGCGCTTTCCTAGCAAAACTCTGCGTACCATTTGTATGGTTCAAAGCTTGTGCCCTCTGTGCAGCCTTCGATTTCTATGATGCATCCTACCAATTAAATATGAAAAATGCAAGTTAGGAGACACTAGCAAATATTTGGACACCACAGCCCCATGTTAAATGTTAAACATAAATTTATTATCTAAGATGTCAAATCATCAAAATACATTGGACAAAGAGATGACCAGCAAATTAATATACCTTAAACGCAACATCCGTGTTGAAGAAGTGACACATATATGTCCAGTCATCCACATTGTGGATTCTTGGGGATGGATGTAGCAAAGCTTCTTCATGACTATCAAACGAGCGATAATGCTTAGCCAACTCAGAGCGATATCTCATATAAGCCAGCCTCATTTGTGTTCTAATAGCCTTTTCAACATTTGCGTCATCAGGTACTAAGATATAGTAATCCTAGGACAAAAAATAAATATGTTAAACAGTGACTAGTGAGTAAAAAAATCTATGGAACTTGAAAAAAAATAGAACAGGTGAATTAAGTATTACCCTGACAAGTTTAGATACTCTTGCTATCTTTTCTTCAGGCATGTCTTGAAACAGACGCACAGTCAAAGGAAAGTTATCAGTCTGGCGCACCCACATTCCTATGGCTAGAATACATTCAAGGCTGAATGTACCCACCAAGCCATCATCAGAAACTTCCACTTTCAGTTTATCTTCAGCAATATCTCTGAGTGCAACATTAGGCAGAGTAGTAAAACCCCTAGTATTCTCTGTGTAACAAACGGAAAGCAACAACAGTGACCAATTATTATAAAAATAATGTTAACTATCAACTTTGAAAGAAATAAATAAAAGGTAAGAGATTTTACTTTTACGAGGTGGTTCGGAAGAATCAGCATCCAGAGGAGAATTAGTTGCTTCTTGCGAACAACCACGGTGGTCTACTTCATGTGAAACATCGAAAGGTTCAACCACCTCATGAGTTTGCTGTCGATGAGACAACCGAGGACTCCTACGAGGTGTCGATTCAAGTTGAGTACGAGTCAACAAGGTATTTCTTCGAGGACTCCTCAGAGGTGTTGACTCAAATTCATTATGAGGCAGCTGAGAGTCGAGGAGACACACGCGGATTGTTGCGCTGACCTTGTGAAAGATTAGAAGCTGAAACAGATCGTTGCTTGCTGTGATTTTCAACTTCATCACACACTGGAGGAGGTAAGCGCCTAGAAACAGAACTTTGACTGCAGTGGTTTTCAACGTCATTACGTGGTGGAAAGAAAGGTTGTCGCAAAACAGATCGCTGACTACCACCGTTTACAGGTTCAACATCCTATAACAATGACCGTTGTGCTTGTATTGAACTTGTTGCCTTTTCGTGACTGGGTGCTTGTAATGGAGTTTCTATTACTGGCTTTGGTCTCTTCAACGGCCTTTTAGGAGTTGTTGAACCTGCAACAGATCGCTTTTTGGACTTTGATACATTTACAGAAGTACCACCCTTCTCTGCAGTAACCCATAAACAAAACAGTTAGACATGAAAAACAAATGAAATGAGAAAATAAACAAAATAAAGAAGAAACTAGGATAAAGGGGGAGGAATATTGTTACCGTTTACAGATTTCATGTGAACTGGCGCCCTTTGTCGAGTGGTCATTGGATCACTCCGGGGAACTTGCTTTATAAGACAGCCTCTCATTCTAGCCATTTCTGAAAAGAGAGACCTGAACTGTTAGGTATGATATGAGATAATACAGAAAACAATGAATGCTATGGTTCTCAAAATCCAATATAAAAAGTAAGATTCAGATTTATAACACTTGCAGAAATGAGGGTGAAAAATTCTGGTTCTACGAGTAGGTAAAAAATTCTTACTTTAGATGATAAACTAACAATAGAATAAAAACTCAGTTCAGGTAAGTTGTCCATAGAATAAAAAATTCTTAATTGATAGATATGATTAAATTGATAAAAGTGAAAAGAACAATCTTAATCTACAAGAGGAATGCAAGAACTCCAGACAATTCTAACACTAAGTTAACAAATGTATGGAGTAAGGTAGTCACAACTGTGAAAACACTCAACAATTGCAAAGTAACTACCATCCCTGAAGTGTGGAAGCATCAAAAATTCTATAAAAACGGGCAAATAAAGTGTGCAAGCATCTACACGAAATTATAATAACAAAGTACAACACATAAAGCTTGAAGAGTTGCAGAAAATATGTAACTATAGCAACATGTCCAGCAATAACAGAAAGATTGAACGACAAGAGAGGCGTAACTTACTTTGCAATCGTCGTGAGTCTGATGCGCTAAGGTATGCTGCGGACAAGCTTGGACAACTTCACAAAAACCTGTAGACATCCAGGGAGGAAAAAGTCAGACCTTACTAAGAAGTAATGAGAATTAGAAGACTCATTATATTGAAAAAATAGTTAGTCATGAGCTACAGAAGTAAAGCACATAAAGCTTTGTCCCATCTGTAACTATATCAACATGTCCAGCAACAACAGAAAGATCTGTAACTATAACAACATCAAAAAAATAAAACAAAGTTTTGTCCCATCTAAAACCCTCACTCAGAATGTAGCCACTCTATTTCAATATTGAAAAATCTAATACAAAAACTAATATAGAAATACTAATACAAAAACTCAGAATCTGCTTTATCAGTAGATTCAGACCAACCTTACAAAAACTAATATTGAAAAATCTTAGATGTTATTATAAGTGAAATAATCAGTATCAATCAGTAAAATTAAAACACAATACATTAAACCATTTAAGCATACAGAAAAGACAGATGGAATTAGGGAACGTACATACCTTTAACCAACCAATGATTTCACTTAAAATCTGGTGTCTGTGATCGAAATAGAGATGAAGATGAAAATAATTGCAGACTAAAAAAAGAAGATTTGGAGATTTTTGTGATGTTTATTAGTATCTTTAAAACGAACAATGAGAAACAGCGTATCGTCGTGAGTCTGATGCGCTAAACGGACAAGCTTGAATGATCCAGATTCGGTGGATGGTGATGAAGGTATCGATGGAACCCTAGTTTTTATTCTAAGGCGGTTGTTCTGGAAGAGAGACAAAGAGAGAGAAAGACTGGGAACGAAAATGAAGGGAATATTTTTTTTAGGGTTTTGAAAACAAAATTTGAACGGTGGATAAGCCACATCATACGGATCATGGAAAGTTTTGGATGGTCCAGGTTCGATGTAGGATTCTCATACGGATTGATTCAAGTGTTTTAGTTAAATGTGTGTTTCTCATTGTTTCTTGCACAAAAATTTGAACGGTGGATAAGGCACCTCATACGAATCATGGAAATTTTTGGATGGTCCAGATTCGATTTTGGATTCTCATACGGATTGAGACTAATGTGTGAGTATCATGTGTGGTAAAACATCGATAGGTTTAGGGTACCTGTAAAGATTTCGACTTAGGGGAAGAGGTTATTAAGGATAATATTCCGAACATCAATGGATTTAGGGTACTGGTAAAGATTCCGACTTAGGGAAAGAGGTTATTAAGGATAATATGATGAACATCGATGGGTGTAGGGTACCATTGAAGATTTCGACTCATGGGAAAAGGTTATTAAGGATAATATTCCGACCATCAATGGGTTTAGGGTACTGGTGAAGATTCCTACTTAGGGGAAGAGGTTATTAAAGATAATATGATGAACATCGATGGGTTTAGGGTACCGTTGAAAATTTCGACACATGGGAAGAGGTTACTAAGGATAATATGACGAACATCGATAGGTTTAGGGTACCTGTAAAGATTTCGACTTAGAGGAAGAGGTTATTAAGAATAATACGACGAACATCGATAGGTTTAGGATAACGGTGAAGATTCAGACTTAGTGGAATAGGTTATTAAGGATAATTTGACGAACATTGATAGGTTTAGGGTACCGGCGCGATTCCGACTTAGTGGCATAGTTTATTAAGGATAATATGACGAACATCGATATGTTTAGGGTACCGGCGAAGATTCCGACTTAGTGGAATAGGTTATTAAGGATAATATGACGAACATCGATGGATTTAGGGTATCAGTGAAGATTTCGACTTAGGGAAAGAGGTTACTAAGGATAATATGACGAACATCGATAGGTTTAGGGTACCTGTAAAGATTTCGACTTAGGGGAAGAGGTTATTAAGGATAATATGGCGAACATCGATATGTTTAGGGTACCGGAGAAGATTCCGACTTAGTGGAATAGGTTATTAAGGATAATATGACGATCGAACATCGATAGGTTTAGGGTACCGGCGAAGATTCCAACTTAGTGGAATAGGTTATTAAGGATAATATGACGAACATCGATGGATTTAGGGTAAGAGGTTATTAAGGAAGATTTTGGACCGATTTCTCTCCCTATTTTGACCAAAATTGCTCATGGAATCCTGATTTTACAATCAACTCAAAAAAAATCTCGTTTTATAAAATATACATGTTACCCCAAATTACCCGATTATTCCGACCAATCAAATCGGATTTTATGGTTTATTACGAAGAAATAATTATATTTATTATGGTTATGAAATTATCGAGAAATAATTTTTTATTTTTTTTCATCTTACTGAGATGTGTCCACGTAACTTCCCACGTGTATTTTTTTTTAATTATCTTTTTTTTAGTAAAATTGTTTCAAATATACAATACAATTTACATGTCAAACAAAATAAATGGTGGAATAAAAGCAAAAAAGGTCACATGAATTTTTAAATATTTTCGCTCATGGACCCATATCCTTTTGTGTTGAACCACATGCTAACTTCACCCAACTCAATTCTCTAACTTTAATGTGCCGACAAAATTAACTTCATAAACAAAAAACGATTTCTCTAACTTTAATATGCAGACAAAATTAACTTCACGAACAAAAAACAATTTCTCTAACTTTAAAGTGCCCTAATTTCAGACACATGTGAGTTTGGAAGCTTAGACTTCCACAAAATCTCCTGTCGAAGAAGTTTAGATTTCCCTCTCATCAACTTCTCTTACTGTTTATGTTTAGATCCACCAAATATGCTCTCAGCTGGCTCATTTAAATCCACAAAATCTATTGTTTCTCCACCATCGATACTGCTATCATCTAGCTCAATTCGTTCCACAAAATCTGTTGTTTCTCCACCATCGGTAGGTTTTAAGTTTAGTGGAATGAATTGTTGCTAGGGGTTTTATATGATTTCATGAATTTGTTCCTTAAACTTAATATTGGGTTGTACTGATTTTGTACTGAATTTGTGGTGAATCGGGTTGTACTGATTTTGTGGTGAATTGGGTTGTACTGCTTTTGTTATTTAGGGGAATAAGTAAAATTGTTACTGAAGGCGGAGATCCTTCTGATGCACATGAAGCTTCAGGGAATGAAGTTGTGCCGGATGCTTTGATAAGTGTTCCAATGAAGACTAACGGGCCTCAATTTAAGAGAAACAAACCAAAGGTTGGGAAGTGGAACCATGCCCAGTTATTCTTTTCAATAATAGCTTTATTGTCTCCAGACAAACTCATTTTTTGTATCATGTTTTTGTCTAATATTGAAGTAGTGTCATCTCATTATTTTGCTATATCACTATGGATGACCAGCGCAATGGGTGGATATGCTCATTCTTATAATTTACTAAATGTCATCAAATGATGCAAGAATATATAGTCAAGTAATCCTTTCCTTCAACTTTGCAGGGTCCTAATCCTCTTTCATGTAAGAAGAAA